>JAGPOW010003685.1:5063234-5075206 GCA_030014935.1 Caiman crocodilus
TGGAAAAAACACACTGTAGAATTTGGAATCAGGTCAGGTAGAAACTTTATTTCGATAGCTATTGGAGAGAGACCCTTACAGGAAGATTTCTGCTGTGGCATCTCTAATTCACATCCAGGGCAATCAAGCTTTTATAGATTTAAGACAAAGGGTTACCTAAACTAACTTTTCCCACCTTGGGGCTATCTGTCTTGTGTCCTTCAAGACAGTTTAAAGGTCATCTTCCTCTTATCTAAGGAATTTCTCTCTCCCTGCTTGAGGCCTTAGCCATCCTTTGCTTCCATAACCAGTATGGTGTGGGATACTGTATCAAAGGCCTTCCTGAAGTCTAAGTATACGACATCCACCCCTCCTCCTGTGTCCAGGTGTTTCGTAACCTGGTCATAAAAAGAGACTAGATTAGTCAAGCATGATCTGCCTGCTACGAACCCATGCTGGTTTCCCCTCAGCATAATTTGTCCTGCCGGGCTCTCGCAAATGTGAGCCTTGATAATTTTTAAAAGATTTTGCCTAGGATGGAGGTGAGACTGACTGGCCTATAGTTAGCCAGGTCCTCCTTCCTCCCCTTCTTGAAAATGGGGACCATGTTGGCCCTTTTCCAGTTCTCTGGGGCTTGGCCCATGCGCCACGAGCGTTCAGATATTCCCACCAGTGGCTCTGCAATAATGTCAGACAGTACCTTCAGCACCCTCGGATGGAGCTCATCCAGGCCTGCCGACTTAAAGGTATCCAGTTCCTCCAAGTGACTCTGCACCATCTCAGGGTCTATGCATGGAAGTCTGGTGCCTTGCTGCTGCCTTTCCACAGTCCCAGTGAGAGACTTGTCGTGCCCCTCGTTTAGGAACACTGAGGCAAAGAACTCGTTGAGGAGTTCAGCCTTGTCCACTATCTGTGGATTTTAGGGAGCATGTAAAAATCCCTGGGCTAGGTAGCGAGGGGATCGAGTTCTGTAGTTTTTCTTTTAGTTCTGATAGAAATAATCTGATGGTAGTTTGGAGTTCCAAGGTGAAAAGGGGAGTAGGATCATTCTCTAGGTTTTGTAGTAGGTGGTGTCAGTGAGTTATCTGTTGGCTTCTTTTATGTAGTCTTCACAATTAAAGATAACTGTAGCTCTCCGTTATCAACTGGTTTTATTACTATTTGGTGGTTTGATCTTAGGGATTCTATGGCCTTTTTCTCAGACAGGGAGAGGTTGTTATGGTGGTGTGTCTTATTGATTATTTCATTGTTAATTTGGTCTTTGAAGCAGTCAATATAGCGGTCAAGGTTTGGATTTTGTCCATCATGAGGTGTCCAATCTGATTTTTTTTGAGAATGATCACTTCCTCAATGGTGTCAAAGGTTGAAGCGTTATTGAAGGGGATTAATTTTGGTTGTGGAAATATCCTTTGAGGTGGAGGCATTGGAAGAATTCTAGTTCTCCACATTGAAGTATTTTATTAAGGTGTTTTTCTGGACAGAAATTCAGGTCTTTAGGGAGGACAGATTTTTCAGCTTTGGCAAGTGTGTGCATTGAGAGATTGATGATGTTTGGGGGTTGGTTGCTTCTTACAGTTGCATTAAGTTTGAGGTTGAAATATTGTACAGTGTTGGTGTTATTTCTCTGAAGGAAGATCTTTTTGAACTTCAGATACAGAAATTGTTCTCTTCCTATGCAGATAAAATATTTTTATTTTGATGTGAGTGTGTAGGAGATGAAATAGTTCACCAGCCTGAATACAGCACTAAAGGACAAGAACTTGAGTTTATTCAAATTCAATTTAAAATTCAAGTTCAATTCAATTTTAGCCCTGCATTACTATGACTCTCACCCTTTATGTATCTCAGTTTCCAAGTGCATAAAAGAAGAGTAATCCTATCCTGCCTTGCATGGATTTTGTGAAAACTGGAGTATGACTGTCAGGGTGAATTAGTAATAAATTATGATGCTGAGGAAGAAGTGAGGGGCTAGCCAATTTATTATGTTGTAGTGTTTTATAAATTCATGGGTCTGAGTCACCTCTTATTTATGTTTTTACAAAATCTGGGAATCAATGGGCAGTTCTATAGAAATTAATGGAGTTACATCACTGTAAATGAAAACAGAATCAGACCCTAAATCTCAATTCTGTTTTGAGGATATAAAGTATAATGAAAGTGCTACATATTGTTGCTATTAGTCCCAATTAAAATTATAATAAAGAATATATGTAGTCATGCAGATTAACCAGCTAAATCAATTTTCAGTCTATTCCACTAGTCTAATCCATAAATACAAACTAAGAAGAATTAATTTTACTTTCTGCATATGCTTCAAATAAAGAATGGATTTTAGTGAGAGAGCAATCTCACATTCTAACATTGCTTTTTAATTTGTAGTTCAGCCTCTCTATGAGGAATATATTAACAAAAGGATTATCTCTGAACTTGTCCTTCCAACTATTTTATAGTCCTGAATGAATCATCAACAGGTTTAAGAACAGCATGAGCAAAAAAGCTCCAGCCCATCCATTCTAATAACTGAGATGACAAAATTCTACTCAACTAATTTATTTCTTGAATACCACATCTATGCTCTAGGGGCCAGGGCCATGGCCGGGCCAGGGCCAAGGCTGGGGCCATTCCTATCAGAGGTCACTAAACTAGATATTAGGGCTTTGCGAAGTTCCGGTTGCTGGTTCAATTTGGCAGAGATTCAACCTGATTTAGTGGCTGAATCACTGAATCCAAATTGAATCAGGAGACCCTTTAATGTCTCTGAATCAAATCAGAACCCTCCAAATTGATTTGGAGAGATTCAATGATTTGGACATAGACGCAGCTTTAAATGCTTTTTCTACATACATCGAGGTACCAGGTGGCTCGTGAATGCTGAGATGCTGGGGCAGAGGGAGCATCCCTGGGAACGCAGAGGGGTCCCCAGCATGCTCAGTGGCAGACCTGGAATTGGACCAGAAACACTTCTGGTCCACTTCCGGGTCCACCACGAAATGCATGGGGACCCTCCCCTCACCCCCCAGCTCAGCAACTGGTGCCTCCTGGGTCTGGGGGGCACCTGGGTTTCCCCAGTGGCCGATCACCAACGTGGGAGGGGTACAAGGGAGGTCTGCCACTGAGCATGCAGGGGGGCCCCCTGCGCTCCTATGGGATGCTCCCTCTATGCCACCATCTCAGTGTTCACAAGCTGCACCTGGTACCTTGAGCTATGTAGAAACAACATTTAAAGCTGTGTCTGGCCAAATTGCTGATTCTCCAAATCAGCACTGAATCTCCAGATTTGGATTTGGCCAGATCAGATCAGGACAGTGATCCAAATCAACTAATTGAATCACTGTCCCCCGAATCGGGCCAAATCCAAATCCAACGCAAATATAGCCCAGTTCACACACCCCTACTAGATATGTGCTATCTGTTAACAGATACAATTAGAGGAAGTTAAAGAGATAATTTTTAAAACAATATTTACATCCATAGTGGGAAGTGTCAAGAAAAGCCTATCTCTACTTACACTTTCAACAGTGCACTCCATCTTGGAAACAGGTAACTAAGCCACATCAGCCTGTTTGGATAAGAGAAATCAAGAAAGCACTGGGCACCTAGTAGATGTCACACACCCACTCAGCCTGATTAAAGACAATACTTGATGTTACTTTTCCTAGAGCAGGAGATATCTAATCAACAGGTGACCATATATTCAGTGATCTTTTCTTTATCTGTACCATTGAAGATGTTCCACTTTGTGTAAGTAATTTAAATTATCCTAGAAATAGGAACTTGACCCTGACTCTCCTACATCTAGGGTAAGTATACCAAACACAAAGATATAGAATCTGTCTTTCTCAGTTGCTTTCTCTAGCACAATGGCTATTCAATTAGCAGGGGCAAGTAAAACGGCTCCAACAGAAAAGACCAAGAGGCTAACCTCTGGATACTTTATATTTTGGTGGTTAGGACACTTCTGGGCATCTCTACTCCAAATCTGGCACAGTGGTGATTTAAAAATAGATTTCCCACATTCCCAACTGAGACACTTAACCCTGGATTTCTGTCCAACTGTCAGTTGTGTAAGATCTAATCCAGTAGACATGCTCCTCAAATGACAGTGTGGCACCTAATTCTCTTCTGCAGATTTAGCCCTTAGGCACTAAGGAGCTTTGGTGTCACTTAATATCAATTAAATGCTTTTCAAAATTTTACCCACAGCTTAGCCTAACTGTTATGACGAATACACATTGTATTGGTTATAACAGAAGTATATGGAAAATTACAAAATCTATGTTAGTTTAATAAAAACAACCTCCCCCCCAAAAAACAGCCCTCCACCATCAATTTCTGTTTAAGAATTAAGTGCAAAAGCTATCAAAAAATAGACATCTTTTTCACATCTAGGACAATGATCAATTTATCAAACTGACAGAATTTTCTTAAGAAATCTCCATACCAACCAGCCTAATTAGGTATATTGAAAAGTCTAACTGAAAAAGGGCACTTCCCTCAACCTTTGGACAACACTGTGGACAGACTGTTAATAATCACTAACGGTGTTATCCAGAATGAGACGTGAGAGATTCCTCAAGTGAAGAAGTAATAATCCCATGTCAAAGTAGTTCATTAAAAATAGTCAGAGATGCTTTTACTAATCTGGGCCTTGTTAAAATAACTAGATAAGATCAAATCATCATTGACGATTTCTTTCCCTTATTCATTTCCTAGAGGAAATTGTGGGTTTGATTACTTTAATGTGCATGAGACATCAGTCCTCACCATAACTCAACTCACTAGCTTTTAATTTATTTCTGTACTTTATTTTCAGAGTTATATTTTGTATTTGTACTATATATACTATAAAATACTTCTGGTATTTTGATGGAGGCATTTTTATCATTTCTATTTGTTTTGTTTTCAGAGTTAAAAATTCACTGAGAATAACAATGAATTTTTTAAAAAATCAAATTTGAAAGTATCTCTAATTTAGGTTAAGTTAAAATGGGAGCTATAAGTTTCTTTCTTTCAAAGATTATACCCAAGCCTGACAATAAAACATCTTAATAATACAGGAGTTGTTGAGTACTGGTATTTATTTTGGCGATGGGAGCAATGGAAAATGAGGGAACATGGTTATTATTCTGTGTTATTGAAATGAACATAGAATCAAAGACTCACAGAAAATTAGAGTTAAAAGGGACCCCAGGAGGTCATCTAGTCTAACCCCCTGCTCAAAGCAGGACCATCCTCAAGTAGATCATTCCAGCCAGAGCTTTGTCTAGCCAGGTCTTGAAAACCTCCAAGGATGGAGCTTCTACAACTTCTCTCAGTAACCTGTTCCAGTGTTTTACTACCCTTCTAATGAGAGAGTTTTTTCCTAATATCTAGCTTAAACTTCCCTTGCTGCAGCTTGAGACCACTTCTCCTTGTTCTGTCTTCTGTCACCAGTGAGAACAGCTCCATCCCCTTTGGAACTTCCCTTCACATGGGTGACTGGTGCCTTCTGAGTCTGGAGGGGACACCCAGAGAAGCCAACAGCAGCATCAGCAGTGGGGACGGAGCTGATGAGTACCCACAGAAGCTGCTGGCAGCACTGGGGGACAGCCCTGTTATGGGGGTCACGTACCCCCCACCCTGTGTCCTCCCATGCCTTCCCATGCTCTCCCTGCCAGTTGCCTATGGCCCTTCAGCTAGGTGAAGGTTGCTATTAAGTCCTCTCTCAGTTTTCTCTTCTCTAAAGTAAATAAGCCCTTCCTCAGCCTCTCCTCAGATGTCATGTTCCCCAGGCCCCTCACCATTTTTGTTGCCCTCCACTGCACTTTCTCCAATTTGTCCACATCCTTTCTGAAGTAGGGGTCCCAAAACTGAACATCTTATTAACTTTTATGTAAAGGTGTGTAGGAAACAAGTAAATAATATAAGTATCATACTAGAGTACTTAGAAGCTCTTTATTGTGAATATTTATCACTTGGGATATTATATACTTTTGACACAAGAGACTTGTGAACTTATTAATATATGCAGTATTGAATTAATATATGGTAACAACCATTTGGGTCCCTTACATTCTTCAGTATCAGTGCAGCTATTCTACATGCACAAAAAATCCAGAGAGTGTTAACAGAATTCCTTCCAGTATTTTTGTCAAAATGCATTCGATAGCTCTACACAGGCTATAGTCACTTTCCAACAAAAATAACAATAATATTTGGCAAATATCTGTGGTGCTTCTAAGGTATCTAGCACTGTATGAGGGGCTGCACTGTATGCCCATTAACTTTAACAGATATATAAGTTACCAGTGTGGATCAAGAATGGGGGCGAGAAGGTTGCGATAGCACGGTTGCACTGTCCCCTCCCTTTTGATTCCCAGTCCATCTAAAATTTAAAACTGACTGCCTGGCAGTGGTAGTAGCAATTCTATTCAGGCAACAGTGACTGGAATCAATTGACTTTATGGATCATTATAATCTATCTGATTCCTTCTGAACTCTTCATACCACAGGTATTAATGACCCTCTCTCCTTTAGCTATTCAACAAATCAAGCTAGCCTTTCTTCTGTAATTGTGGGCAACATCCAGACATGCAGGCATGTGCAGTTTCTGGTGCTGCAAACATTTTTGTGGCACCAGAAATCACATACCCCTAATATTAAAGCATGCCACGCACTGCAAATTTGTGGTATGGGGGAAAAATTGCTACTGGGATTTCCCAGTAGTAAAAAAACATGCCAAGAAAAAATGTGCAGTGCACACTATAATAGCATGAGCCAGAACAAATAGAGGCTCAGTCCTCCAGGGAGACACTCTGGCTACTGGCCAGAGCATCTCTACTATTTCATTTGTGTCCTGGATGCTCCAGCATGCCAGGAGCTGGGAGAAGTGGGGAAAGAGCAGTTTGTCTGAAGTAGGACAATTTGTCCCTCATCAAAGAACATGTGCAGGGGCATGCACACAGGCACAAAGTAGCAAAACAAATTTTTGCTGCTGCAAGTGCATGCCCCTGCACATCCAGACATGGTCCTGATGTCTGTTGGCTGCTCCTGATGTTGTTTCAGGACTAATGAAACAACATCTTTTGATTATTTTTGCCTAATTTGTTGTGGTTATATATGCATTAGATATTATATCGCAAATTAATGCACATTCCAATAAATTTGTATTCATCCTTGCTCCAATCTTAAACTGCATAATATATTCCTAGGTCACTAGCTTATTAATAAAGTTTCTAGTTTCTTTTTAATGTGATAAAATTATGCATTGTGTTATATGTGATGATGAACCACATCATTTGCACCAACACATTAATTTTCCAACATGCTAATTCATTCACACAGCTTTTCAGTAACACACAGTGGCCACATCTACAGGAGATGCTGACTGCGCAGTAGCTCATTACTACTGTACAGTAGTGTTGCATGGCATGAAGCATGACATGATGCTACTGCACAGTAGTAACAAGTTACTGCACAGTCAGCATCACCTAAAAGCCATTTGGCTATGCTACTCCAGTTACAATGCAGTCTTTTAGTACTTGTTTATGGAAGAACTAAATGACTGTGCAGTAACAACTGTGCAGTCAGCATCTCATGTAGATGCAGCTAGTCAGTGCAAATGGCTTGCCTCTCATTACTGTGTTCAGATAATTAGGTCATTTTCTCATGGTATGCCTACACTGCAGGATGCAGAACAGTATAGAGATAATTGGAATTAGCTAAAACTGCCCTAGGTCAGATACAGGGAGCAGTCTAGATCCAGTAGCACAGACTCTGTACAGGCTACTTTACTAAGAGTGGGGTCAGTTTGTCCTTAAGGAGATGTGTGTTGCTGCTTTCTGGTACCTGAGCTAGCTCAGTTTCAGGTAGCTTGGGTATCCAAAATCAAGACTGTTGTCTTCAGTGTAGACATACCTGCTTTGAGGCCTACAATATCAGCCTAGCCTAAACTGAAGTGTTGTGAGTTAAAATGGCTGAAAATCTTCAAAGTGCTATTAAAAAAACAAGTTGACATATTCCAGAAATAAGACTGTCTTAAAACAGTAACAGTTCCCTGCAGCATTTTTGCTACCCACATAAGCTTTCCCCTACCTCTGATCTCCCTCAGTCAGACTCCATTATCTTTTTCCCCCCCGTTAGCCTTTGTTTGTCTCACTCATTTAAATGAAAGGGACAAAGGATTTTTATTTTGTTTTTGTTTTTCAGTGAGGAGATCCCAGTGGGTGCATCTACATGTGTGCTTTATTGCGGAGTTGACTCATTAGCTCTTCAGTAAAACATCACCATCTACACATGCACCAGTATTAGGGCTTAGTACTGTTGGGGACAGTACTCTTATGGCAGAGTAATTTACTGCGCAAAAACCTACCTGTGGCTGGTGACTGGACTGCAGCAGTTTGAGCTAGGGTAGAGCAACCCCAGGCTGGCAGCAGACTTACGGTTGGAAGGTGGGGGTCAGCCACATGGCTCCACAGTTTAAGCACTCTCATGCTCTAGCCAGCCCTTCCACCACCTGGCATCACCACACAGAGCCCAGAGCTGACCCCCTGAGCCTACTGCCAGCCCGGGGATGCTCCACCCTGGCTCAAACTGCTGTGGTCTCAGGCACACATTCAGATGCTCCACCAAGAAGCAGCTGATTCCAGCACAAACTGCACCAGTTTTTCATGTTGCCTTAATGGCACAAGTAGATGCATGCAATGTGTGCCTTTGGGATTGTTGTATAGCTGAGACATTAAAACTAAAGACCAGCCAGTCACAATGTGATGTTAGAAAATAAGTGCATCTATCCATATTTTACTATTTATAATGCATTTGGATCCTTGGATGAAAACACAATATAAACTATTCTTCTCCGTTGCTATGCAACGTTATTTTAGCATTCTCATAATGTAAAAACATAAAAAATAAAAGTATAAAAAGAAATCTATAAGCCATACTTGCCATTTTAAAACATCCTATGTAGCTGTACTAGCATCACCTGATTTTTGTGGCTCACCTGTCCAAAAATGTTGCTCGATGCTGAAGGCACTGAAAGCTTCATTTTGTAATGCTTTTTCTTACAGAGTTTGAGGTGCTTCTACATGCCTCATTGTCATCAGACTCTAACCCAGCAGCTAATCAAGGTGTTACAACTCAACCTTTTGATTGTTCTCTGTAGGGCATAACAACCCTAGGAGCATTCATTTCCCTCATTTTGAGAGCATTTTGCTTTTTCATCAAGCATCACAGTTTGTAGGAATTGCAATATCAGTTATAAGTAGCAGATTGCTAAACTGTCTCAGGTAGCCTCCAACATGGATGCATCTACACAAGATGCCTTACTGCACAGTAGACTAATTTACTGCACAATAAAGCATCACCATCCACACACATAGGTGCTTACTGCGCAGTAAATTAATCTGCTGCATGGTTAGTTTACTACATGCAAATGTAGGTAGTACATTAACTGCTTAGTAGTTACTGCACAGTAGCACATGTGTAGATGCCAACTGGGAGCAAATTTCTTTTTGCTCAGCCCCACTACCTGGGGTCCATTCTCAGGCTTGCCCCAGGGGCACAGAGTTCAGAGCTTCTCTGCCTGCTCCAGCCTGGCCTTTAAAATGGTGCTATGATCTCAGGGCCTGTGTCACCTGCTACCTGCCTCTGGCTATATGGTCCCACAGCAGTGGCCCTATGCTGGCTGCAGCAGGTGCATGGACCCTGGTGGTGGCCTCCACCACTTGCCTGCCTCCCAAGTACCATGCCCCTATACTGCAGGCACCTGCCAAGGCCCAGCAGCACCTGGACTCACAGCTGGAGCCCTTGTGGGCCGTCAAGGGGGCCACACTGGCAACCTCCCCATCATTCCCTCTATGTTGTGCGGCATGCGCAGCCGCACAAGTACGCTTATGTTGCACTGCCAGGTGTGCCTGCGTTGCCATGCACACCACGTAGTGGGCAGCATACAAGAGCACAGGCACAACTGGTTGACACATAAAGGTCAGGGCCCAGTGGGTGCAGTGGGTCAACATCACCAACCACAACTGTCAGTCAGGGGCTGCCCACAGGACCATCCTTTTTATGCAGCAGATTGACCACATCCTCTCTCCTCAGGACCCTGAGCAGAGCCACGCTATATTCTCCAGCATGGGTGGCCTGCCAGAGCCTTTGCTACATCCTGGCAGCAGTGATCTTCTTCAGATGATCTTCTGAGGGGGAGAGCACCAGGAGCACCTCCCAGTGAGTTCCTTGCCCCCAGCCTCATCCAGCAGCTCTGGAAGCCTGGCCCAGCAGCTGCCCACCAGCTCTGGGTGCACAACTCCAACTAGCTTTGAGCATCAAGGACAATAAAAAGTCCTTTTCAGATATGTGGGGAGCCGGAGGAAAAGCAGGGGCAACATTGAACCCCTGCTGAACCAGATGGGATAACTGACACCCAGGAAAAAGCCAACCTATTAAATAGGTACTTTGCGTCGGTCTTTCATCAGTCCTATGGGACACCCATGCCAGCTACGGGACAGGGAAGTCTGGTTAAGGGTGATCCCCTGCCCTCCATCAAGGCTTACTTCGTGAAGGAAAATCTTGAGAAGCTGGATACCTACAAGTATCCCTGACAATCTTCACCCCATGGTACTCAAGGAGCTAGCGAGCATCATAGCCCAGCCTCTAGCATGGATCTTTGAAAACTCTTGGCACTCTGGTGTAGTGCCTGAAGACTGGAAGAAGGCCAATGTCGTGCCTATCTTCAAAAAAGGGAGGAAAGTGGATCCGGCTAACTATAGGCCCATTAGACTGACTTCTATCCCGGCTAAGATCTTAGAAAAGTTTATTAAAGAGGCCATCCTTAATGGACTGGCCAACGCCAACATCTTAAGAGATAGCCAGCACGGGTTTGTTGCGGGTAGGTCTTGCTTGACCAATCTCATTTTCTTCTACGACCAGGTGACCTATCACCTGGATAAGGGAGAAGAGATTGATGTCATATACCTTGACTATAAAAAAGCCTTCAATCTGGTTTCCCATGATCACCTCTTAGAGAAACTGGCCAATTGTCGCCTTGGGTCCTCCATGATCCACTGGCTGGAAAATTGACTCCGGAGTCGGACCCAGAGGGTAGTAATTGATGGAAGTCACTCATAATGGTGTCCTGTGACCAGTGGGGTCCCCCAAGGCTCTGTCCTTGGGCCCATACTGTTCAACATCTTCATTAATGATGTGGACACTGGAGTCAGAAGTGGACTGGCCAAGTTCACCGATGACACCAAACTTTGGAGCAAAGCATCCACACCAGAAGACAGGTGGGTGATCCAGGCTGACCCGGACAGGCTCAGCAAGTGGGCGGACAAAAATCTGATAGTGTTCAACGCTGATAAATGCAAGGTCCTCCACCTTGGGAAGAAAATCCCGCAGCATTCCTTATAGGCTTGGCAGTGCTATGTTGGCTAGCACTAAGAAAGAAAGAGACTTGGGGGTCATCATTGACCACAAGCTGAACATAAGCCTGCAGTGCGATGCTGCGGCTAGTAAAGTGACCAAAATGCTGGCTTGCATCCATAGATGCTTCTCAAGCAAATCCCAGGATGTCATTCTCCCCTTGTACTCGGCCTTGGTGAGGCTGCAGCTGGAGTTCTGTGTCCAGTTTTGGGCTCCACAATTCAAAAAGGATGTGAAGAAGCTTGAGAGAATCCAGAGAAAAGCCACGTGCATGATCAGAGGTCAGGAAAGCAGACCCTACGATGACAGGCTGAAAGCCCTGGGGCTCTTTAGCCTAGAAAAGCACAGGCTCAGGGATGGCCACCTATACATTTATCAGGGGTGACCACTAGTATCTGGGGGAACGTTTGTTCTCCAGAGCGCCCCAAGGGATGACAACTAGGTCGAATGGTCATAAACTACTACAAGACCATTTCAGGCTGGACATAAGGAAGAACTTCTTTACTGTCTGAGCCCCCAAGGTCTGGAACAGCCTGCCACCGGAGGTGGTTCAAGCTCCTACATTGAACACCTTCAAGAGCAAACTGGATGCTTAT
>JAGPOW010003685.1:5075306-5139806 GCA_030014935.1 Caiman crocodilus
ATGCTTATCTTGCTGGGATCCTATGACCCCAGCTGACTTCCTGCCCTTTGGGCAGGGGGCTGGACTCGATGATCTTCCGAGGTCCCTTCCAGCCCTAATATCTATGAAAATCTATGAAACCCCACTGTGGAGGATAGCCCAGGGATGGCACCAAACACCCTGATAAGCTCCAGCTCCTCCCCAGAGAGGGCCACTGACTGAGTGGCCAGGCACCATGCCCCTGTATCCCAGAACATCAGTGGAAGCTGCACATCATTGCCACCAGCAGAGACAGACATGGGCCACCAAGCACACCAGCCATGCTCATCTGGTAAGCCCTGCACTGAAAGGGCCCTCCTCTCCCTGTCCCTACCCTTGTCCCACTCCCCACCCTGCTTGTCTGAGCTCCCCTCTGGCCCCTGGAGTTGCCCCACAGCACACAGGGAGGCAGGAGGCAGTGTAAAACTTTATTCAGTAGCCAGTGCCCTCTCAGCCAGGCAGCCACAGGCCTCTCACATGCACGGTAATTCATTGATGCCTGCAGCAATCTCCTTCTCTGCCACAGGGGGGTAGGGATGTGCAGTGCAGGCAGAGGTACCCCTTCCAGCAGTGGCACGTTGCGGGGAAGCATAGGCTTGCCTGAGGCACTGTCAAAGCTCAGGGTCAAGCACCAGGTTCTCAGGTGAACCTGAGGCACCACAGTTATCAGCAGCAGGGCATAGTGGGTCAGGCACCCCCTTGCTGCACACAAACAGCTTTTCACAGAATGCCCAGGGCACTCTCACCAGTGGCGTGCTCATGGTGCAGGCCATGCACAGCAGGGGCCCTGCCCCAGGCTGCCTCTCTGGAGGGCCCCCTGAGGGGAGAGCAGGGGTGTCACAAGCTCTGCACCCCAGTTGGGTGGGACCCATTTGCCTACCCAACTGCAGCCTGCATGGGCCTGGTGACACAGGAGGAGACTGCCTGGCCTGCAAGAGAAGGCGGAGAGTAGGTCTGGAGCAGCCACTCTCCTGGGTGATGCCAGGAGCTAGGCCTGGCCCCACTTGGGAAGAGGGTGGAGAAGGCAGACTACTTGTGATGAGCACCAAGAGGGCTGCCTGCCCCCGTGGAGCGAGCAGGGACAGAGGGCTCAGCCAGCAGCCACTGTGCCAGTGCCAGTCCAGCTGACTTACCATGATTCCTGGGCACTTGGGCATGCACGACCTCTGATCTGAGGCCAGAGAGCACACAGCCATCTGGTATAGTTCATGTTATCTCAGAAATGTTGCAAACTCACAAACAGCCTCTTTTGCATGCGTGGGAGAGGCACCAGCTGCTACTGGGGATGCACCTTCAGGGTCATCACCACCCTCAGCCAGGGCCTTATATGTGCACCAGCTCTGGCCTCAGTTGACTTAAGACTGGATCCTGTTGCTGGACCACCTGGTCACCATGGCAGAGGAGCGGCTGGTAAAGGAGTGGGCCTGGTGCACTGAGGACATTGTGTGCAGGTTAGAGAGGGATCAGAAGAGGGCCTGCGAGGACCAGGCATTCCAAGAGACGCTCCTGGCCCTCAAAAAGAGACACATCGCCCTTCTTGAGAGGATGCTGGAGGCCCATGAGTAAAAGGCCACTGCGGTGGCCAGGGCACTGGGGCCATGGAGGAGGACTGTCGGGTGCTAGACACCATCCTGGCACCGATGGTCTCTTTCATGCTGTCCATTGCTCAGCCCCTGACCTTGGTCTTGGCCCTGCCTGCCCCCTGGCACCTGCCCTCTGCCCCAGCCGCAAACCCCACAGTGGCATGGGTTGAGATGCAGCGGCACCTCCTGTGACCAAGGCCCCCTGCTCTGGCACCTACCCTGGGCCCCTGCCAGCTGGGCCAGCACCACATGTAGGCCCCACTGGCTCTGTCCCTAGGCTGCATGACAGGAGGGGGAGCCAGCCATGCCAGCAAAGCAGCAACCGTCTTCTCCCCTAAACTAGACCCCTGCCTGCCAGCCTCACCATAGCATCCGCCTCCATTCCTGGTCCGCTACCCTGGGAGAACACAGAGAGCATAATCTACCTAGCCGGCATGGGGAAGGCTTCAGAAAGGCCAACTTCAATGGGCTCAGGAGATCAGTAAGAGAGGCACTGAAGGACAGGAGCATTGGTGAGATAGGAGTCCAGGAAGGGTGGTTGTTCCTCAAGGGAACAATCCTTCAGGCACATAAGGGAACAATCCCATTGCACATAGAGGGAGGGGGCAGAGGGGCCAAGAAACCCTCTTGGCTGACCAGGGAAATCCAGGAAAGCCTAGGGGCCAAAAAAAGAGGCATATAAACTGTGGAAGAAGGGGGTAGCCACCACAGAGGAGTATACCTACTTGGCTCACACTTGCAGGGAGTCTGTTAGAAAGGCCAAAGCAGAAATGGGAATCAGAAAGTGAAGGAACACCTTCATCAGGGTCATGACATTCAGAAGGGCTTCTTTGAAGAGAGTTAGGGCCACTTGATGGCTTTTTGAGAAACTGATCCTGGGATGTTTATTTTGCTGACTTCTTTGTCTCGTTGTAAATTTCCCTTTAGTGCCATAAGTGTGAGGATCCAGCACCGTAAGTAATAGCATGGGTGTAAATGGCAGAGTGCTGTAAGTGCAAATCTCCATAAGATGAAATACCATAAGTTGAGGACTGCCTGTATTTGAAAAAAGACTATGACGGTTCAGTTTTTGTTTAGGTATAAATTTTCAAATTATCATGTGTGTTTTGCTTTTGTTTATTTCTGCTGAAGCTGTGCATGCAAAAAAATCTCAAGAAACTTACACTATCAATAAACTTACAATTTATGTTTGAATTTGCTTATTTAAATGTTATGATCTGATGTACTCATTTACCTTCTTACATATTTAATTAATCTGGTCCAGCCCTGTTATTACCCTTATAAACTTATTGAATAAACTATTTGAGTATAGCATAGTACTAAAACACTTCACCGACTGTATTCACTTTGGATTTGTTACAAGGAGGATTTTAGCCAGCATTATTCTTTTCAGAAATGTCAATAAACTGAAAATGGGATGTTACAATGAAAGAAGCAAAAAAAAAAATGATCAGTGTTAGCTAGTCAATACTGTAATATTGCAAGTGCTGTTGCAATATAATATTTTATTTCATTTTCTAGTTATGTAGTTTTTCTCAATGTTAGCAATCATCTGTCAATGCAATATTTTAGTCTTCAATTTTTCCCTCTAGAATAGCATCATAGGACATTTTTACATGTGCTCTGGAATACAGCACTGGGCGCCTTAATTAGTAAGCCATGTTATTTGAAAGTGCCCATGCGTCACATGCATCAGCATCCCTGAACATCCCTGCACTGAAGAAATAGCGGCAGGGTGCTTTGAACTTAAGCTCATCCAATGAGTTTTATTTCAAAGTGCCCCACCACCATTTTTTCAGCACAGGGATGCATGGGGACACTGATACACGTGACACAGAAGGCTGCTGGAGCGCATCGATTTCCATGCTCCAGCAGATTCAATTAATCGAGTCTGCTCTGACGTGCTGGTTTTCCAATCCATCAGTGCTGGCTCTCCGCATGTCTGTAGGAGTCCATAGATCTTTTCTTTTCTTTTCTTTTCCTCCTCTTGCAACTAGCTTTACATTTCTACATTTTCTATTAGTGAACACACATCACATTTCTGTAAGGAAGATTAAAATTCCTTCCGAAGCAGTTTTCTGGAAAGCAGAAGCAAGTTCTATGATTCTGATGTTAATCTTTAAAATGTATATGGTTTTAAGTCCCCAAGGCTTGTCTGGAAATCTAAAAATCTGTTTTGAGAAATCCTTTGCCACTTATCTGTATTGTATCACGTTTTGGGGTTTGTTTGTTTTTTTCTCCCTAGGTATTACCACTACAATAGCTTTGTGTAGCATAAGTATTTAAAATGAGAAAAGTATTAGCAGCCTTTTTCTCAATAGCCTGCAAGTGAAATAGATTTTAGTTTATGGCCATGTTTCTGTGGGGTTGCAGTGAGTTTTGTGTATGATAAAACTTATCAAGGGAAGGTTAAATCAAAGGAATGAATGTTGCATCCAGCTAGGGAAAAGGTGAGGCTAGAGGTCAATCTGATCTCTTGTGGAAGTAAAAGCAGGATGGGAAAAGGTTTTTTTCAACCATATGAACCTTTTTATATAGTTTTGTATTCTACATCAAGGGGAAAAAATCAATATTTTTCACATTTTCTGAAGAAGCTTTGAGATACCCAGTTAACCAGAGCATACCCTAGAGGCCAGATTGAAGAGCCAACTGCCCCCAGGCAAGCTATGAGCTATTGTGGTGTGGGTTTCTCAGATTTTCCTGTTCAGAAGTATAACTAACAAATTTTATGCCCCAGGCAAAACTCTTCTCTCTATGCCCCAGTGGGGTGGGAGACTGAGGGAGTGGGAGAGTGCTAAGTACCAGTGTGGGGAGAAAGAGAATCGTTAGTTTACGTGGCCCAGGTGTTCCCGCACCCAGCTCCTACAGCCAGGTTGGCCTGGGGCTGCTCCTGCTATAGCAAAGGCTTGCAGGGGCACCATTCCAGTACCCTGTCTAAGTCAGTGCCTGGGATTGGTGCCCTGCTCACTTCCCCCATCCTCCAGTTACACTACTGCTCCTTTTAGATCAGTTCACTCTGCATGACATTTAAACATTTGATGGTGTATGTCCTTGATGCCTGGGTCTCATGCATCCCAAGTGAGTGCCATTGTTAGAAACCAAAGAATGAGCAGTCTGACCTAATAATTGACAGTGAGTCACAATACTGGAGATCAGAGTCCAGAGGCATCAGCTGGTACTGAGCCAAGAGTGAGGACCCTGAAGCCATATAGCACTGGAGTCAGAAGCCAGGAAATCTAAGGACAGGAACTTGGCCAAAGACAGGAACTCAGGCAGCAGGCTGAGATGGTCAGCAGCCAGTGCTTTAAGCCAGGGCACAAGAGCAAAACAGAAACTAGGATGCCCAGTCAGTGGCAGCCTCCAGGAGTCAGGATCTAGAGACTAAGCAGAAGCAGGGATGGGGCTGGAAGGAGGAGGTTTCTGGATAAGGCATAACTGAGGGTTTGTGAAGAGTACTGCACTTATATATCTTGGAACTTTGTTGTCTGCAGCCAATGTGGCACTTAGAGATGGGTCTAAATAGGAGTCAGGCAGATCCCAACATGCCTTAGCTTTGGTGCAAGACCACCTTGCCCTAACAAACTTGATCACTTGCTGAAAGAATCCATCCCTGTCTCTCTGGCCCATTGAATAATTTTATATACAAAATTGAAGATTTCCAATAGGACAGATTGGCACAGTTCGATCCCAGAATGGCCTGATGGCCAGAGCATTCACTTGGGATATTAGAATCTCTGGATTAAGCAGGTCAAGGACTGGATCATGGCCTTCCCACATCCCATGGGAATGCCTGATCACCAGGGATCCAGGTTTTCTGTTTCCCACAGAAAAATGGAGAAAATGACAGATTTCCCATTTTGACTGGAGAAAACTTAGATTTTCTCTTTTAGCAGGGAAACCCTCAGACTTCCCTCTTTTGTAAAGAGCTCTGCAAGCTGGCTGAGTTCTAGCCTGCACATGCTGTTTGCAAAAGGAACAGGAAAGCCTCAGTCCTGCCTGGAGGGGGACAGAGAGGGGAAAAGGGCGTGACCCGATGCAATCACTTACCAAGGGCTGCCGCAGGAGAAGGATCAGTCTTCTTTGTTCATGGAGGTAAGTGGGGCTTTGGGGTTGTGGGGCAGGGCTAGGGGGGAAGCTGGCTGGGAGCTGAAGGAGTGAGGATATGTTGGGGGAAGACATGGACTCCTGCTGAGACTTTCCCCAACACTTTCCCCTTCCTCAGCCTGGGCAGACAGGTGGGCAGGCAGGGAGAGGTGGGGAAACAAGAGGCGCACAGTGGTGGAGGGGCGAGGGGCACCGTGTCCGCTCCCAGGAGCAGGGCTGCGGAGCAAGGTCAGCATTGCATGCAGAGGGGCACTGCTGCTCTGGGGAAACGGTGTGCAGCACAGCAGCAGTGGTGCAGTGGTGCTGGCAGCCACTGCCACATAAGCAGAGGTGCAGTGTGGGGGCAGCTGCTGGCAACGGTGCAGTGGTGGCTGCCAGCAGCAGCGTGGTTGCAGTGGTGGCCACTGCATGCCAGCACCACTGCCGCGGTACCCTGCACCACTTGACCAAAGCAGGCCCGGGGGGCAAGGGCAGCAGTGCCCCTCTGTGAGTTGCACATGGCCACCTGGCCTGTAGGGAGCAGAGACTCGCACACAATGTCCTCCACCACATCCTGTGACCCATGTGGCTTTCCCGCCGCCGGCCACAGGCAAGCAGTGTGAGGTGCAGTGGCGGCAGGGCAGTGGTGCTCATGGCTGCTGCGTGTGAGCTCCCACTACTGCCCTCACCCTGCCCACCCCAGCCCTGCTTCTGGGAGTGGACACAGAGTGAGCTGAGGTGGGGGACCGGCAGTGCCCCTCACCCCTCCACCACTGTGCCCCAGGGCGCGCTCTCGTTCCCCCACCTCTGCCTGCCTGCCCAGCAGCCTGCCCAGGCTGAGGGAGGGGAACGTGTTGGGGAAAGCCCCACTAGGAGTGCCTGCTGGCTGACGAGCACTCCATGTCTTCCCCAACACATCCTTGCTACCTCAGTCCCAAGCCAGCTTCACACCCAGCAGCGGTGGTGTGGTGGCAGCTGCCCTGTGTGAGCTTCCCCCATCCCCGGCTGGACAACCCATGTGTGGCCCACAGGGGGGCACCTCTGCCCTCACTCCCCCCAGCAGATGCACAGATGCACTCTTCCCCCATTCTCAATCTGTGCCCCCAACCCCTTCCTTCCCCCCCATCCTCTCACACACACCTACCTGCTGGGGGTAGGGGGGTGTATGTCTGTGTGTGTGTGTTTGTCTGTGTGTCTATGCCTGTGCCTGAGTGTGTGGGGCTGGGGGGCTGTTGTGGGGGGAGTAAGGGGCACAAGCAAGACTGGGAAAGCTGTGGGGGGAGGAGTGAGAGGCACGAGCAGGACTGAGGGCGTCCTGTGGGGGGCCTTTAATTTTTATCACAGATTTTGGATTTTATATCAGAGAATTTGCAATATTTAATCAGGGAAAACCAGGATCCCTGCTGATCACCAAGCAATTAGCTGTTTGGGATGGAGGACATCTTTGGTCTTATCTATACTATGTCCATAACATGTTCAAGGACATATATTTTCAAAGATTTCCTACCATCCTCTCCTGTTCACAGACATCAAACCCAGAAAGGTGACAGTTGAAGCCACTACAGGGGCAGGTCCCCAGAACTGTTCTCAAGACCTAGTATGCTTGAGAGTGGCCTCATTGCTGCATTTCCAGACTTGGTGCATGTAAGGAGCAGCAACTGGGCAGGATGTGTTAGGCAACTCCCTGCTACTGGGGCAGAGGAACATTGTCCCTGCCATGGCAGCAGGCAGCCCCTCAGGGACATGGAGTTCTGGAGTGCTCCCTGCCAGGCGCTGGGCTAACAGCCATGGGGACACTAGAGTTCCCTCTGGTGGTGGCAGCGGCCCATTGCAGGACCCCAGGAAACAGAATCAGTTTGCTACCATTAGCAGCAAATTTGGTCCCACTTCCTTGCACATGTAGATGCCTGCCTGGGAGCATTTACTCACTAGTAATTTATTTGTAAGTAAACTGCTCCTGGATCTAATGCACATGTAGACACATCCATTGCCATAGGAAGTTGAATTATAACAGCCAAATTACTCAATAGGATGAAACACAATCTTCTTCAGATTCATCTAAAAGCAGTCATTAATATTATTGTGCTATTGATTTTATTTAATCTATATAAATATTTCACATGCTGCTATGTAATTTGAGAACATATTATTTCCTTACCACTCAAATACATGAATTAAATGTAAGCCTATATACTATGCAACTTTACTCAATAGCAATACTGAACAGTCAAGAAAATGTGAGATGGGCATGAAGAAAAGCACAGATTTGTAAATATTAATACTCCTTTACCTCTAATCAGCTAAAGTGAAAAAGACATAAATTGGAAGTGTGCATATCTTATTAAAAGGTATCTATTAATTCTTCTCTCTTTAGTATGTTAAACAACCATGTTTCTGCACTTTTCTAACTATTTACAGCTGGAAAACTGTCGCTATGGATGCCACTAGTGGTACGTAGATTGCTGGTTTCTGCTTTCTTTTAATCTCCCTTAATAGTTCTCTATGCATTATGACTGGAAGTGAGAATGTATCTTAAATAAAAATGAACAATCTAGATGACATAGAATTTAATAATTCTGCAATTGAGCAAAAGACAAACATACTTATGTAACAGCATTTGCAAATCCTTGTGTAATGTTTCTGTTGCTAAATCAGTAAATGTCTTAAAGAAAGGAAATATATTTTGACTATTTGTTGCTGAGTTAAATTTACGTTGAGTATACAGAATAACATTCTCATTTTCTTCCCACAGATCTGTCCCAGTCAGGTCCATGAACCTCAGGAATATTTTCAGAACGCTAAGTTGCGTTATAGGAGGAGAAGAGTCTCAGAAAACAACCCTGAGACTAACAAAGTGGAGATTTCTAGGAGTCACATGAAAAAAAATAGTACAGTATGCGAATAAAGGATGCTTTTACATGCTGAAATCAAAATTACAATCACATATACACACCTAACTAGACTATCACCATCATCACCAGGAGAAATGAACTACCACTGCTGATGTAGAGGGAGTAGGGAGAAGAGAAAGGGAGAGTAGGATGTGATGCCCAAATAGGACAGGTAACTCAAAACTAAAGTGAACAAAATAATTTTAATAATGTAACAATTGTAACAATATAACAATGTAACAGTAAGAGGGAGGCATTAATATAATCTCCCTCTATGCTTTCTTCTCATCCTCGTTAGAAACTATTTTTAGCAGGACTGTATGTTGGATACAACTCCCAAATTTGAGGTTTAAACAGGGTTTGAAGAAAAAGACACGCCAGTAACAGTAACATGACATTCCATCAGGCCCAAATAGGCTACTGATGCGCTATGCAGTCTTTTCTCACAACATGTATGAAGTATAGGCTGACTAATGCACACCCTGTTGTGACTTACTGTTATAATAGACCTGACTCCAAAATAACTTTCCTCAGCTAATCAGAGTCACTATTAGAGAAAAAGCACACTGATTGGAGACCTCCATTAATGGCAGTATGCCAAATATCCTGAGGCACTCGCAGGACAGTGCCACCAACTGAGACACACTGATTAACATGCCTGCCCCTGCCAGATTCCTATGAAGGTCACATTCACAGTGAGGTACTGAAGAGATGTTTAGAGGACACTCTCAAGGCTTGCAAGTATTACACTGTCAAATTTAAAAAGCTTCTGTAGAAATGGCCACATTGTGCTACCACTGTATACCCATGCATTTATAGGAATGGAGATAAGATTATACCATGTTACAAAATGGTATTTAATCACTTTTGGCCACATTTAAGTTTTATTTACCTTTGAGATAGTCAGAAGACTGAGGGGACAGGTGAAATTTAAGGTTGGTTTCTCTTAAAGAGAGGAAACTGTGGTTCTGAATAGCAGAGGAGACAGCTTGGGTTGGGATCTTCAAGAGCTGATGGAGCATCTATGTAACAAGTCTCTAGGAGCCACAGAGTCCTCCTCAGACTTCCTTCTCCTTCCTTTACTGTCCCTCCCAGAAGAAAACCTATCCCATCTGGGACAGAGGTGCAATCAGGAAAGTTTTAGCAGCTCTTGTAGGACTCATCTTTGCTACCAAAAAGATGTGAAATCTGAGTGAGAAATCTTGAGTTAAGAACACACCTATTTTTTGGCAGTGCAGAAAATTCTGAAAGGGAAGGAAAATATATTTTTTTCCTGATCCACATCCCACTACATCTAGTAACAATATTTCCATGGCATGACATTTTCAAATGCATTGATTCCCCATTTTCAAAAGAGATTATTGAAGATCCTGTGGAGACAGATAAGTGCCAAATGGATTTTCAAATGTCCCTGCATAGCTGATGGTGTATCTTCTAGGGGTGCACCAACAGAGATTTTTTTGGCTGATATCCATTTTTAAGGAGTTATATTGGCCGATACTGATCCAATTTCCAATACTCAGCTTGGCACCTTGAAGAGCAGTGTCCATCTGGTAAGTCTGTTGTCATGGAAGGGGAGGAGGGAGGGAAGCAGAGGCAGGAATCGGGGTTCCTGAGGTGAGGAAGGGAGTAGGGCAAGGCTTGGGAGACAGCTGCAGCTTGTCCTGGGGGCATGAGGAGGTGGGGGCAGCTCCCACCACTGCACACACCCTGGAAGGGCAGGGGGGGCATGTGCCCCTGGATCTGCACAGGGTGGAGTGGCTGCCGCTGCGGGCTGGGGCCAGGGCTGCACTGGGCTCTTCCTGTGGTGGCTGGGCCGGGCTGTGCTTGGGGTGGGGTGGGCTCTGGCACTGGGAAAAAGGGTTGGGGGGCTACAGTGAATTTTGGGATGGCTGCAGCCCCCCTGTAGCCCTCTCTCAGTGCTGCCACCATTGCCTGCCCTGAGCACAGCCTGGCCCAGCCCCCACTGGAAAGAGCCCAGCACCGCCCCGGCCCTAGCCCGCAGCAGCAGCTGCCCCACTCAGATCCATGGGCACACACCCCCATGTCCTCCTGGGGTGTGCACAGTGGCAGGAGCCTCCCCCCGTACCTCTCAGATGGGCTGTCCCACACACCACCCCATCCCAGCTGGGCAATGCCTGTCCCAGCCCTATTCCCTCCATCACCGCAGGGGCCTTGATCTGCTCCACAGCTCATCCCTTTGCCCTCCCCTTCTACCACAACAGACTTACCAGCTGGACGCAGCTCTTCAAGCTGCTGGGGTGCACTCCTGGCCCTGTGCATGCTGCAGTTGTGCACAGGGCATTTATCAGCAACATTATCAGCTACATCAGGCAAAAAAAAGCCAATTTCCAATATAGTCAATTGTCTTTATATTGATATTGATCCAATATCAGACCAATGTATCAGTGCACCTCTGGTATCTTCTATTGAAACCTGTGAGTTAGGTGCCTAGGAAGAGCACACACCAACTGCTGAAACTTCACTATTTGGGTTGGTCTAATAAAAGATATCAGATTCACCCAAGGAACCTTGTCTGTCTATGTCCTTAGACCAACACGGCTACAACCTACACCCCTGTAACCTGCCTACATGCTTTTGAGAATTCAGTTAGGGTCCTATCTGAATCTTTAGGCCCCTTAATACCTTTGGAAATCTGGCTTTTAAGCACATACAGCCAGCTTTCTAGGGGTATTTAGGCATCCAAATATATAGATGTACACCTACTACAATTTTCAAAAGTGAATAGCTACCTAACTCCTATGGATTATTATCATTTTGCAGTATGCTTTGCCCATTCTAATGTCTCCAAGGATGAGACTTCTCTGTTTCATATTATTACCTCAACAAAGCTCCTGAGTAGAGACAGCATGATCTGCCTGACTAAAAGTAAGACTAGAGGTAAGAACACATGAGGTGTAATTCTGCTTCTGCCAAAGACCTGCTGTGTTTTCCTGACTATAAAATAGGAATTATCATAATAATATTACTTGCCTACCTATTTCACATAGCTGTTCTGAGGATTAATTAGGTAATATTTGAAGAGTGCTTTGAAGAAATTATTATGTGAAGTGGAGCCCTCAGGAAACAATTTAACATTTGATTTATAATTTCAATATAAAGAGCTGTTAAACATCTTTGTACAAACAATAGTACATGGATTTATTAAACAATAATAATATAGCAGACTTACTTTTTTACAATGGAAATAGTGAGTAATATGTTTAGACTAAAGCCTAAAACAAATGAAGTTTCTATTTATTATGAACAATACAAAAGAAAAAAGTAATCTGATTGCAGAGACATTCTTTTGTAAACCACTGAAGTTCAGAAATGTTGAGAGGAGAATATTGTTTTAGCTACTACTAACGTAGGAAGTATCTTAGTTGGACTTTTTAATTAAAACTTTCATAAAACATTGGGTGATTGCAGCTGCCTGCCTAAAAGCATACACTATAAAAGATGGCAGAGGGTGAAGTTGAAAACATGCTTTCTTTATCCCAGATTTCTCACATCCTTTCACAATAGAATCATAGAAAAGTAAGGATAGAAGGGAC
Organism: Caiman crocodilus; assembly: GCA_030014935.1. Classification (NCBI taxonomy): domain Eukaryota; kingdom Metazoa; phylum Chordata; order Crocodylia; family Alligatoridae; genus Caiman; species Caiman crocodilus. The sequence continues at coordinate 5,087,439 of JAGPOW010003685.1, forward strand.
CTCTGGAGGTCATTTAGTCCAGCCCCTCCTGAAGCAGGATCATCTCTATCCAAACAATCTCATACAATCTTCTCTAACCTATTACTAGTGAAAGTAGGGACTACTAATACAATCCAGACTGGTCATCCCTAGGCTACTTGTTCAAATCTAATTTAGATTGGAATAATAATATATAAAATTGATGATTTTCTCAGTTCACAGGGGTTCACATCCAAAAGTCTGTCAATACAATTGGCATAGGTTGGCTGCTTTAGAAGAAAAGATAATGATTAAAATTGCATGGAAAAATAAATGACTGATTTTACCCTTGAAAGGTGCCCTCCTTTTTCCCCATTACAAAGAAGGAAAGGAAAAAGAGGAAGGCCCTTTAATTTAATCAACTTGGACTGAGAGGCCCTGCTGTAGCTAGAATATAAGGGAAAGGTTCCAGCAGTCAGAGTGCCAATATTTTTGGCAAGTATACCACAAAGTAAGTCCTGTGCTCTTCTGAAGTGCCACTCCGATCAACTTCCTCCACCCAATCTGCTGCTCTGCTTTCTGCTCCGTCCTGTGCTCCATGCCTGTTCTGCTGCTCTACTTTCTCTCCCCTGCCCTATTTGCCACTGTGCTGCCTACCCCTCCATGATCTGCCATGTGCCGCACACAAAGCCTGACCATGCCACTTGTGACACGCATGCTGCAGGTAGGCCACCACTGGTCTAAAGGTGCAAATCAATCCTGTCTCCTGCCTGATTTCAGGCAAACATGGCTAAATACCTCTTGCTCTGGAGAGGACTACTACCATGAGGGTAGGAAAAAAGGAGATAAAGTGGGTCAAAAGCATAGCTTTGGGGTCTGTGCTCTTCTAAGGAACTACATATAGACCTGTCTGTTACTAGGGTTTGGCAATTAGGCACTTAAGATGTTGCCTTCATTTAAGCAATTAAACCAGTGAGTGATCACTTCAGAATAGACAGCTATGATGTTAAAATGCTGACAGACTAGGACATCTGTCTTGAATACATGAAAGAAGAAATTCTCACCTGTTTTTCATTAAACTTACACAAGGCTATATTGAAGCAACATTTGTTTTACCTGCAGTCTTTGAAGACAATTTCGAAAAAAGAAATCAAACAAGCAACAATGTTTGTCTGAAGCAGAAAAGCATTTGAAAGTAATGTTTGTGCTACAGAAATAAACTGAACAAAATACTAGTCAGCAACTGATTAAAAAAAAAAATTATCAGCACAAGATTGCCTGTTTCATAGTTTTCATATTCAGTTACTTATGATGATTTGGTTAATTGCCAATTACACATTAACTGCAAATGTGCTGAATTAGAAGTTTATGTGGAAGTTCAATTGCCAATACAATGTAGTTAAGTTCACTTTTATGACAGTCTACATAAATCACAGTTCCAATTTTATACATCAGGGCAGACAGCAGATGTCTGTTTTGTGCTTCTGGTGATTTCATTCATGCCACTATGAAGGCTTTTCTGGTTATTGTGTACATATAAGACTTCAGGATTTTCTCTCCCTGCATATTGCTGCCCTTATTGCCTCTCAGCTCTGACCCATATGTTCTCTGATCTCCATCATTCTCCTCATAAATCTTCTGCCTCCCTCCCTCCTCATGCTTGTCATACTGAGACTGGGGAGTCTGGCTTTGTTATTCACTTTTCCATTCACTACCATGCTTTCTACATCCTTTTCAACATTTTCAGATTCCTACCCCATCATCCATGTCCAGTGGTATGGTCTGGAGTCTCAGTAGGTGCATTTATGTTATCAAAAGTGCATTTATACTGTAATTTTTTTTAAACATTATATTGTGCTTGACAAATAATTGTATCATCACCATACACAGACAGTGGTGTTTCCATACTGGTTATATTTATATAGCTGTGATTACTAATATTATAGGTTAGAAGTACTGTAGAACTCACTTAAATGCTATAGTAAAATCTCTTCTCCCTTTCCCCCATTATGAGATGTGTAGATAAACCTTTTAGAGATGATAGACTCTATGAAATCTTGATTCACTTATCACAATTCTCTATATGCAAAATCTTGGCACACCTAAACTTGCAGTGTTAAATCATTGCCTAGGTTTTAAGGTGCAGAAGTGAAGGATATCATATTAGATTTAAACTATTTTTAAAGGTATATTTTTTTCAAATACTGCAAGGTTAGACCTTAGTGCCTCATCCAGTTACCTTTATTCATGAGAGTAGAACCCTCAAACTGCTTGCTTGAACAGGGACAGTACTATCAGTGGCTTTTCCTAGAGCCTTTATTTTTATAAACAAAATATATAAAAGAGTGCTGCAAGTCCAGCATAATTCAAGACTGAAAATGCTGAATCCTCCATGCAATATTCCTATGTTTTATCATAGGTCTTATCTGTTTTGCCTTCTGCTTTTCTTTCTTCCTTTTTTGGCAGGCTGTCTCCTTTTTAATTTCTTTACTCTGAGGGAAGTGACATTAGGGTAAAGTATTAGAAATTATGAAATGCTGTGACTGAAAGTTGAATTCATATTACCAGAGTCTCTATATAACATATATGGTATGAATATGTAAGTGCTTATGATGACGCAAACATTTTCTGTAACTCGTTTGCAGTGGGCATGTCTACACAAGACACTTTACTTAAGACTAGACCAAATTACATGAGATACTTAATTGTGCAGTAGTGTAGTTTACTGCAAAGTAAGCATGTACGTCTACATATGCACATGCTTACTACACAGTAAACCTCACTAATCACGAGTGTATTTCCTACCTGCAAATGCAAATAATAAAAGTAACAAATGCAGTAGTGCTCATGTAGATGCCTGACTGGAAGCAAATCTACTCCAGGTCAGTCATGCACCAGGGGGAAGGAAATTATTCCCTGCCCTTGGGAGCTGCCTGCCTTATCTCCGAGTGCCAGCTCTAGTAGCAGGCTTGTTGATAATTACAAGACAGTGGAGCTGATACTGGGAAATAAGGGTCTCCCAACACTGGCCCCGTGGTTATGGAGCTGTAACTGAGAGATAGGAGTCTCCCAGTGCCAGCTCCATGGTGCAGAGCTAGCACTGGGAGTCTGGTGCTGGGAGCTCCTCAGCCTGTTCCCCACCCAGCTTCATGCTTGCTGAGCTGAGCGAAGAACAAGCTCCCCAGCCTCCACCCCACATGCAGGGTGGGGGCTTGGAACTGTCCTGGTCAGGGGCAGGTCCCAGCCCCGTGCCCCAATCAGGTGACTGAGGCACGGAGCTTGGAAAGAGCTGTGGGGGTGGAGTAGGTCCCAACCCCCTGCTCAGATCCGCCAGCAGGTAATAGTGAACTAGCTGCTAAGTGCCCCGCCAGCAGATCAGGGCAGGGGTGAAGGTGGGGCTGAAACCTGCACCTCCCTTGCAGCTCTTTCCAAGTCACCTGCCCCAGGACTGGAAGCCAGGGCCAGGAGTTCCCTGTTGCTGGGTCAGGAGGATGCTGTCCCTGTCTCAGCAGCAAGCAGCCTCTGGGGGCAGGGTGTAATGTCCCAGCCCTGCCCAGGAGAGAACTCCCCCTGGTGGCGGCAAAGGCCCATTGCAGGGCTCCAGGAAGCAGGAACAGTTTGCTGCCTTTAGCAAATCTGCTCCTGCTTCCCTGCATGTGTAGATGCCTGCCTGGAAGCATTTACTTGCAAGTAATTTATGCACTAGTAAGCTGATCCCAGATCAAATGCATGTGTAGGTGCTTACTGCACATTAATTTGCTTTAATCCTGAGTAAATCTGCTACCTGTAAATGCAAGTAGCAAATTTAGTCAGGAGAAATTCCTGAGCAGTACAGCATATGTTATATGGCTGACTAATAGCAAATTTGCTCCTGGTCAGCTGGACAGTCAGGGGTGGGAGATTGCTCCTTGCCCCAGGGAGCTGCCTGTTGCTGGGGCAGGCTATGGCTCCAGAGACTGGGCAGAATCAATGTCCCCCTGCCCCAGCAGCAGGGAGCTCCCAACCCTCACTCCATAACTGTGATTGCAGAACTGGGGCTGGGAGACGCTGTCCCCAGCAGCAGGCAGCTTCAGGAGGCAGGAAGCAATCTCCCAGCCCTCGCCAAGGGGCAGCTAGCACCCAGGGGCAACCTAGACCTGCAGCCGGGCAGTACAGGGCTGGCAGGGCAGGATCTGACTGCTGCCATGAACAGCAAATCTGCTCCCACTTCTCCATACATGTAGATACCTACCCAGTGTGGGTTTACACTAGAGTAAACCCATCCCAAGCATTTGCAGATGTAGGTGCACCCAGTGATGATCAAATTCAATGCAGACATTTTTTTTAAATTACAGATATAAGAAAGCAACTTTAACAGATTTCCCCCTAGAAGGACACTTGCTCAGAATTACAGTCTTGTTTTGTCTTTCTGAGTACTCCTTGAAGCAACCCAGGCATGGCTTGTGGAATAAGGGGAAGCCCTGCCTTCTCGGCTGTCCAGTCTGTGACCCTCTCTGGCTCTCTCTGGCTCTGACTCAGAGAACTACCTACTAGTTCAGCTTCTGAGGGAGGAACTATACCTCTTGACAGGGAGACGTTCAGACCACAGTTCCAAGCAGCAAAGCAGATGGTTTCTTTTCAGTTGAGGGCAAAGACCACAGAGCAAGAAGACCCTGCTCCCTCCAAAGGATTAAGCAGTCCATCTGAAGCCCAATCCAGTCCATACAGCCAGTGCCCCAAAGGTCTATCAGACAGACTCTTCAATGATTTTCCAGTTTAATCCAGTCCTTTAGTATTATTTAAGTGTAGTTTGTTGCTACAATGGACTACAGTTTTTATTATAATATTTCTGTTTTACATGTGTTCATGTTGTAATAATGTTGTATGCCTCGGTTTGCCAAAGTTGGCTATTTGGCTGTTCCCTCTCTCAGACTCTGTTCCGATCCTGCAGATTACCAGCACATCAAGCTACTCCCTCTTTGTGTTGTTTCTTTTTCTCTTCCCTGAAGGCCTCCTGGGTGTCATCCACAATCCCACAGGGTTGAAGTGTCAACAACACAATTCAGTTTCCTCTTGATGCTGGAGGTCCATCTTGTCTCTTCCATTTTAGGCAGCTCTGAGATCTAACAGAGATTGTATTAACCCTTCTTTCCCCATGAACAAGTTAGTTAGGTAAACTGAGGCATGCAACATTATTACAACATGAACACATTTAAAACAAAAATATTATAATGAAATCTATAGTCCATTGTAGCAACAAACTACACTAAAGCAATATCACTGGTCAGAATTAAACTGGGAAATCATTGAAAAGTCTGTCTGACAAGACATGCTGACACACTCCAGTGTTCTTACTGCCCATCTGCCTAGATATCATAGACTTGATCCTATCCTGTGAGTTGTGTAGAAAGGTAAAATGTGCTTTATGAACAACTCTGAATGTTATGCAGCACACTCTACAAAGTAGAACAGATGATAAATCATTTCATACAGTGTAATAAAGAAATATTGAATCATGTACTGCACTGCCTACGGCATTAGTTATACGCTCAGAACAGAGGATATTGCATAGAATGATCAAGACTGAAACGGTGAAGGTTTCTTTCAGGTCGAACCCTCAAAAACTAAGTTAAAAAAATAAGATTGTATGTGTTATGAACACTATTAAAGGTATTGAAACCTATTTTTGGTTAGACTGTACAAGACATACAGTATGTGCCGATACTGCAAATGACACGTGGCTGTACTGAAATAAATGAACTGGAGCTTTGGATCTGTTACCTGACTGTGCTATCCTCATTCTGCACAAAAATAGAAGCAACATGAGAGTACGTTTCTAAAGGTCAAATGCAGACAGGTTCCATATTTTATTGTCTGTATTGTTCAAGTTGAAGTCCAAATAGTTTGCTGAATACTTAAAACACAGATTAGAAATAATGACATACAGACGGTTATAATCAGTATAGTATATACAATACTGAGTTAGATAAAACCAGCAGTAATCCTATATTATGAGGTGTCGTTTTTCTCTCATGAGAAAGCACTGTTCTTTCACAATGCTACTGCTGCAGTTGAGATCACTGAATTGCTTTTTTCAACAGTCCCTTTCTGCTGTCAGTGAAAGAGGACTAACAGAAATGTATTTTCAGTGCAAGGCTGTGGTTCTTAAATTCACTTCTCTTCCTGACTTGTCAGAACCCTAGATCTGAAGTCATGAGTCAGGCCCCCAAACCATCACAAAATTGTCTCAGGAAGCATGACTATGTTTTAATAGCAATGCTTTGTTTGTCTTGATTTTTTTAACTCCTTGCGCATGCCTGGTGCACGGCAATTACTTACTGTTGCCAGTTATTAGTGAAAAAATATGATTCTAGTCAACATGCTTCTTCTTGACTTAATTCTGTGGCACAACACAAGTTAAGTTTTGTGTCCTCCTTGCTTCTCTGGTAGCTTCCTTAAGGTCTTCACCCCTGCAAAGGCCTGGGGAAAAGGTAGCTTCAGAGGATATTTTTAGCCTCTCCAGCAACAAAAGCCAGCCCTGGAGGATCTTCCCCATAACATCACACCTAAGGATGTGGGTCAGCTTCACCCATGTAGTGAAAATGGTACCCACCCTCATTCCCTATCCAAAAACTTCTCTCGTTTCTTGAGGGGAAGAAGATCATTTCATGCAGCTATTATGATTGGTTGCCCCTCCCCAGGTAAGCCTTGGTTTACCCCTAGGCACCTAATTCTCATGCAGGTTAAACTCTTAGCTGTTTGCACCTGGTTGGTTCTTGCTCCCCCCCTCCCCCAGAGCTCAAGTAGCTGTAAGACTTATGGAAGACGTGGAGATAAATGCAATATGCTTGTCTAACCTTGACCACTCAGTATTTGGAAAATTAGCTCACGCTCAGTAATAGTGACACTAGCAGGGTGAGCTTAAAGGTGCTTAAGCTCCTTTTTATTTCCTTTTTATTTTATTTCCCCCAAAAAATCAGAAGGTAGAATGAAGGTGTTGGGGAAAGATAAGTGATTTCCTACTTTAGTTAACCACAGCCCTTCCAGGTCCTGATAAAGTTAGCCAGCCAAAGCTCACATAGCGCTTTGGGACTGAACAGTTCCTTGCAAGGTACATCAAATTCAAGGTTCTTTTTTCTTTTCTTTCTGAACACACTAAGGACTTGTGTGACTGAAAGCACAGTGGCCCAGTGCCCAAGAAGGGCACAACCTGAGGACAAGACTCCAGCTGGGACACGTAAGTAAGGCTCAGGCAACCCCTTGCACAGGTGCTGGAGTGTGGTGCACAAAGGCATTTTGCTTGGCGCATGCACTTGGGGTGGAGAGTAGGGAAAGGGCCGGGGCTGCACTGCCACAAGGATCAGGCCCCCTGTGGCTCTCCTACTGTATGCCTCTGACACACCAACATCTTACAAGTTGAGCTTGCAGGTTTTTTTGGTGCTCTACCCAAAAATGTTTCTAAACCCTGGCCTAGGCTGAGGGAACCAGAGAAAGAAAAGGGGCAGAAGCTGGGAAGGCTGAGGCCCCAGTAAGGTTGTAAAGGCCTGAGGTGGCTAGTGTCAGATCTGGGCCAAGTGCCCAACGAAGCCATAAACTGGTAACATCTGCAGAACAAGGGCATGGCTGCAGGGGAGGTAGAAGGCTAAGATTATCTCTTTAGGCTAAAAGGTGCCCTGAGACAACTAAGTGGCATCTAGAGGAACTGAGCCTTATTCTAGGACCATCAGGCTGCCTCCCTTCCAATCAAACAATTACACCAAGGCATGGCAGGAAAGTGAAAAGGGTAGGGCACACTAGAGCCAGAGGGCATGAGGTGACATTCAAGGTAAAAAAAAAGTATTTAGTGCTTAAATGGCATTTTTTTAAATTCTTATATTATGTTTATACAAATCAGAAAAAAAAAGCACCTGCCTCTGCAGAAACTCACATACATAAATGTCTTGCAGCCAGCTATGGTAGTCATCATCAGACTGGAACTATTTTGGACCAAAGGAAAGCCCATTAAAAACTGAGGACTTCTCACAGAAAACAATGTACCATTGCTCCCTCAGTCAGCCAACTCAAAGTTACGTCACAATATACTTATAATAGCCAAGAAATATATCTATTTAACAGAGGGGCAGTGAGAGACATAGAGAGGGGTTAAATACCTTTTTAAAGCTCAGTGCTTAAGTAATGATGTAGCCATGATGGTCCAGGAAAAAATGTACAAAGGAAGGATATTTGTGGGTGATAATTTTTATTGGACCAACTGTATTGTTGGAAGGGACATAGACAAGCTTTTGATTACCACAGTATCCTTCCTCAAGTCTTCTTCAGGAGACCATAACTACACAGCTGGTATGATAAATGACATCGCCCACAAAAATCCTTGAGGTTTTTTTTAAAAAGATTATACAATGAAATAGTACCGGAGTTGAAAATTAAACCCAACATTTACTAAAACTCACTAAAAATCAAACAACATTAAAAAGATCAAATAGGGAAAATAGCCATTTCAACATAGCTAACAACACTTTTAATGAAAATAACCTAAACTTACAGCGAGATGGGCAGTATCAAGGATACCAAGGTCTTTTTGGTTCAAAAGGCAGGTTTAACAAAATAGGTTTTGTATTCCTTCATCTTTCAAGGCTAAGCTTCCTTGTTAAATTTTCAAAGAATAATTAAAATGCATAACACTATTATTAAAAGAATACAGGTTTGTAAACTTCTGTAAAGACAGTCCTCCCAGAATATGATGCTGATAACAAGGCAGCTAGCTATAGAACAATTATTCTTTTAGTTGAAGCTGATTTGGTAACATACCTGAAAAAGATGGTAGAATAACAAAATAGAGAAGCCTTTTTTTCATGATTTTTCCTTTTAATGATAAAGAAATTAAAAGCACCTTGAGTAATGTCATTATTAGTAGTAGGCAACTGTCTGTTTTACATTCATGCACATAAAATAAGCTACTCTTCCTAGTACAGATGTAAATTGCTTTGTAAAAGTATATTCTTTTTTACGTTCACTTTTCTTCATTGAAATCCTATTTTTGCAGCATCTCATTTCTAACATAGTCAAAATTTTAAAAGCAAAACAAGTTACTTAGCAACATAGACTGGACAATTAAACTGGATAATATAGTCTGATGCAACTAAATATGTAACTATACTTATAGATTACTGTCCTAGAAACACAAGAGTAGAAATTAACATGATCAGGTTTTGTATGACATAAGGTAGAAACGTATGAGCAAGTGAAGGAAAAACATAAATAGGTGGCCTTTTGGATAAGAAACTCAGTACCAGATATTCTTGCTCCCTCATCTTGAACACAAACCAAGGCAAAATCCATATTAAAGAAGTCCAGGACCAGACAACTCATAAGGCAATTCATACCTAGAGCTGGGAGAAATTTTCAACAATTTTTTTCCAGTGAAAAAATGCAATTTGGTGAAACCAGAATATTTTCTACATTCATGCTAATTTTTCTTTTTTGTTTAGAAAAAAACTTATTCCAAAAAGTTTGATTTTGATGACTTTTTTCCTCAAAGAAAAAAGAAGGGTACAAATATTAATTTTTTTTTGGTTTTATTTTTGGTTTTTTTGTGGAACACAGTTGGCTCCTCTGTGGAAAAAAACTGAGACCACTTCCCACCAGGAAAATCTCTCCTCTCTCATGCCAGGACACGTCTAGCTGTGCTGCCCACACCTCCATGCATAGTTTCAGACCACCTTGGAGCTGTACAGCAGGCAGAGGGAATTCTTCCACAGCTGGAGCCATCTGGATTTCTCATTTCCTGGATCACTGTGCAAATTCCTAGGCAATTACATAAAATATACCCACCTTCACCTTTTCTAATTACATCAAAGAATGGATGCAGCCACTTATTCTCAGCAAGGGAACACCTGAAGTTCTGTCCTTCCCCAAGAAATATGAATTTCCCTCAAGTCATCTACAATCTCATATTGAGTTGGGAACATAGGAACGGACCTATGTTCCTATAGAGAAAATATACTGCCTACTTAGTCTGATTCCTATTTTATCCAGCTAAAGATCAATCTGCTCCCTGATCCCCATCAGAGTGGTAGATCAACAAAGCTGTTTTCTTACCACAAAGCTTTTACCTGTATCTAGATTTCACCTGTTTAGAAAAGCAAATTATGCAACTACATTATGAACTGACACCTATCAGTATCTGTGGTTCACTAACAAACTACATCAAATATAGTGCACTGATGGAAAAAAAACATTAGCAGCATGTAGCACACTGCAAATTCACCTACCTACAGTATATACAGCATTAGGAAAGCTTTTATTTCAATGCCATTATAGCTGCAAAATCAGTAGGCAAAGGTATCCTATATAATGACCCAGCCCATCAACTTTTCCAGACTGTTTCTCAGAATTAATGCATGTAATAAGCTTGGAATAGAACATTATGTTTTGCATAACTACATGCAAACAGATTTGAGACAAAAGCTTTTACTGGTTACTAAGAGACTTTCAAACAAGCTCTTTATAAACTATAGAACAATAACATTTTAGGGTTGGAAGGGACTTTTAGGGTCCTCTGGTCTAACCCCAGGCCTGAATTACAGAAACACTACTTCTAAATTAGTGGGGACCACCCTTGCTGACAGGTGTGCCACAAAGTAAGCCCCACACCCTTCCTAAACACCTTTCTAATCCCTTTCCCCTACCCAATCTACTGCTCTGCTTTCTGTTCCGTGCCGTATCTGCCACTGTGCTCCCTTCCCTCTTCCCAGTCTGCTCTATTCCACTGGTGGCATGCCAAAGTTTGGACACTTATATTCTAAATTATCCTCATCCACTGCTTATCCAACTTCCTCTTGAATAAAAAAATCAACAAACATTTAAGGCTAACTGTTGTATAGTCTGAGTCTCTCTCATTGTTTGTAAAAAAGCAAGGCTTAAAAATTGTTATTTTAAAAAGCACATAATTGTACACCATCATAACCAAGGCATTCATATGCGTGGTCTAGTTCTCATTTCAAGAGGGAAAGAATACAAATTTCATCATAATACACAAGTCGAATGTAATTATGAATATTTCAGGATTTAAATAGAGTATTTGGGTTTATGTTACAATGTTCAATTATTGTATAAGCAGATCAAAATTAACTGGTTGGGTGGTCATATGTGACCTTATGAGTATTGGACATTCTAGGAACCAGTCCATGTATGAATAACTTGATTAAACATTGATCACATTGCCAAGCAATTATAAAACACCAGTGATTTCAAATTACACCTTAATTTTTTTTCCTTTTGCTACTGTAGATTTCTGGGATGAATGCAAATGAAAAAAGAATTGCACTACTTATTTTATTGAGACAGGCATTTCAAATAATAGCATTTCATCAAGAAAGCACTCTTACACTGCTTTCCACCTCTGAATCATTAGCATTTTCAGAAACCCGGGAAGTGGCAACAAAAGTTATGCAATTTAAAAAGTTGGAGATTTTCTTGTATTAAAACTCAAAGTAGCCCATATATAAGATTTATTTTTTCCAATTGGTTTAGTACACATTATAGTAATCAAAGCATAACTAATAATGCATATTTTTAATTAGATTATTTATAGAATATATGTATTTACTATTTCTGTACATAGTTAATCTCCATTGTTCATTCTGCCCTTTTATATGGATGTGACTCTTGGGTGCTGACAAAGGCAAATGGGAAAAGGTTGCAAGTGGTTGAAAACAAAGTGCTAAGGAAAATATTTAGTGCAATACAGGAAAACAGAATATGGAAGAGAACATAATTAAGAGCTTGTGATCTTTATAAGAAACCTGGTATCTTGAGCAAGGTAAAACTGCAGAGAATAAACTGGGTAGGGCATACTGCAAGAACCAACAAGAAGGTATGTGAAGCAGATTCTGGAAGCTAAGGTGGAGGTATCAGAACTCCAGACAAAGGCAAAAATGGGGAAAGTAGTAAGGGTGTGCGAAGCTTCAGTCTACGACTCAATTCGGAGAAGATTCGGCCCTATTCAGAGGCCAAATTACCAAATCTGAATCGAATCGGGAGATGAAAAATAAAACTGAATTGATTTGGAAAAGATTTGGAGATTTGGAAGGCAGTCTTTCAGGGGAACAAAAACTGAGACCGGGGGGGGGAACTAACATCTGTAGCTGGCCAGTAACTGTGATCTTTCCCTGAGTCCCCTTCCAATCACAGTGCTCTGGGGAAGGGACATAGAAACAGCACATAAGCCTCTGTCCGCAGGCTTTCTGTGCCTTTTGTGCGCTGTTTCTGCCTGAGCAACAGCATTTGAAAGGTACTGGACTGGCTTGGCCTCCTATCTTGCAAGTCTCCTGCTACTTTCTGTTCTTGGAAAGGAATGGATATAGCTTACTAAGTTGAATTCCTCTACTTATCCCTATGCAATCCATTTCTTTTCATTTATATTTGTTCTTGTTGGTTTTTTCCCCTCACACTTTTGAAAAAGAAAGCGGTGTTGTCCCTGGCAGTGAAACCCCTACACCTATTCTCCTTGAAAGTTGGCAGTCCTTGTACTCTCAGAAGGGGTTACCATCCCTGATGTTTTCATAGAAATCTGCCTTAATACATACATGACACACGTTTAGCTTTCAGCAGTTTGAGGTGCTGTCTCCCAGAAACCTCTGTACCTATCTCTTTGAAATATGGCCAGCTTCATGCCTTCAGAAGGTGCTACCATCCCTGCAATTTTTATCCAAATCAGCCAAAAAATGACAAAGTTATAGGTATATTTCAGTGATTCCCCATAGTCTATGGCCGAATTTTCTGCATCCAATTCAGCCAAATCGACTCGGGTCAGCAAAGCAAATCTCCAAGTTGAATCACCGTCTTTTGAATTGGCCAAACCTGAATCAAATACTTTCCTATTCGCACAGACCTAGAAAACAGCATAAAAACTGATCTGAAAGGGATAGACAAAGATGCTATAAGGTAGGAGAGTGCGCAAGACAGGAGGAAATGGAAGGCTGTAGTTAAGGTGTCTGTAGGGGAGAGAGCCTGCTAATTTCCACTGAGCTCTCCACATGTAATTGGTTAAAAGACATTAGCTAAAGATTTTTCCTCCCCTCATTATAAATATGTGAATCTATTACTTCAAAATAACTAAAAGTTCTGGTTACAGCTACTAAAAACAAGGACAGAAGCTTATAGAATTTTGATACACATTGTTCTGAAAATGGATGCTAAAGCTGAATCAATTACTTGATATGCAGGTCACAGACTACAAAGGGGATGACAAAGGTCCTGTATATTCTTTTTAAAAATAATATTCAGTGTTAGGCAACGTCCCCATCATTAATTGCAGAAGCAGTCTCATCACAATGCTGTAGAGACTGAAGATTTATGAAGTGTTAAAACTCATACCAGACATCAAGCTAGATCTGGACAGCAGCAGCTCCTCCTGGACAAGATCTGTGGGACTATATGCAGGCAGCAGTATGGATCCAGGGACATGCACCTGCATGGAGCTACATTGGGGCACTATTGGGCTGAGTGCATGTTGCAGCACAGAGCTTTAGCTATGCAGAGGCATGGAGCGTTCTGTGAGAACATGGCCACCGTCACATCTGGGCAGCAGTGCAGAGCTGGAGCAGGGGCCTATAGCAGCATGCACTGTGGGCAGCTGCATACTCCCGGCTCAGTACAGCTGTTTGGCCAGGGCTCTGCACCACACACCTCTGGTGTCCTTGCTGTCACATGCCCCTAGTATTGCCAACCAGCCAGAGATCTGTGCTGCCACCCAAATGCCCCAGCTATGTGCTGCTGAGTAGAGCTCTAGCCAGTCTGCTGTGCACATGTATACAACACTGCAGGGCCAGGGCAGAGACTACCAATGAGCTGGATAGAATGGGTCCAAAGAGCAGATCTGGCTTGCAGACCATGCTTGACACCCTTCTTGAGGGAATAAAGAGAAATCCATCAGCTGCTTCCCATCCATATAATTTCTAGGCAATCATTTACTAGCTGAGCTGTTATTGTATCTGAAAGACTACATATCCTGTTATCTTGGATTCATCTTCTGGCCTTTGTATTGTAAAAATGGATGGGTCTCTCCATGGAAATTAGACCTCACTTTGATCTTACTATAGAAGATCACCCAGAACAAAATGAGAATTAAAAAGACACCTTAATTCAGTACAGCTTAATTCCCTTCTGAAGTAAATTAAACTCATTAAGGTGACTTTAATTCTGAATTAGATTACCTATATAGAAATGTAATGAAATTGAACTAATCCACTTTAAAATTCAATCCACTGAGGGGAAAAAAAACCCCCATCAAATTCTTCACTCCATTGTACCCAGGAAACCCTACTCACTGCAGGTGTAACAGGGTGCTGTAGATAGCACAGAGCAGAATTTGATTCCAAATATATCATTTTTGAAAACCACTACAGACTTGAGTAATTCAAAAACAAAACTCATCACAGAGGTGTGTGAAGAATGAGAATTCTTAGTAGTTTAGTTTGTCAGTATATATGAAAAGCTACTTGTGTACATTATCAGCACTATAAAATAAGAACAACAATACACATTTTCATGAATTTATTATCAGCAAATGCTTGGACCCAAAGCTGTAAAAACAAAACAAAAAACAAACCTGTATGTACATATGTAGGTTTATACAAAAGAACAATCCTATAAATACTCTTTTTTATTTAACAGGCACACCTTTATACATAAATATATTGCTTTGGCATTTTGTTTTTAGAGTGTAGTCAGCTGTAAAAGTATTTGCATAGATCCAATCAAACTGAACTGCAAATCTGTACATGCTGCAGAACATTAATTTTCAAACTATACAAATTCACTTTCAAATGAGATTTCTATCTCATTCTTAGTATTTTAAGAACAGGATATAACCAATATGCATTCAACAAAAACAACCATACGTCATGTTAAGTATGTACAGACAGATGACATTCTAAACAGTGCAACTGCAAGGCTCCTTATACTTTTAAAGCGCAGAAAAAATAACTGTAAAAAAAAAAAAATCTTACTTTTACATATATTACAAATAAGCATAAGTCATAAAAATAATTATTGCATTTAAAATGTGAGCATCCTATTGTAATGTCAGAAATATCAAAATTGTATATAAAGAGCTAAAGCAATATTCTCTCGAATTCATTGGCACAAAATGGAAAGTTGCCATACATTCATAAGACAATTTTAAAATTTTTGCATACACTGCAATTGCAGCATATTACATTCTTCCCAGCTAACCACACTATCACGTAGTTTATATAAAGATTTAAGTCATTTATATATATGTAAATATATAGAAAAAGATAGAGTAGTTTATAAAGTCTAATATATTTTAATGTTTTTTAAATGCAATAAAATGTTTAAGTAACAATTTCCCTGCAATGTTAGAACCTAAACAGTACTGCGGTAATATTGAAAAAGCAGACAGAAATGTCAAAGGTCAGCCTCGCTTTCATTGCCTATGCCATACAGACAGCAAAAAGAACATTAACAGGTTTTAAAATTAACACCGTGCATTTTAAAATAGGGCACTATGCATGTGCAATATATTATTACTATGCTTCCCGTAGTACATTAATGTTAGTACACTGTGTATGATTCAAGACAGTGGTGACATCAAACAACCTTGACGTTAAATTTGTTGGCTTTGTTGTGACTGGGACTGTAAAAAGTCGGATTACATTTAGCTGAATTAGTGAACTGAATTGATGGCCGCATTCACAAAGAAACATTATTCTAAAGTATAAAAAGTGTCATCGTGGGGATTTAAAATCTTTTTCAATTTGTGAATCTGTCTTAATACTTATATTTTGTCTGTAAGCATTAGGCAGTTTTCCATGCTTCCTACTGCAACTGACCAGGATATCCTTTCATGCCCAAAGATTTCTCTCTCGAACATACCGCGAGGCATTTCTATTAAAAAAATGAAAGGTCGTTTTCACAGTGCTATTGAAACTCAACCTAGAGGATTTGAAGTAGATCCATGTGCATCCTAAAGAATGTGTTTAAAGTCTGAATCAGTGTAGGATTCAAATCAGGCACCACACCACAGTAAGAGCTGCCACAATGCCGTTCAGGATTGCCATACTATAACCAATGTGAAAAGAATGTCCCGTCAGCCGCCTAGAGAGAAAAGCAGAAGTCAATTAAAACAAAGGAGTGGAAAAAAAGCCCCAAAACAACACAGAAAAGCCATACGCGCTACGTGCAAAAAAACACCTCCAAGGAATTTTACCAAGGCATTTTAATGCCTTGCTCTAAAAGCAAGAATTAATTACAATTATTAAGAGGCAACTAGATTTATGATTCAAGACAGTGGTGACTTTAAACAACCTTGAGCTTAAATTTGTTGGCTTTGTTGCGACTGGGACTGTAAAAAGTCTGATTACATTTAGCTGAATTAGTGAACTGAATTGATGGCCGCATTCACAAAGCCTCACAATCAGGGTTTTTGCACCCTGTCCAAATCGTAAAGGACTGAATGGGAATGAAGTTTTTAAAAGCAGTCTTTTTACAGTTCCCTGCCAGTTAGGAGGAGAAAAACAAGAACAAGAAGTAAATGGAAATTGGAAATCCTTCTAGGATTTCTAGATACATCACCAGGTTAAGGATTCATGAACGCTGGTGTTAGCCTCAGTCTATCAAAGAAATCCCAAATAAAATTCAAAGAAGAGAAGAAAGCTACTAGTCAGGTTTCTGACAAAACCAAAAATAAAGTTATTAATTTCATCCCCATCATTTCCAACAGTGGCAGCATGCTATTTCTTGCAAAATAAAGTTCTGTAGTCAGTGGATATTTTTAATTTAAAATACAGAAGCTAATTCTAAAACAAGCTTCATATAATAAAGCTAGAGTTGAGCATGCTATGCAATCCCATGGCTATGGAATCAGCCAAAGTTTAGGTTTTCATTTAAAGCTATTATCTTAAGTTTTTGAAGCTCAATTTTCAAACACAATCTTAGAAAAGGTACTATTATCTTCTTGCATCTACAAACAAAAAACAATAATGAATGGTCCCACTAACAATATCACCCAATTCAAGAAACTAAAATAATATAAAATGGTAACAATAATTTAACAGCTGATTGTTTTGCCAGATACATTCCGTTAAGCGAACGAAAATGTTAGATAAAGCTATTTTTAAAGACTGCCAGAGTAAAATGAAGAGTTCCAGTTGCAAACATTACAAAGCATGCTACAAGTGAGAGAGAAAGGAACAAACCCCTCCCTCTGGCAGAAAAGCTTGATCTATCCACAAAAAATCCTCACATACATTATGACCACTTCTAAACTTACTGATCGGCAAAAACTCCTTACTGTAGCGCCTTTGCCTCCAAGTGTGCCATGAAAAAAAACTCAGATGTGGTATGGGTCAACACAACAACAACATATTATAAAGTAGCATATTTGAACAATTTAAGTGAAAAACATCCAAAATACAAATTCAACCATTTATTGTACTGTTATTCTTTTCCACAGAAACTGAAGAATGACTGCAGAAGGCAGAAAACATTACAAAGTGTGTAGCCTTGGTACAGAATTCAGAGCTAGCTGAAGTAATTACTGCTAGCAGTAATTCTCAGATAGGATGCTGGGGCACTCCAGGGTGCCCCTACAGGTTTTGAAGGGGCCCCATTGCCTGGGTACCTGGGCTATGTTTGCAGATGCTGTCCCAGACAGAGAGCCTTGTATGAACAAAGAGAAGAGGAGAGCATGGTTAAGTCATGCCCAGTGAGCCTTTGGCTAAAGTTTCCCTGTCTGGTTATGGTAGTGGGCTTTGTGGGGGGAGGTGGCAGGGCACCCGCGCTGGTACTGCTGCTGGGGCTGGATCCATCACCTCTGGAGCACACTGCTGCATTCCTGGCAGAGCCCAGGTTCTGACAGCAGGAACATGTGGGGAATTAGATTCTGGATCCGTCTCAGCCCTAGCCCTGGCCCTGTGCTGTTACCACTTCACAATTCCAGGATGTCCCCAGCTCTGGCCACGCATTTCACTCCTAAGCCCTGCTCCGCACCACCCCAGAGCACCATACCACATAGCCCCCATAACAGCTCAAGGCTCCCTAAGTGTGGGGGTGGGGGGTGGAGACCGCAGGGGAAGCGGCAGGAAGCTAGAGACAGCAGTGGAATGTCTCCAGTCTACTGCTCATTCTGTTCCTGCCAGTGAATGGGGGCGGGGGGCGGGGAGCCAGTAGGGAGCTAGGGGAATGAACTGGGAGCAGGGAGAACAAATGGGGGTGGGGGAAAGAACAGGGAATTCGGGGGCTGGAGGAGGGGGGAAAGGACCTTCCCCCAAACCCCTGCTTACCTGGCAAAAGCCGAGAACAGGTCCCTGGAGCTTGCTTAAGGCCCTGGGAAAGGGCCAATCACAGGGATGCCCTGGCACTCTGCCATAGCGCCTATGGAGGACTGGGCCTCCAGTTGCCTCAGGGCACAGTCTGGGAACATGCCCATACCTGTTTTTTTCCCCCCCAGGTTTTTGTTTGACCCCTGGATATCCAGGGGTCTAATTTTGCTCCCCTGCTGCAAATTTGCAGTGAAGCAGGGGGGGATGGGACGACACATGACATTTTTTTCTTCCCGCACAAAGGGGTTTGAGACACTGCAAGAGGCACGTGCAGGCCCAAATAATTGCCCACCCCTCCATTAGATCCAACTGCACCTTTACCTGCACATGTGGAGGGGCCACCCTACCTACCCCCTACCACCTGCCTGATTAAATATGTAGTTGTTTCCTTGATCCACCATTTATGATAAGCCTCCATAGTGTTTTATGGACTTTATACAAGTCTAACTTCCCTGCAAACAGGTAGCTATGTCCCTAAAACAAAATACTCTTTTCCAGAATTAAGGTTTTCATTTTTTGCTTAAATATAAACACAGATTGTTAACAAAGTGCAATTTATTGCCACCCCAACATCTGTTCCAAGTGGGATGATGGTCTCTATCCAATTCCTGAGGGATTTGTTTCTGCAAGCCACCAGTTACCACCCTGATTTGTGAAAAAGACTGAACAGACTGACCTACTTCCACATCTTTCCTCTAACAGAAAGGATACATTTCAGTGTAGAAGCATACCATCAGAGCAGTTTGGAGTGGTATGCTGTGCATCATACCCTGACTATGAACGGGTAAGCTTAATTATCAAGCCTGTCAATCAAGTACCGCACATCAAATTTACTTTAAAAAAAGAAGAAAGCTGTCCTATCCATACTGATAAAAAGAAATAACCACCTGAACAAAGGAATTATTTAGGAAAGTACAGATTTAAGCTGTTCAAGAATTTCAGAAATCTAAAAAATAAAAATATATTTGACCAATGGTAACTTAAAGAACCTGAAATGACAAGTTATAAATTTATATTTTCTAGTTGTTATGGCAGGGGTTGACAACCTTTTAGAGTGGTAGACTGTGTACTTATGACCCAGCTACTGCCATTAACTGCCAATCCTAGAGCTTAGTCACTGAGCCCCTGCTGCTCTGATCTCCTCTCCTTACTGGGTGTCACTGAACGCCACAGCAAATGGCAGATTCAGCAGCAAGGACACAGGACACAAGACTAGGTGGCTGCTTTAATGTATCACTTTTAAACTGCAACCCTAGCCCAGCCGAGCCCTTTAGGTTTTCTTTAAGGTTATTTTATCTTTCACTTGCACCTAGACAGCTACAAAAAAGCTACAAAAGCACTTCAATTTTAGTTTCTAAGGAAAACATATTTTATTACACAAAATCCACATGCCTTTAATTCACTTTATGGATATGAAGCTTCTAAACACTGCATGTTTGAAACAGCTAAAGACTAATGCACAGTTAACAATTTAATATTGAATTCAGAGAACACATCAGATTCTTGCTCAAAGCTGATGAATTAGTAAGAGAGGTCACATTAATTTCCTTCTCCTTGGGAAAAGGTCAGAAATTTCTCAAACATTAGGAAAAGAGTAAATCCATTTAATTTAGAAAAAAATGAAATAGCTGCAGTATCCAGTGCAATAGGTGAATTAAAGGGTTAGTTAATTATATTTCAGTCAGTAATTAGAAAGAAATCCTTACTAAACATTCTCTAACCTTTCAAGGGAAGGGTTTATTTAGGGTGATATCTTTTATTGAACAAATAGCATGGTTGGAATAAAAGTTAGATAAGCAAGACTTTCTTTATTAGGTGACCTGATGGCCCAGTTGCCACATTAGGTCACCTGCTGAAGACTGTCTTGCATTCAAAAGCTTATCTAATGTTACTCCAACCATTAGGCTGGTCCAAAAAAAAAAAAAAAATCAACCTAAATAAATCCTTGTCTCGCACAATTCCTGGACCATCGCAACTACAATCTCACTAATACTACCTAACCTGTAGGCTAAAGCTAAATCCACCAACTATCCTGGTAAAAACAGAAACTGAAGTCTATTCTCCTAGAACAAGAAACTTTCCCAAAAACTGTATATAAAATATGGTTCAATAATATCTCTTTTACATTTAGAAGCCTTATAACTTTTACAGTTCCAAAAGTGAATGAAGTGAAGCATGCACTATCAAAGTAGGGCCACCGTTAAGTCAGAGAGGAAAAATGCTACCAATTTTCAGTGCAAACTAATGGGAGACTCAATGATTTTCCTACGAGAGAGGTTCCAACTGTTAGAATAAAATAAGTCTGCCAAGCATAGCTCATCTTCACACACACATTCTGAGAGAGACTCAACGGATAGCAAACGCACCCTGGAATTACTCAGGGTAGAAAAGACAACTCACCACGAATGGCAAACAAAACAGAAGTTAGCAGACCCTCGGTGTCGTCTCCACTGGCTACTAGAAGGCTTCATATTTTAGATACATTCTAGTCACATACCACAAAGTTGAATCTCACATGGGTCCAATGAAAGAAACCCTAGCAGACCTCCCCTTTTATAAAAACTTGGTCCAAATGGGAAAGAACACAACTTTTCCAGACAGTCCCTTATATCTGCTTAGGTCCTAGTAAAGTTTTGTAGCCCTATGCATCACTGAGTGGATGCTCAGAAAAGAGGTCAGTAAGAATGGGGAGGTGAGACTGAAAGACAAGTTGGAAAAAAAGTGACCAATCTTTTTTCTTTTTTTGTGGTGATGCACCGAGGGGGGGAACCCTATCTGTTGCATGGCAGCACTATCTTTGACCCACTATTCTAAGTGCTAATGATATTAAAACACTGAAGTGTGAATACTTGAGAGCTTGGTGGTACTGGTGCAAGGAACTTCCTTGCAAGTGACTTAACTGGGCTACAACTGAAGTGAGCCACTATAAAATATGCAGCCTAACACAGATGGAATAGGAAAGCCCTTATTTAAAAGCAACAGGCCCAGTCGCTGCTGCTTTTGAGTAGTTCCCTCTACTGTCAACTAATTTTCATGTCAGTAGTACAGACAAATAGAAAGGATTCAAAAGTATACTGGAGATAAGTGATTTGGGAAAGGTGCAACAGTCACATTCCCATCTCCCTCAAGTTTTCAGACAGTCAAAGTAATGTATTAGGCTGCCTCTCTCCCCTCTGCAAGAGGATGACTGGGCTCTAAAGAGCTACTTATCTGAAAAATATGTTTAATGCTTAGATCCTTGTTTTACTTCTCTACCAGGAACAGCATAAAACAATATTTCAGTTCTGTGGTTGGTGCTCTACTCTTCACATTTCCCATATGGTGACTGAAGTACAACAGGATTTGGAGAGCTAAATCACTATCAAGACTGTAAATGGCAAATGCCACCTTGAGTCACATAAACGTAACCACCTCCAAAGTACTCCGAACCTTGCCTATTCATAGGTAATTGGGATGGTGTTTGCTTCCTCAGGCAATTAAAAAAGAAAGTCATTACAAAACATTTTCACATTTAAGCTGGGGGGAGGGAAATTATCTATCTGGTTTACATTTAAAAGCATTATAACTTGTACAGTTCCAAAAATGAATTGAAGTGAAGCACACATTATAAAAGCAGTGCCACTAAGTCAACAGAGAGTCAACATATGTACGGCAAACACAAATACTTTAGCAAGTTGAGTCTAATGCTATGCCATTTCTACTGTGTAGAAAGCAATGCTGTATTACTGCAGAACAGTGCCAGACTCAAGCAGGTGTACAGCTAACACTTGGCACTGTCAAACTGATTTAATTTCCCATGTCACACCATATGGATTGCCAATCTGGTATGTGCGCTTGATTAAAATGGGAAAATATGAATAAAAGCTCTAGGTAATACAAACTCAAAATTTTCTGCTATCCCTATTAAAAGACTTAAATAACTGAAGGTAGAAGTCATAGATATTTAATTTAAAATCTAATGGAGATATTAAGTCTTTTTAGAAGCCTAAACTTACTTGAACAATTGAGAAGTGTTTATCATCTCAAAATGATTACTGAAAAATAAAGTTTTTATTTACCTACTTTCCATTTTATAAGCAACTTACAATTTAAACAGAAAGCCAGTTCAGAAGGCTGCAGAACACATCACCAGCAGCTGTAATACAGAACTCTTTTCAGCCATAAAACTCATTATGCAGGACCATATTTTCCCTTGTATGATATCAGTGGCTGCAAATATCCATTTCTCACCAGTCACCTGTACTGAAGTTATTGCTGATTTCTTCAATTTTTTCCTCTTTCTTTATTTGCAAGACAAAGTGACAGTTTACAATCTCTTGTGTAAACTGGCAATTTTACACTATGCTATTTGCAGACAAATGAGAGGATACATTTTTTTCAAAAAAGGCCTTAGTGATTTACAGCCTGTATCTATCCCAATGATACAATTTGTCAAATAAAAGGTACCACACAGAAGAATGTGTGCCTCTCAGTGATTTAGACATACAAGTCACACTGCTCATGCTATTTAGAAGCTTGAAGCTGGTAAATATTAAAAATCTGCTAACAATTTGATCAATAACATTCCCATTTACTACACTTACGAGAACAACCACTATGAATTTGAAAGGGAAATCTGAAAACCATATTAAGCATGGCTCCTCCCCGCAACCCCCATTTAGACAAGGAGGATAAAATACCTAACCCACTCTTCTTTAAGCTTTTACATTCTAAGACACAAAGCTCAAAAGAAAATGTCTCCCACTTATTTCAATCAACTCCACCGATTCTCTAGCCACTTACAAGTTCATCTCATCTTCCTTTTAACTTCAAATGCTTCCAGTTTTCAGGTTCAGATTAAAATTACAGCCCAATGATTATGTTAGAAAAGAGATTCCAAAGTATTTTATATTTGCTACAATGCTTCACTATTAGAAGGTCAAAAGAGGGAACATGACCAAGTTACCTTTAGGAAAACTTCTCCAGTCTTCTGAAATCTGCTGCATGAATATAAACCAGCGCCATCCCAATTCAAAAGGACAAATATTTATAAAAGCAGACACAGAATCATAGAAAATTAGGGTTGGAGGAGACCTCAGGAGGTCATCTAGTCCAACCCCCATGCTCAAATCAGGACCAGCCCCAACTAGATCACGCCAGCCGGGGCATTAAACCAGGTCTTCAAAACCTCCAAGGATGAAGAGTCTATCACATCTCTAGGTAACCTCTTCCAGTGCTTTATCACTGTCCTAGTGAGAAAGTTTCTCCTAATATCCAACCTAAGCCTTCCTTGCTGCAACATGAGATCATTGCTCCTTGTTGTGTCATCTACAACCACTGAGAGCAGTCTAGTTCCATCCTCTTTGGAACCACCCTTCAGGTAGTTAAAGGCTTTTATCAAATCACCTCTCAGTCTTTTCTTCTGCAGACTAAGTAAACTCAGTTCCCTCAGCCTCTCCTCTATAGTTGCTTATACTCAGGGAGAAGTCACGTGGCTGCAGCCCCCTCATCATTTTCACTGCCCTCCACTGGACTCTCTCCCACTTGCCCACATCTCTTCTATAGTTGGGGGGGCAAACTGGACACAGTACTCCAAATATGGCCTCATCAGTGCAGAATAGAAGGGAATATTTACTTCCCTCAATCAGCTGACAATGCTCCTACTAATGCCGTCCAGCATGCCAATAGCCTTCTTGGCAACAAGGGAACACTGCTGACTCATATCAGTCTTATTGTCTACTGTAACCCCGAGGTCCAGACAGCCTGGCTTTCAGTGCAACTTACATATACTATAACAGAAGCACACCCTGCACGAGGGCTATGTTTGGGACTCCACCTCCCCTTATACCCTTTTCACGCACCAACTGGTTCACTGTAGCAGTGATACCCTTCAGGACTTTGTCCTCCAGGCCTTGTGGAGGACACTTGGTCCTAAGCTGCAACTCCAAGTAAGCTCCTACAAACAGCAGTGCCAACAACTCCCATCTGTGACTCTGATGTTGGCTTTCCATCAAGTAAAGTCTTCAAATCAAATTATGCCCTGCTCACAGTGTGACCATACACTAATGGCTAACCCAGTCCTTCTGGTCCTTTAAATAAACTTTAAAAACTTAATCCACCCTCACTTAAGTGTGGGTCCCAGTTGCCCAGTTCAGTGTTTTCACCCAGCAACATCCCTACTAACAATTAGGGTTCACCCCTCCAAGAAAGTTAAGTCTATAGACCTCACCCGTGTGTCCCAGAACAAAACTAATTTCTTCTTCCTCTACATGTTGTGGGCATTGTGTAGCGAGGGTCGAGTGCTCCACTCTCCACCCTGCCCCAGAGTGCCTCCTAGGCTTTACCTTCTTCACTGCTTACCCAAGTGCCCCAGGCTTCAGTGAGCACCTAGGATGAGGCTCCTTTCCCCCTTTGCAAAGCTGCCATCTGGTGCCACATCCCCAATGCCACGCAGCATGGGGTTGTGGCTCCATGCCTCCTGCAATGCCTGCTCCCTTCCCAGTACTGCACTTCATTATACTGTCCTAAGCAAACAAGCAGGAACTGACAAATTATGGCTGCTGCCACTCCTACCACTTTCCTGCTGCCACTGCAGCTAATGCTGCTCCTTACAGGTGTGGGGGGGAAGGGGAGAAGACCGCTAGCTCCTGTTATGCTTCCACTCAGATTCCCTACGCTACCCAAAGACTTTTAGGGACTTTCTTCCCTAGCTCACTTTCAGTTGGAGCTTCCTGCTCCCGCTATAATATATACATACTGTTTGTGTCATATACGTATACCAAAATAGCAATTTTATAGATTTCATGAAATCCAGCATTGCCCATGAAAGTGGGAAATGCCCATGAAATCCATGGGAAGAAACAGAGACTTACTAAAAACAAAATATTGACTTCCCAGAGCACCTCACAACCCGGCTGCTGACTGGCTACCTGTCATGGGGTCCCACCCCTGCCCACCAATTATCAGCAAGAGGTAGGGGCATGTGAAAGGCAGCCCTTGCAGCCAATCAGTAGTGAGGGATGGGACCACTGGGGCCCTCCAGCTAAGGGGGGGGTGCGACACAGCCTCTACCAGGCTCTGCCTGCGAAATTGGTGGGCAGCTGCCCCAAATTCAGTAGGTTCCAAGTCGTATAATCTTACAGAAATTGTGTACAAGCAAGTTGTCAAGAAATGACTTCCTCCCAGAAAGAGAGACTGTTTAGATGACAATCAATCAATCTGAGCTTCTGCAGTTATTTATTTATTCTTTAGTTTTTAAAACAATTTCATCAAGTTTGGTTTTATATTAACTGGATTATAACCTATACTTTTCTAAACGTTTTACGAAATCCTGATCAATTTGTTCTTCAGTCTGCAAAATTTTCCCCAGACATAAATAGATCATCAACAAATTATCTCTTTTCTGACTACTACTAACGCTCTCGATAAAACATGAAGCTCCAGCATCTTGACAGTTTTAAGAGCTTTGCTCTGGTCATTCTGTTCTTATGCTTTCATCTTTAGTTTCATTTATGTCTTAAATCATATTTCAGCCAAGCTTCAAAGCTCTTGTGTATCATGTATGGAAAATAGAAGTGAAAAAAAGTAAAATAACTTTAAAATATTTTTCTTTCTACTTTTACTTCTAGACTTCAAAGCTCTAATTATTGAGCTTTTAAGTACTATTAAAGCATGTATTATTAGTTCTTTGCTTTTTAAATACTGGTCTTTTGACTAAGGGATTTTTCTACAACACTGACCCACTCTATTTCCTTGCAACATCAAGATGCATTTTCAAACTAGTATTACAATGATCGTGAAATGGAGATGGTAAAATTTAATTTATTTTTATAGGCTAGTCATAAATCCAATAAATTAAAGACTGTGCAAAGAAATAAGTAGACTACCCAATTCTAAGGGGGGAAAGGTTTATTTTATTCTTTTTTTCCATTTTGCCATGCTTTTTGTACTGAATTTCCCCTCAGCTTTTTCATCTGACATATTTCATGCTATTTTTATCTCAATGCTTATATGTTAGCTGCTACAATTCCTCACAATGATAATAGTATTAACTACAGAACAACTAGCTCCAAGGAACAAAAGCCTCTGCTAATTTCAAACCAGCTCATATGTTAGCAGCCAACCTGCGACACCTTGATTCTGATTTTTCCAGAGATAACAAGTGCCCATAGATTCAACATACTTCATTCTGAGCAATGGATGCTCTGGACCTGTAAAAACAGGTCTCTATGAATCTCAAGTTGGGCACTTAAAGTCTGAGACAGACTCTTCTGGAAAAACACACAAAAGGTAATATAGTTGCTTATACTCAGGGGGAAAAATAATACCCCCTTTTCAGCACCATTGTTGTTCTACTTCAGTTAGCCATCTTAGATCTCATTCATTAAAATCTTAAAACTAAACTGATGTATACACTGGATAGATACAAATTCAAAATTGCTCTTGGCGTGGCACTTTGCACGCTGCCTGGAAGTACAAGTGAAGTGACCATGGCATTATATTTGGTATTCTTGGCCCCTTACCACCTTTACTGTAATGCACAAGAAATGGGTATTTGGACTACATCATTGAGCCCCTTAACTTCTAGATTAGTAGCTACCGGCAAACCTAAACAGACTTTTCATATATAAAATGAAAATACACACTCAATGAAATTCCAAGTTAAAAAAAAAGCATAGTACAGGGAAAAGATGAGGATTTACCCCTCCCCAGAAATAAGACTAGAGTTAGAGAATGGGGCCTGCCCTCTAATCACAGCATAGCTCCAATGCAATTTTTCACACTATTTTAAATTTTCAAAGATGGACTCTTAAACAAGTTGGGGGGGGTTGTATTTTTTTTTTTTTTTTTTTTTTTTTAGAAAGAGTTAGTGCTAGTTTGTTCTCATACCCACTCTAAAATGTAAAATATACCATTTAAAAATGTAAAATGATGCATCATATCATGTCCTGCTTGGTGCAGGAGGCTGGACCCAGTGATCTTCTGAGGTCTACCAGCTTTACAGTCTATCAATCTATGAATCTTAAGCAATTCTTCACCAATACCAAAAAATATTTTGCAACAAGCAAAATACATGCTTTCATCTGTTTCTTTATAGCATACAGAGAAAACTTAAAAAGTCAGAACTTCAGAACCTACTATTTTAACTAATATGAAACAGTAACTAATGAGCTGCTATTTAAATTATCAGTTAAGCTGATCTAGCAATAGCCGATAATATATTATCAGAAGATACAAAATACATATTACAAATTGGAACACAATCAAGAAACTCTAAATTAGGTTTAAAAAATAGGAGGTGGGGTTTCCAACTACCCATCCTGAATTTGATTACTGAATGCCAAGTGAACATACCCTACAGCTCCACAGAATATATACTTCATATGGTTGAGGTAGGAAAGCTATTTTGCTTGCAAGCACTCACCCTGCTGGCCAGATTACTAAATGCATAGCTTTTCTGCCATCTCTGAAACAATATATTAAACAGTAACTATATAACTGAATGTAAAGTGTCCCCTATCCTGAAATTAGCTATGATGCTTATATAAATTAACTATAACTATACTCCTGAGTATAACCTAAAAACCTTAAATCACACTCACAGTTAGTAATACTTTTACTACATTAAAATTATTTATTTAATAAATATGCAAGCAAGCAGTTTAAATATTCCTTATCCCAATCTACATTTAAAGGCACAGATATAACTCCCCCCCCCCAAAACAGAATATAACACCTATTATTTCATACAAATACAGTTAGATTAATGTTTTTAAAAAGTGCAAATGCAAGGGTACTTTCAATCTAATACCAACCTAAAAAATATTTTCCTGGTGTATTGTTTCACAGGCTGGTTAGTATTTTAGAAACCATAACAAGCATTGTATGACCAGAGTGTCTGATTTAAGGATATTTGGATATTAGAAAAAAATTAAACACCTACCTAGCAACCCAATAATATAGATTTATGTGCCATCTTTGAATTATGAAAAATGTATCCCAATATATTTCCTAGGATTACCAAAGCCAAAAGGTGGTGCAGGGAGGCAACTTAAGAGACTTACAAGTCTAAGGCAATGGTTCTCAGCCTTTTTAGGGCTTGGGACACCCCCTGGAATACAGTTCCAAGTTTTCCCTTGTTCTTTGACTACAGAAAAATAATACAGCATTTTTTTCTGTTACAAAAATCTGAGAAAGACAAAATCTTGTGAATACTTAACATCAAAAAGAAAAATGTTAAGTATAATATGTAGGGCAAATTTAGAGAAGAAAACATGTTATAATTGTTTGGCATTACAGCTACTATATTCAATTTAAAATGGCTAACCAATAGACAAGGAAACAGAAATGAGTACAGCCTGAAGTAGTTCTGACAGATGACTGTTTCTAGCAAGGTTCCCTTAGTCACCCAGCAGCACAAGCTTAACTGTTTTTTTTTTTTGGTTTAGCTATTAAATGTTTATCTTCACATTATTAGGGTAATGTAATAGGAGAACAACAAAGCTTTACACCATACCTACTAGAGGTGCATGGATACATCAGTTCATATTGTATCAGCACAGATAAAAGGAAAATTGACATTAACAGTAAGTCTTTTTCTGGACTAAGTGGCTGATAATGTTACTAATAAATGCCACATGCATGAACGCAGCTGCAGCAGGAATGCACACAGCCAAGAGTGCAGCCCAGCAGCTTGGAAAACTGTGTGCAGCTAGTAAGTCTGTTGGGGAAGGGGTGGAGGGGGGCAGGGGAGGGCATATCAAGGCCTCCATGGTGAGGGAGTGGGGCTGGGGTAGGCGCTGCCCAGCCAGGGTAGGGCTGGCACGGGACAGAGCCAGCAACTTATCTGGAAGGCAGCTCCCATCACTGGGAACTCCCAGGGGAGGCATAGGAGGCATGTGCCCCCCTTCCCCCAGATCTCTGCAAGGTGCGAGGGCAGGCTATCCACTGCAGGATTGGGGCTGGGGCTGCTCCAGACTCATCCCAGCAGCTGCGCTTGGGTTGGGCCGGGTGAGGCAGGCAGTGGTGCTTGGAGGAGGACTATAGAGGTAGAGAGGACCAGAGCCACCCCAAAATTCACCATAGCCCTCTGCAAGCCCCCCTCCCAGCACTGCTGCTGCCTGCCCCACCTGACCCAAGTACAGCTTGTGGGAAGAGGCTGGTGCAACCTGGCTCTGATTACGTAGCAGGTAGCCCACCCTCACCCCATGCACAGATCCAGGGTGTGCAGCGGCAGGAGCTGCATCCCTGCCCGATGAACCTTCGGCTCCATCCTTCACCCCACCCCACCCAACCCCAACTGTGTGCCTGCCCCACTCCCTCCCTCACTGCAGGGGCTGCAATCTGCCCCCGTCCCACCCCTTCCCAACAGACTTACCAGCTGGATGCTGCTTTCCATGCTGCTGGGCTGCATGTTGGTAATCGGATTGGTACTGGCTGATCGATAATAGGCCATCAGTATTGAATGAACACAGAAAGTGAACTACTTACCCAGTACCAGACTACATGTACATAGCAAAGTTCTGTATGCAGTTTCTCATTTTCTCCATATTAATGAAACCCCACGACCACATGAGCATGAAGCTTGCAGTATTCCTGATTATTGTCTTGTACTTAACTAGAATGCCCATCCAACCCTAATCCTGGCATTGCAGTAATGGTTCGGTAAGAACTTACTTGAATCGTGCAGGTGAAAGCGGAGTTGGGGGAAACATTCCAGGTTCAAAGGAATCAAAATATGTCACCGTCCAAGAAAAGCTGCAGCATGAGAGCCCTGCTGTCAAGGCCAGAATAAGCAGACCCCAAAATCCTTAACAAGGGATAAAAAGAGAAGTTTATGTAAATAAGTATGAGAACACTAAATTACAACAGATTTTCAAAGAACTCAGCTTCACAATATAACATAATGGTTTCACATTCCTGAAAGAGAATGGTATATCTAGTTCTGTGTTGGTATTATTTTTAGAGGTGAATAAAGAAAATTGACTGCATCAGAAATTGGCCTGCTTTGGCCAATAAATGCCTCATGCTTGCATGCAGCTGCAGTGCAGCATGTACGCAGCAAGGATCACAGCCTGACACCTTGGAGAGCTGTGCACAGCTGGTAAGTCTGTTGTGTTGTGGTGGACAGGGAGCAGGGAGGGAAAAGATGTGGGAGCAGGGAACACATTAAGGCCCCCCCCACCCATGGTGAGGAAGTGGGGCAGGGAAGGACAGAGTTGCAATCAACTCATCCAGGAGGCAAGTGGAGGCGGGGGAGGGAGGGTATCAGAAATCAGATCAGTATCAGCCAATAAGTCTCCTTAAAAATCTGCTATCGGTACTGGCCCCCAGTAATTGGTGCACCCCTACTTATTTTTAAACTATGAACATACACAGTAGAACCCAGATACTTTGTAGAATCAGGTTCCTTGCCCACAGCAAAGATAAGGGTCCAGCTGTGCACAACCACTAAGGTGCTCCAGTTGTTGGCTGGAGTTTTGTTTCAAAGGGCACTGCTTTTCCAAACCGCTACAGAGGACCACTAATGAACCCTAGCTGTGTAGAGAAGCAGCATTCTTTGAAATAAAAGCTATAGCAAATGGTCCTTTAATTCCACAATCCACTGCTAATTAAGAAGTGGCAAAACACCCAAATGGAAATGAGCCAGTCAGTTTTGTATGAACAGAGCAATATCTATATTGGGGTATCCCAAGTGAACAAATACTGGTAAAGAAATTAAAATTAAGTCTGAAAGTCGTGCTTCACTAGTGTGTTGAACTGTGGTCACAAGGATGAAACTTGATAGGGAAAAGTCTACATATCCTCACTATTTTAAGATTTGGAATCACTTGAAATCATAAGTAGATCTTTGGTTTGGGGTTTTGGTTTTTTTTTGCAGAAATTGAATTTCTGGATCAGTTAGGCAAATGTTATATTAAATTAACTGATTTAGTAATTAAGTCAAAATTCCTTATAGGCCCTATGTACATTTTAAATGTAAATGCTTATTTCTCCAATTAATATTCTCATGTAAATACAATTTCATCTGTAAACGCATTCTACCTTTAAAATGTGCATCCTGTACACATCATACTTATACGCATCGTGCCTTTTAGAAAATGGGCACATCTCAAAAGTAATTATGTTTACAAAATGATGTCATTTGTGATTATTTGATGCATTATGACTTTCAGATTTCTTGCAGACTACAGCATGGATTGACCACCCATGGCAAGTGGCACAGAGCTCCTGCATGTTGCATGTGAGCCCCAAGCAGAGTAAAGGGAGGTATCCTAAACCAAGGTAGGAATGCTGCAAAAGGAGTAAAACATCACCAGCAGCTGCCACCACAATCAGTTCAATGTTTAATATCCGACCCACAAGTCAGCCAGCTTCAGCAGAGGGACTACTGAGAAGGGACTGAGTCAGCAGGTAACCAAGAAAACAGCGATAAAACAAACATCAGGTCCTTGCAAGAACCCCGGTTTCTTCCAAGGGTTATCATAATTGCTTCTCTCTGCCAGCTGCGCACTTTGAAGTGTTATCTGAGAAAAATTTAAAGTAATTTGACTTCTTTTGCTTAGCTTGCACCTGTCCACCTATGATTCAGCAGAATTCAGAAAGCTCCTAATGGGAGCAAGACAGGCTGGTTTGGGGGATCATCCGTCTCTTGCTCAAACTGAATCTCCAACTCTACCTCCTGCCAAACAAGGGCAAGTCCAGGATTCCTATTTAAAAGGCTGCACGGAGCAGTACCAGACCCCCGCCCCCGGCGCGTCCCAGGACAACTAACGAGCCCCATCTCCAAGGAAGCGCGGGGCAAAGCTTGCGGCGCCGCGGCTCCTACCCAGCAGGCGGGTCTCCGCGGCTTCCTCGCTCTTCTCCTGCTCGGCCTGCAGATCTGCGGAGACAGGCAGCGCTCAGCCCCACGCACCCCCCGGCCCGGCCCAGCCCAGCCCAGCCCACCCCGCCGGCAGCGCTCACCCCTCAGCACGAGGCCGGCGAAGGCAAGCACCAGCGCGAGGACGCAGACGGCCACGAGGCAGCAGAGCACGGAGCAAGCCCGCGCCGGCCAGCGCTGTGCCCCGTTATGTTTGTAGCCCGGGCGCTGCGCCCCGGACCGGCCCGGCCCCGGCCCCGCCTCCTCCTCCTGCAGCTCAGGGTACAGGCTTCGCGTCACCGCCCCGCCCGCCGCCCACGGCGTCTCGGGCCCCGCCGGCGCCGCCCCCCACAGCACGACCCGGCCTCGCCGCCGCCCGCCCAGCGACAGCGACATGGCGGCCGCGCCGGCACAGAAGGCGCGAAACGCGCGCAGCAGGAGGGGAGGCAGGGAGGAATGGGGGTGGAGCCGCCACTTCCCTGTCCGGCCCCCACCAATGCGCGCCGCGGAGGCTGGGGGGAGGTAGAACTGCCCGCCCGCACTGACCCGGAACAGGAAGGGCAAGGGCGCGCTACGGCCCACACCACCTCGCGGGAGGGTGGGAGAAGAGAGCCAGAACGCGGCTGGCGCTCAGCATCTACCAACCCGCGCGTAAGGCCGGGGGGGGCGGGGTTTCCGGGGATGGGGGCAAAGCCAAGCCGTTAGCAGAGCGCCGCTTTCTCCACCCCTCTTCTCAAGCGCGAGTAGTGCGTCCCGCGGCCCCGCCTCCTCCGCCCACGTGACCGCTTCCCAGCGTTCCCCGCGCGCGACCCCAGCCGCAGCGCTTTCCCCCCGCGCGAGCTCCGGAGCCCGGCGCGAGATCCACCCCACCCCTCTTGGCAGCGAGTGGCCTAGGTCGGCGGTGTCCGCTTCCTGATTATCTCGTCGGTGGCCCGCGCGCCCCAGCTTCACGCCCGCGCTTCCTGGTGCGGGGCCTAGGCCCGCTCGCTCCCTCCCTCCGAGGCCCCGCGGGTCGGGCCGGGCCGGGGCCGCGATGTCCGGCGGGGACTCGGCGGCGGCGGCGGCTACGGCCTCGCCTCAGCCGCTGCCGTTCTCGCTGCCGAAGCCGCCTCCCCTCATGCAGCTGACGCCGGGGGATGCCGTGCGCCCCGTCTCCGCCGCCTCGGACCAATCGCCGAAGGGCGGCCGGCTCGGCGGCCGCCCGGATTGGCCGACGGGCAAGCCTGTCAGCTTGCTGGCCCCGCTGCTCCCGCCCCGCGGGGAGCCTGAGCCCCTTATGCCCTTCGGACCCTCGCGGCAGCAGCTCCGGGGGAGGCTGCTCGGCCGCTGCAGCGGGGGCAGTCTGCTGAACCCCTCGATGAGGCCGGGAGGAGACCGCTCTCTCATGGTGAGTGAAGGGTTGAACCGGGGGGCGGGGCGAGGGGGAGGGACCGTGGCGGGACGGTACCGCGCGTGCCAACCTCGGTCCTTCTCGGCCACCGTCGAGGGGCCCGTCGGGGGGGCGAAGGGCCTCATGTGATTGCTGCAGGGGCGCTTGGTCCTGGGGCCCTGGCTCTGTTGTCCAGGGAGGGCTTCCCTGTGTGGGGACAGACCCTCCCACCTGCGGGGAGGGCAGGAACAGGGGCCAGCCCTAACAGAGGGGGCACTCATCCCTCTCTCTCTCTGGCTGTCTGTCTCAGGATGCAGCCGGGTGATTCCTGTCCTGCTGCCAGGCTAAGAATTGCTCCAAAGTTCAAAGTTACGTGACACCATCTCTGTTTTTGTTCAGTTTGCACCTCTTTTGTCGCCAGCTGAAACTTTCCCAGTCGCACCTCACTTGTTACTTAAGGTGGGGTTCTGGGATCTTGGGCCAAATAACCTGCAATACTAAGCCAAGTTACTTCTGAGAGCTCTTCTCAGCAGGAGCTGGGCTCAGAGGGTGCTGGGAGCACTGGGAGGATGCTGCATCTGTCCCAGATTTCACTGCTGCTCTGCTCCCAACACTACAGCTGCCCAGTTCAGCTCCATCTCAATGTACCGCCTCCACCTATGTAGTGAGAAGAGCCAGGGCTGCACGTGCTGGCTGGCTGGCAGCGGTGGCAATGGGAGTGGAGCAATGGTGAAATTTAGGATGAATGCAGCATCTTCCCAGTAACACTGGCATCCACTCTGAGCCCAGCCCCTGCCAAGAAGAGCCCTGTGCAGCCCTGGCTGCAACTTGCCCTGCCCTGTGCAGATCTGGGGGACATATCCTCCCAGGGTGCAGACAGCTGTGGGAGCCTGCTCCGCCTGGGCAGTGCCTGACCCTGCCCCCAGCGGGAGGCAGCTTTGTTGGAAATTGGATCAGTATCAGCCAATATGCTTCCTTAAATATTAGATATCTGTATCAGCCCCAGAAATCTCAGTCAGTCCATTCCTACTAAAAACTTTAATGTCCATAAAAAGGCCCTATAGTTACAGTTGTTTCTAGAAAATGCATCGAGAAAGAGACTGTAGCTAGTATAGATGCAGAAGATGTTGTATTAACTATAAACTTAATCATAAAATAGGAAGAGATTATAAAATCTATCAAATGACTTCCATTACATGTGTAATGCTTTCATTGAGCGGTCAGAGCCATGTGTGAAAATATTTTTATCCTTTTGGTTTGTTGGATTTGTGCATGCTAATTTGCAAGTTGCGGGAATATATTTTTTTCCATTGTTTTGGAATTTTTAACTAGGTTTGTTAATTGTATATTTTTGACAATTTATGGTAGTTATAGTCCATTTGTGTATATCATGAATACATAAATGCTTTGATGTAGTGAATTTTCTACATATTTTCCTCAGTCAACACTAAACTGGCGTGTAAAGCAATGTTTGTATATCCATTGAGATTTCTGTAATTTTTGCATTTCATGTTTGATATCAATATTTTTCATTTATTAACTTTGTCTTTCAGATGGGTCACCCAGGCATGCCTCACTATCCACCCATGGGGATGCACCCCATGGGCCAGAGACCACCAAATATGCCACCAGTTCCACATGGCATGATGCCTCAGATGATGCCTCCAATGGGAGGACCACCAATGGGGCAGGTAAGGCAGCTTATTTGACTTTCTCCAGAATGATCAGAAATAATTTAGACTGGTAAATTTCTCATTCCTTGGAAATCATGATGCTTATTATCCCGGGTTTCTTGTATATCATTTATGTGTCCTACAGATACTGTTTCTACTATAACAAATAATGAAGCTGATTTATGATTTGAAATTTTAAAAGAAAAACAATAGCCCTATATTGGAATCTGTTACTCGAATCCACAAATTATAATACTGATAACTTAGACAGTTCTCCTTTAGTCACACAAGAGAAGTAAGGTGTATATAACAGCATATAGTTATAAATCACAAAAAATACGGAACTTCTAATAAGAATCTTAAGTTTCTGGAGGATTTTTCTTTAACATGATGCTAAGCAGCTCTCCTAAACAATGGTAGAAAATGACAGGAGGGACGGAGAGAAGAAATATAAAATTAATGTTCTCCTGACTTTGCAGGAGTTTTCCTAGCTGTATCTTGAAGATTATTATATGCTCTTGTAATATGCTGACTGTTGCTAGTATAATGCAAATCTTAAAAAAAATTACTGCTCAGATTGGTGAGCAAAGGAACATTTCTGAGATTTTGAACTTCCTTTTTTAAAACAGTGAATGTTCTTGCTGTTTATGACTGCTAATTATTTTCTGAATTTAAAAACAGGCAATTCTCTTCCTTATTTTCTAGTTCTAGTGCAGCTACTAGAGAGCAAAGCCTCCCTAAGCAAAAATTGAATGAAATTGACACACTCAGGGGCAAGAAAAATGACTGCTTTCCTTCATCAGTCTGAAGGAGTAAAAGTGTTTGAATGAATTTCAGGAGTTTGAATACTAACACTGACCTCCTAAGAAGGATCTGGGCCTGGCCAATGCCATAGAAGAAATTCTATCACCCTCTTTCCTAGGGTTTTGGGGGGGGGGAAGCCCTTGCATCTTACTGAGTGCAAGAAAAGGATAGCTTATTTTTTTTGTGTGTGTAGATGTAGCTGTTATGCATGTGTGGTACGTTTTCAAGCTCTACAATGCAGTATAGTAGTCTTATGTTATAATTTAGTTCTTAGCATATGACTAATACAGTTGAAAAAGATAAATGGGATGCAAGCAAAGTCATTGGCATGGTAGGTGTCTATCTAACTGAGTACACAGGGAAGGGTTATGTATTTTTTTTTTTTATATTAAAAGGTTTCCAGTAATTTTTAGCCTGTATTCCATTTTTCTTGCGTCATTATCTCTAACTCTTCTTTCCACATAATGAGCAGTTCACTAAACATATATGAACAAAATCTGTAATTAAATAATTTAGCCAGGAAGTTTCTGCTAGGTATGATAGAAGAATTTTAGGGTGGGAGAGAGGTAGAGGTCTGATAAATTGTATGGCCAATAGGCTTCTATACTGCCTCTATGTTTATAGCCCTATAAATAAGTTAGTCTGTCTCCTTGGAATCTAGAGCCCTATTCCTGGCAAGTGCTTTATTTATG
Source organism: Caiman crocodilus (assembly GCA_030014935.1). Lineage (NCBI taxonomy): Eukaryota > Metazoa > Chordata > Crocodylia > Alligatoridae > Caiman > Caiman crocodilus. The sequence continues at coordinate 5,124,101 of JAGPOW010003685.1, forward strand.
AAGCTTTCAGGGTACAGACACTCTTTGTTAACTCTTCTTGGGTGTTTTGGTGGGACAAGTGGCCCATTCATTTTGTCTTAGAATGACCAACTAGTAGGGTGCTTGCCCTACTTACTTTATAAGAAAGTCTCATGAGAGTAATTGTTTCCCCTGTCTTCAATCCACAGAGGCTCTAGACCTGAGTATAACCCTGATATTATCCCAGGAAGCTAGATTTACTCTAGATACATAAAGGCTCCAAAATAGTGAAGAATGCAAAGGCTTTTTTAGGTACTTCTTCAAGGGCTTATAAGAAATTTCACATTCTCAGATCCCACTTAGTTGAAAGTAGCAGTGGGGCAAGAGCACTTTCTTCTCCTGCTTCTACAGGATGGCGAGGAATAGGAGAGGCCGCCTTCCAAACTTTCCTTTCTTCCTCACCCTCCCAAGGAAGCCTTATGGATTGAGGGTGGAGCAGTAGCCCTTCCAAATATCCCTCTCTCTGCACAAGATACAAGATGAGGAGAGTGGTTACCTGATGGTCCCTGAAGATAAAGGGGGATGGGGTCACTTGGCCAGCCTGCCAAGGACTATAAAGGTAAAAGGGGATAACTGAAAGATAAAGGGGGTTGAATTTTCAGGACCTTTTTGGGGGCAGATTAATTAGTGACCAGATGAATATAGCACTTGGTATTTGTTCCCTTTTCCACATGTGTGTATGGCTTATCCATTCCTAGTAGCCAGACCCAATGAAAAGTGTAGGGAAATTGCAAAACATGAAGGAAACTTTCAGGCTGTTTGAAAACAAACCTGAAACATACATCAGGTTTGTGGTGATGGCTTCTAAGAGTATCGAGGCTCAGGTAAAAATTTGACCGATCAGATATCAGGTACAGGTTTTTGTCTCCTGAGAGCACATATCGTAGCCCTAAAGAAATCTGAGCTTTAACTTTCATGTAATGAGTGTTGGTTTGTCCCTTTACTATGTTAGTATTATTTTAAAGGAAACATTTCAAACTAGCTAATATTGTTTGTTTTTCTAGACTTTTTATAACATTCCTGATACAGAAGTTCTTGAACTATATAACTCGAATAGCACTGTCTAGTGTGAAAAGTCTTACAAGTATTTGTTCTTATAATACTTCTGTGAAGTAAGTACGCTTGGTATTATGTTTAGCCTGTAGGTGAGAGTAAGCAGAGACATTCAGGTTCAGAGTTGCACCAAAACAGGGACCCAGTTTTAGAGCCTGAATTAGCATTTATGATATTTACCTGGTTTTCTTGTTTTACTCTGGTATTTCTGAGATATCTTTCCATAAAGTTGATTTTTTTTTTTCCTGTTTTGCTTCAGGCTTCCAACATGACAGGGTAGAGTGCCATTAGTTGATCATACACCTTGCTATCTTTTGTTGATTTGTCTTTGATCTGGATAGTACTGTTAATGACAAGTGTCTTTGCTTCCTTTACTGATATTTCATAGGTGAATTTGAAATATATGTGTATGGTGCATCAATTAAATTGGAAAGTTTATTGGAGGAGATTTAAGCTATTTTCTGACTATGATGTTAGTTTAAGGAGAATTGTATAACTTCATACATGTTACATACATGTATACAGTTCTTATACATACATGTTTGGGTACTTAATAAGCAAGTTTCATGTGTAGATTAATAGTTAGGTGTTGGCATCCCTTCATCATAAAGAGGCTTCATATTGGTGCAATGTGTTACCTGAAACCCACTTGACAGTAATATTTTAATTATAGATGCCTGGAATGATGCAGTCAGTGATGCCTGGAATGATGATGTCCCATATGTCCCAAGCTGCCATGCAGCCAACGGTCCCGGTAATCTTTAAACTTGTCTTTATCTCTCTTTCAATTTCCATTTGTCTCAGTTAATTTAATTGCTTTTATATTACTCTGTAGTATGTATCATTTCCTTAGGATGCTATTCTCAGTTGTGTAGAGTTAAGTCTGGCTTTCGAGCTTTCACAAAATAATAGTAAAATATTGGATGCTAAGTATACAATTTTGAACAAGTTTTAGAAACTTCTCCATTAAATCCTTTAATAAAAGTAACCAAGAACAGAACTATCAGCAATTTGCTTGCCGGTTCAGCATGGGTTTCCAGCAAGGTTGTTTGTGGGAAGTTTTGAAGAAATTTTGGAAATCAGATACCTTGTGGTCAAAGAAGATTTAAAAAGAGTTGGGATGGTATATTATACCTAATATATTTAGATTTAAACCTTGAACTACATTTCTGACTACAAAAATCAGTTAACTAAAACTTACAAATGTAGTAGTTAGGGAAATAAACTATTTTAGAATATGAAGAATAATAATGTTCTTTCTTTTAGCTAAAATAACTATTTTTAGATTTAAAGAAGAGAATTGATTACCTGTTTTTGTAGGTGCATGCCTACAAGGTTGGTAATTTACAGCACATCAGACAACCAGCATTGTGTTTTCTATAAATGTAAAGCCTGATCCAAAGCTCATTGGAACTGGTGAGATTTATGTTATGACTCCAGTGCACTTTGAGTTGGTTCTATTAGCAAATATAGTGCTAAACGTTGTTATAGACATTGTATTTACTATCGTAAAAGTTTTAATTTCCAGAAAAGTAATTGGAACCATTGTATTTGGAAATACAGTGACTTTGTTCAGGCATCTGTATTCACTACTTGGAAGAAATGAGGTGTGATGGAAAGAGCTTCATTCAGAAAAATAATTTTAAAAAAGAAATAAATTTCACAGTCCGTAAGCAGATGGTAGACTTCAGACGTGATTAACCAGTTAATGTCTTAAGTAGCAACCTGGTCACATGTTAATGCAGTTAATGGCGTGATAAAACAGGAATAAGTCCCAAAGTTATTACACAAATATCTGCAATAATTTTGTGACTGGATCCCATTGTGCCTTAAATTGCACGAGTGGCCAAGCATCAGCTCCCAGCCTCATGGGCTCATCACAGTCAACAGCTCCATGTGTTTCCAAGGCTGGGAGTGCAGATCAGCTGACTGTTTGTTCCAGCATGTGTGACCCAGGCTCCCACTGCACTCTGAAGGCTGGAAGCAGCAGCGGCTGCCAGCCTCAGGGGTGCGGAAGAGTTGAGAGTTGTGTTGTACACCACGCATTACTCCCTTTTCCAAGGCTGGGAGTAGCAGTCAGCTGATTGGAATTCCTAGTCTCCAGGATGAATTGGAGCCCTTGACACCTATATGCTCCCAAGGCTGGAACTGGGATCAGCTGACTGTTTTGGTAACTTCCAATGCAGGGGGAGCCTGAGATCATTACCCCCCCGGCATTGGCACTATGGCATGTTTGGGATCTGATCCCCAATCCCACAATCACACCTCCATCCATTCATGTGTAGTATGGCATGAAATGTGATTGTGGGTGTAGTACATCAGATTCCATGGTATCTTTAACTGAATATCTGCCAGGGGCCACAGTGCCATGGAAATACTTTAAAGCAGGTGGTGGATGATATAACAGGAAACCTCCTCTCACTCCAGATAAACCCAGATTGAAATTGCTTACATCTGAAATTGGGGATCTAGAAATTGATTAAATGTGCTTTCCCACATGACCAGTCAGTTTATTGGTAACTGTTATTTATCATTTGTGTCATTCTTTTCAATCCATGCTTTGAAAATGTTAAACCACTCATGTAGGCCATCTTCAAAAAGGATTATTTACCTTGTAAACAAATTAAATGGGGCTATAGTTTATACATAAAATCCAGCTATATAGTGAGTAAAATGTTCAGAGTTCTATTGCAAGTAAATGAGTGCATGGAGCAAGATTTGGTAAAATAAATACTTAAATAATGTTAATTGCTTTTTGCTGGATGTGTCTTTCAATGAATGTTCTAACATATAATGTGATTTGCTCATCTTTAATTACGTCTTGTTGAGGCTGCCTTAAAAAAAGTAAATAACAAAGGATTGACTCCAGTAAATGATAAATTTCAAGTTATGGCTTTTACCTGAACTTTTGTGAAATCAGGAAAAATGCTTTAAAACATTTAGCATACTGTCCCTCTCCTGATTTTTATGTAAAACTTTTTTATTTAAAACCTCACTCATAATATGCTCTGAAGAATCCAGGACCTTAAGTACAACAAAATTAAAAGTTGAAATCCACTTAATACTATTTCTTTGCAACATAAATATTATACACGTTTAGTAAACCAAAGTAACCAATGGATTGAGAATCACATTTTTCCCAAATGCCCTGAAGGTTTGCAAGACTGATTTGCAGCACAGGGGAGAAGAAATGAAAACCATAGGACTGCAGTTCTTTCTTGGTTCAGTGCTTCTTGAGTAACTTCATGTTATTACTATGAATGCATTTCTTAAACAAGATAGATTATTTTGAGTTAATTCCTATAATTCCTATTAAAGAAAATGAAGCTGTTAAACTTTATCAGGAGATTACATGAAGTACAGTACATATGTTTCAGTAAGTTTAATTTGCCTAAAGCTTTAAAAAAAAAAAAAAAAGTTGCTTCCATTTGTGTCTAAAGACCATCTCTTTTACAGGGGCTGAAACTTTTTTGAATTAGTGAAGCCTAAAAGTATTATGCAACACCCTGTGTTGAATAATGGCTTTTGCAGCTATGCAGAGTGCTTTTCATTGTATAGAAAAATGGCAATAAACTGAATTGAATTAGTAAATGTATTGCCTTTTTTCTGAAAAACTATTCAGTGTATCCCTCGTTAGTTCTTATAGAACTGGAATTCTCAGGTCACTTATAGTGGAAAAGGGAAAGAATTCATGTTTAAGGTAAACCAGTCTTTGGATTCTGGAGTTGTTGCATTTGAACAGATTAATATAGTGGTTCTTAACATTTTTAGACTCGAGATGCCTCTCAGAGAATGCCAACTCGTTTTCACTTGTGTTTTGACTACAGAAGAATAATAGAACAATTCTTCTGTTGCAAAGAATCTAGTAAGACCATAACAGGTTGGACTGTTTTTAACCCTGTGAATTCCTGTTTGAAGTCACTTGATTTATCACATGAATTATATTTGCACACTTAATGCTCACATTGTGAGACACCCTGCAGCATCCTTGAAAGGATCTTAAGGCATCCCAGGGATTTCAAAGGCATCACAGCACCTTAGATGAGAATCACTGGATTTGTATGTTTATTGCATTTCATATAATTATGTTATGTGTTTTAAATCTGTTGATTTTTTTATTTTTTTTTTTTTACAGCCAGGAGTGAACAGTATGGATACGCAAGCAGGTATGTATCAACAATCCATTATATTTTTAAAGCCTTTCAAGCAAAATTCTGTTAAGTATCTTAGAAAATAAAGGTTTTAAGTTTTCAAAAATGGTGTAAATGAAACTGTAGAGAGTTTTTATATAAATAAAGGGGGGGATAGTTGGGTATTATGTTTAGCTCTTAGTTTTCTTTCCTAGTACATTTCAGAAAAGAGAGATCTTTCATAGAAAAAAAATTAAAAGTATCATCCATTTTATATACTTAATAACCTTATTTCATGCCTTTTCTGTTTCCTTTAATGCATTTAATCTTAAATGAATTATTTCACACATTTAACAGTTATCTCATGGCATTGTTAGCTTGTGGTGTGTTGAGGTGTGCGTGTTTTTTCCCTCCTTCAAGTATTGTCTTCTGTTCTAGATTCTGCTACCGGGACACCTAATCAGCCTGAATTTTCCTACAGTACTAAACATTGAGACCAGAGTGCATTTAAAGTCATGTCTCTTTTCTTGCCCCTTGAATAATCACATGTCCAGATTGGCACGTATTCTTCAGAGCAGTGGTTCTCAACCTTTTTACACTCACAGCACCCCTCCAAAACTTTTCCAAAACTAACAGCATCCCACTTAAAAAAAAAATATTTTAAAATATGCTTATTTATAAGATGAACATTATCATTCTGTTATTTGTTAGTACATTAGTAATTGATTAGATCATCATATTATATTCATCACATTGCTGCACTGCACACATCCTGCAGAGCCAGATTGGGAAGTGGCTGTAGCAGGAGCAAACGCTCTTGCCACAGCTCTTCCCTGTTCAACTGTGCACAGTGTCCCTTGGAGATGGAGAACGCAGGGCAGGTGGAACTCTGTCCCACGTGCTTCTGTTTTCAGGAGACATGTCATATCTGAACTGAGAAGTGGCAGCAGAAAGGCATGCCTGCCTGTATTACATTATGCAGCATTTATTTCCAGTCTGTTGTCACTCACAGGTAGAACTCCCCATACACCTTTGTTTTCAGGGGTCAAATCAGAGTTAAACTGCGAAAAGCAGCAGCAGGAACAGCATGCCTGCCTGCATAATGTAGTGCAAGGAGGAGCACCTTGATGCTGCTGCTTCTCAGTTTGGTTCTGACATGCCTCCTGAAAAGAAGCTCATGGGGAAAATTTTACTGTGCGATAGTGGTGTTGGTGTGGACATCATGGCACCTTTGGCAAGTCCTTGCATCCTCTGGTTGAGAGCTGCTGCTTCAGAGAAAAGTTTGCCTGTCTGTAAGAGTTAAGTTAAATTTACTAGTGAAATTGATGCAATCAATAATTGACTGTCTGAGGCAAAGTTACTCGTTTGTAAACCGTTCCTCAAATATTTACTCCAAAATGGTGAGGAGGGAGGATGGCTACATGGGGCTTTGAGCATATACAAAACTCTCTTAACTTGGCTTACGTAACTGATGCACAATTCAGGAAAGCAGTTCTTCCATTATTATTTAACCAAGTTCTCGCTTACAGGAAGGACTTATAGTTAGCTAATTTCCAAGAGTGGTTATTTAGTTGAAATACTGAAGGAGAAAGAAAGGTCACTTACCAGTAACTGTAGTTCCTGAAGTAGATTATCCACATTTCTGTCCCTCTGTGTCAATTTCATTGGAGTCCTTATTTCAAATTCCAAGGGTCTGGTTCAGGAAAATACTTAAGCACATCGAGTCTCCATTGGAAGTTAAGCACAATGGAAGGTAAGCCCACGCTTATTTCCTGCTCTAAATAGTTTGCTTCCTTGAACTGGGGTCTGTGTAAGCAGAAGTTGTGTTTGTGGGAGGTCATGTCTCATTGTATACCCTCATCTCAAACAGTCAGTGCTTCAAGGAGATGCATTTAGCAGCTGTACACTGTTTTCTAAAGAGTTTTGACTGGATGTCTCTATAAGCCTGACTTCCAGCAATGTTAATCCATATGGATAATCTGCTTGAACTGCAGTCACTGGTTGATAACTTTTCTTCAGTTTTCTTGAAATCTTCTTTTTTTTTTCTTTTTTTACAGTAAGCTGCTTTTGTAGTAAGCTGGGATGGGGGGGGGGAATATAACTTTGTCTATTTGCTTGTCTGTTTTCTCATTCTGATATTTTTTTTGTAGGTACAACACCTCCAGGAACTCAGGTAAGCAAAATAAGGCTTCAGAAGCCTTAATAGAAATACAGCGATTGTGTAAATTCACTCAGTACTTGCCCGTTTTAGATCAGTTTCCAAGCTCAGGGAAGCTTCCAAACTTTTTAAAAAATATGTCATCAGAACGCCAGTCCACAACTAGTATAATACGTTTAAAAGCTGCAATGGCATATGTATTCCTGTGGCAACCACATCCCTTCATTGTAGTCTTGTCTTCTATAAATTTAGCAAGTCATTATTTTGAAGGACTAGAGTTTGGACCAGAATGTGTGGTGTGCTGAGCTCTTTTAACTGCCATGGCCCTCTGTATTGAGTTTCTCATGGATTAATGTTTAATTTTTAGCACACTTGGTCTCAAGGCTGTGGGCAGATATAACTTCTAAGCACTTTAAGGAAGAATGAAGAATTGTCTCTTGGGAGCAGGCATTGTTACAGGTGTCTGCTGTGCCTTTATGCTACTATAGTGGGATAAGCGAGCAAAATCATTGGAACTTTAACTCTGAATGAAACAGGGTCAAAGTTGTAATGTTCTTGCCATACTTACATCTATAGGCTCCTGTGAAGGTTACCAGCTTCTCCTTAGTACTTTTTTATTTGGCATTTTTAAAATGAACAGGAGAAATGGGTATGCATTTTCAGAAACGTCTCTTCTTTTTCTCAGACCGCACATTCGGTAGTCTGTTCAGCCCAGCAAACCACCACAGTCAACAGTTCGGTAACTGAAGACCAGTCTAAGCAGGTTTCACCATTTTCCCTTTGTATTTAATTTTGCTGTCAGCATTTTTTTTTTAAACCATTCCAGAGAAAAAGCACATTTTATACCTCATTGATGGTCTGTTTTATGTTTTCCTAGAAATCTGTATGGACTGAACATAAATCACCTGATGGAAGAACTTATTATTACAATACTGAAACAAAGCAATCCACATGGGAGAAACCAGATGATCTTAAAACGCCTGCTGAGGTATATTGAGGTCAAATGAAAGCTTTGGAATGGTTTACTCTGAGCTTGTATCTGGACAAAAACTTAACAGTGAAGTTATCCTGGTGCAAAACAGTAGTTATAACAGCAGCAATGATTGTCCTGGTATAGTTAGACTGGTAAATTTTCCTGTGTAGATAACCACCTAGCATAAGTAGCATAATACACCCACCATGTGACATGGATCAGAATTTTTATTTCAACATCTTGCATCTGAACACAGAAGACCCCAAAACTAATACAACTGATTTTATAAATGCTAGAAAAGCTTTGCATTTATAATTGCATGAACAGGTCTTTTTATAGCAAAAAATTTAAATAAATTGCTTCAGAACTTCAAAAATCAGTGCTTGTATAAAGTACAGATTTTTAGGGTCCTCTGCTTTTGGAATTAAAATGTCATTGGGTTTGCTTGTTACTGTTCTTGAGAAATGTTTTTCATTGTATGTACTAACATTTAAGACTTTTTGGTTGTAATGTTTATTTTGGAGATTGTGTTGTAGAAATCTTTTAGTGTTACAAAATAGATATAATATGATTTTGAATTTTTTCTGTGCATTTTTTTTCTGTGCATCAGCAATTATTATCTAAATGCCCTTGGAAAGAGTACAAATCTGATTCAGGAAAGCCTTACTACTATAATTCCCAAACAAAAGAGTCGCGGTGGGCAAAACCTAAAGAACTTGAGGATCTTGAAGGTAACATTATGGCCACTGAAAATCTTAATTTTGAAAATGTTGTTTATATGTGAGCTATTTGCAGTGTTGTCTTACTGTTGAAGCAATTCTTATTAGAAACTGAGTGGAGTAAAATAAGTGAGGGAACTTGTTCAGTAAATAATTATAAAGCAGAAACCTGTTCTTGTTTCAGCATCAGTAGTCTCATATTAAATTCTTCACTGTTACAATGTCATCTGCAGTGTACTAAAACTACTAATAATGCTTGTTGTTTTAGTTTAATATAAATATTACCACTAGCTTTGCTTGGTAAATCCTTTTGATAAAAAGGAAACAAATCATAAAATTTAAGTAATTATTACTCATCATTATTTTGGATGATTTGTTGGATAAAATTAATGTTTAAGTCAAAACCTTGCATCCAGAGATGCTTCTTTGTTTGAAAAATATTGGGTCACAAGAGGTAGGAATACAAATTTAGATCACATTTGAATTTCCTTCTGACTATTTAAAAAAAGTAGCTTCCTGCCTTGAACAGGTGACATGTACTGCTCCATTTACTGTTTATGTAGGTAGTATTTTATCTTGATTTTGAAGGTAAAATAACTTCAGTTAAGAAATGTAGAGATTTTTTTTTTGTTTATTTAAAGGAAGGTTAGATTATAGATGAGAAGTTAAATATATAATTAAAGAAGAAACCATTGACTATATAAAATCTAGATAGAAAAGATTACCAAAAGAATTTGACTAAACCCCACATGTGTGTTAACCCTAATAGCTTTTAAAATTAGCACAAAAGAGCAAGTGGGTGTTGCAAAAAACTGTTTGGTAGGGGTTCTTATGTTATGATTTGATTTTGCTTCATTTAATTCTAATTAATTTTTTTAAGTTATTGAAGCATATTTAAAATAATGATCTACTTATGCATACTGCCTTTTTAAAATATCAACAATAAACATAAACATAAGCCACTTCTGAAAAAAATTGGTTTGAAATATATTTTTCCTTTCCTTATAGTGATGATTAAAGCAGAGGAAAACAGGTAAGTTCACTTGTTTTCAATATAAAATGTATAATGTGCCTTTCTGTTTTTAAAAAGTATTTCCCTGGTCCCTTAAAAAAAAAAAAAAAAAAAAAGTCATCTGCCTTCATTCTTGTTGTCTACTTTTCATTTTATTCTTCAGCTGTATTATCTTGAAAGTACTTCTGCTTTGAAGATTGTCCTTATAACCTTATTTTTTGTTCCTTTATTATCTTATGGAAAAACATTTTGTAAGGTGGGGTCTACTGACTGAATTTTAGATATTTCAGTTAAAGGAAGTTCTTTTTCCCTGAAGCTTACTTGACCTAATAATTATTTAATTGTTCTTTCTATTTCTCTTTTGATATACTCAGCAGCAAACCAGAAGAATCAACTCCAACTACATCTACAGCTGCTGTTGCAACAGAAGTAACCAATACAACAACCAGCACCACCACTTCTGCAGCTGCTGAAACTGCTGTAGCTGCTACTGCAGCTACTGCCACCCCTGCTGCAACAGCTGCCTCAGAAAGTGAAACTGCTTCTACTACTAGTTCTGCAGCTGCTGCTACTAGTGTTATTGCAACTACTGCAGAAAATGAAAGTACAGGTACAGCTACAGCTGATGAACAAGTGCAGCAAACCAATGCTATTCCCGTTGTACAGGAACAGAATGCAGAAACTGTCACAAACACAGTAGAGGAAGGTTTAAAGCAGGAGGGTTCAGCAGAGTAAGTAAAATCCTGTGACTTGAGTTGGCTGCAGTTGTCTAACACATTCTTAAGTGTTGAGAGTTCCAGAAGGGAGACAAGGTTCTAAACACTAGAGTTTCTCTTGGCTAACATTTTATTTCTAAGAGGAAAAGGGGGTGAGGAAGCAAGTCAGACTTTGTGAAGAGAAATGAGTAAGAAAAAAGTGCAGAAAAGATGCTCAGTCCTTTTTTAAAAAATAACCCATTTCCTTTAAATCTTTTAACTGCTCCTTCATCTCATTACAAATTTGATAGGAAATTATTATGGATCATAATTTATTTTAAAGAAATATGAAATGTTTTGAGAGATGCTGGATAAATGTTTAAAATACATAGCTGTTCACACTGTCACTGTGGAAAAATTACTGAACTTCTTACTGACCTGAGTACAGTTTAAACAAGCGGTACTTCTGAAACGCCTACATTCTTGTGTATAATAAGAAAAAATGTTTCGGCTAAACAATCCAAGTAAATCAGAACAGCTGTAAAGGTGTATATGATCTCTTCCTTGAGACGCAAACTATACACACTTTGCCTTTCATCACTGAAAGCCTGAGAACCTGCTGCAGCTGGGAGGTCAGGAGACTGATGGCTAATGGTAAGTGGCAAAGGCAAGATCCCTTCATAGGCAATGCCTTACCCTTTTCTCCCACTTTAAGTGGAAAGGTAAGGAACTAGAACAGGTGGTTGATTGCAGCAGCCTCTTGTTATTCTAAAGAGAAAGGTACTTTTAAAGTTGGTCTGTAAAGTACTTTTAAAGTTGGTCTCAGATCCTTCACTTGGATCTGAGGCTTGGGGTTTTCACATGTGTGTATTTTATTTCTGACTCATAAGCACTTTATATAAATGGAGTTCATTGTTAAAATTATGAATGCTGTTTCTCAGCGATGTTCTCTTGATTGTTTATTTTGAAAATTAATGGCAATTGTTTGTTAAACTACTAAATTATGTATTTACTTGTCTAATTATTCTCTTTATCAATTCTTATTTGTAGTGCTACTCCCAAAAAAGAAGATGATGATGCCCAGCCAGTTAAAAAAACATATACCTGGAATACAAAAGAAGAAGCAAAACAAGCATTTAAAGAGCTTTTGAAAGAAAAGGTTTTTAAATTGTGTCAACTTACCTCAACTTCTAGAATTACTACAAAATGTGCTTTCTTGAGTGAAGTTTCTTCTCTCTTCCTTTCCAAAAGAAAATCTCAGTATTAAGAAGCTGACTTCTATATTTGAAGGAAGAAAAAAACTTTGCCATAGAAGGATGTTTTTTCTTAGAGATGTTTGGTTTTAATTAGGGCTTTCTCAACTCAGTTTTTTCCTTCTGTTTCTCCTCTCCCACCCCCAGCAACCCAAGTAAAAATTCCAGTTGTTATCCAAGAAATTATGATTGATTTGGTTACCATGTGAAGCTGTCACTTTGGTGACAGGGCTCTAAAAATCCAGCCCTACAAAAGCAAAAACTCTTTTAACAAGAGATACTTGAACAGGATCTTGGAGTGTCTAAGGAGGGGAGTGGACCTAACACCTTAAAATCTATCTCCTTTTTCTTCTGTTTCTCAAATTGTTAAAGAAAATTCCATTTAAAGAAAAAATTTTTCCCTTAAAATTCATCCTTAGGAAGTCATAATCTTGCTGTTGCAGACAGCTGCATAATTTAAATTTTATAATCATTTAACCATATTACTTCTCTGCAGTATCAAAAATATTTTACCCAGTATTGTCTCTTCGCTTTACTCTCCGAATTTCTCACCATTAAAAAGACAAGTGGGCTGGAAGAAATATGAGTCAATACTGGATTTTTCTTTCCATATAGCTCAGTTGTTAAGAGTTCCTCTAGAATATTTTTCACTGTAGTGTGATGCAGAAGTTACCTGAAGAAGAATCAAAGGATAAAAATAGTGATAAGCCTAAAACCTGAAATTTGTTTTTCTGTTGACTGATGTTATGACAACATCATTTTAATATTACTAATAAAGTTATTAAAGGGAAGTATTATATTTCTATACAACTCTTCTAATCAAGTCAGGGAAAAATCTGTTGGAGGGATCTCACCTCCCAGATTCAGTATTTCTGAGGAAACAAACATAGGATGTTGATGCCAAATCTGGTAGTCACATTATTGATTTAATGTCTTCACAGCGTGTACCCTCCAATGCCTCCTGGGAACAAGCTATGAAAATGATCATTAATGATCCAAGATACAGGTACTTCCTACTTACTGCTACATTGCTTACAAATACGTGTTCTGTTTTGATCCTTGAATTTACATTGTAGTTCATTATGGACAAATTATGGTTGAACCTAATACAGATGTTTGTATATTAAGCCAGGTGCCTCTTTGTACATATTCAAAAGTAGGTAATGTCTTGGAACCTACATGAAGATGACTAATAGGATGATTCATGATCTTGGACCCAAAATCTAATGAATGTTATGCCAGCATTAGCAGTACAACTATAATTAAATGTTCTACGTATGTTTTGAAAATCTGTCCTGAAATGGACTTCTATTTTTAATGGAGATGCTGAGAATTCTGTGGGACCTATTAAAAGTTGAGCACACATAATTTTTCTGTACATGGAGTGTCCAAGTGTTTTCTGATGATAGTACCTCTTTACAAGGCTGTTTTGTAGGGGTGCACTGACAGGTTTTTGGGGCTGATACAGATAGCTGATATTTAAGGAGGCATATCGGCTGATACTGATTCAGTTTCTGATACAGCTGCCTCCAGCTGGTAAGGGGTGTGTTGGGGCAGATCAATGTCCCTTGTGGTGAGGGAGGGATCAGGAACAGGCCTTGTCCAAGCAGGCACTGGGAGCAGAGTGGCGGCAAAATTTGAAGTGGATGCAGCATTCTCCCAGCACTGCCAGTGCTTGCTCCAAGCCCGACCCTCACCAACAAGAGCCCTGTGCAGCCCTGGCTGTAGCCTGCCCCACCCTGCACAGATCTGGGGGGTGCACAGCCCCACCCGTGCCCTCCTGGGGTGCAAGCAGAAGCCATCTCCACCGCCCCCCCTCTCCCCTCACCAAAATATGTCACTCTGACCCCAGCCCTGCCTGAGCAGAACCTGCCCCTGCCACCTCCCTCAATGCAGGGGATGTTGATCTGTGTCCCTCTCCTGTTTCCTTCCACCACACTGGACTTAACAGCTGGAGGCAGCTCTCTACACTGCTGGCTGTGTTGCACTGCAGCTGCGTGCAGCATGGACATTTATTAGCCAAATTATTGGCCCCATTGGGCCAATATCCAATACAGACAGATTTCTTTATATTGATACCCATTTGATATCTGGCCAATGTATCAGTGCACCTCTACTATTTTATTCTTTATCCCACAAAGTTATTTTTTTCTAATGCAGTTTATTGAAATGAAAACTGGTAGAGTAATATACATGTTGGTTTTGTGCTTTTCCATAGAATTAAGTTCATTTTACCACCCTTTGTGATTAAAATTTGTCTTGTGTTCTGAAGGTAGGCTAATATGAGATTTGCATTCTTTTTTTTCTAATTTGATTCCAGTTTTATGTAATTAAGGGTCTGGTTTGTTTTTGTTTTTCCCTTGACATTTAGTGCTTTGGCGAAGTTGAGTGAAAAAAAGCAAGCCTTTAATGCTTACAAGGTTCAGACAGAAAAGGAAGAAAAAGAAGAAGCAAGATCAAAATACAAAGAAGCTAAAGAATCCTTCCAGCGTTTTCTTGAAAACCATGACAAGATGACGTCTACAACAAGATACAAGTAAGATCAACTTAATGTATAAGACCAGTGCATTTGTTTTTCAAATTCAACCTTTAAATCTGGTTGGCTATGTATCTGGTGAATGTTTACTTTTGGGTAATGTTTAGTCTGATAACTCTTGGGACTACAAGCATAAATTTTATCCTCTTTGTAAAGTAGATTGAAGTCATGGGCAAAATATTAGATCTGATTATTATTGGATTGCAACTAACTAGGAGTGAAGGAAACTACAAAATACTTCTAAATTACTTTTACGTACTTCAGTATTATACTTAATTAGACGTTTGCTGGTTCTGAACTTGCTGCCTCTTGATTGTGAAGTGGCATTATAAAGAAGCTGACTTTTCTCAATCTCTTTTTTCCTTCTTCCCTTCCTCCTTCTGAGCTCTGCGTTTAATTTTTAATATGTCTTTTATTTTATTATTGTTACCTCTGTGAGTTTCTTTCAGACCATATAAAATATCAAAATAACTTACCGCATTTATTCGAATACAAGACAAGGTTATTTCCTCCCCTCTCCGCCAAATTAGCATGGGGCAAAGGCCCCTTGTCTTACATTTACATATAAGGAAACCACATTAGATACATTATCTGTCTTTGAACTGCTCCTAAAAAGCAGAATGTGCCCAGTAATGGAAACCAACTGTGAAATTGTTTTAAATGCAGCAGATACTGAGCATGACTCCAAAATATGTGCCACCTTGGGCAAACATGCAGTGGGAACCTACCACAAAAGTAGTACAGTCCATCTGAATAAGATAGATAGATATACCCATTAACCACAGTCTCCTTCAGCTCCAACTCTTTTTTAAGTCATGGTGAGCCATTACCACTATATTGAATATATTTTGACTTCCTTTTCACTCCCACAGCTAAGCTGTGCCTTTTTTGGTATTTCCATTGCGTCCTGTTTCTTCACTCACCTCAAATGCCTGGCAAACATAGTTTCATAGTAGCTAGGATCAGGAGGGACCGGAACAGATCATTTAGCCTGACCTCCTGCCACAGGCAGGAATGAATGCTAGGTTCACAAGACCCCAGACAGGTGATCATCCAACCCCCTCTTGAATTTGCCCAAGGTAGGGGCAAGGACCACTTCCCTAGGAAGTTGGTTCCAGATTTTGGCCACCCTAACTGTAAAATATTGCCTTCTGATCTC
>JAGPOW010003685.1:5148118-5272056 GCA_030014935.1 Caiman crocodilus
GGTCACCTGGTTATAGAAGGCGACCAGGTTGGTCTGACAGGACCTGCCCTTAACAAACCCGTGCTGATTTCCCTTCAGCATAAAGTCTCCTGCCGGTCCTTCACAGATACGAGCCTCGAGAATCTTCTCAAATATCTTTCCCGGGACCGAGGTGAGACTGACTGGCCTGTAGTTCTCCAGGTCCTCCTTTCATCCATCTATCAAATCCATGAGTGCTTAATGGCCACAAAGGGTTCCCATTTTTCCCCCACTTCCTTGTGCCAAGAAGAAATACTTATCTCTGAATTTAAAAAAAAAAAAGGGGGGTCGGGGGGATACATGAACTGAACT
Organism: Caiman crocodilus; assembly: GCA_030014935.1. Lineage (NCBI taxonomy): Eukaryota > Metazoa > Chordata > Crocodylia > Alligatoridae > Caiman > Caiman crocodilus. The sequence continues at coordinate 5,148,449 of JAGPOW010003685.1, forward strand.
GCCTGCAAACTAATTACAGCTGCTGGTCACTGGCTCAGTTTCCCTGGGGAGTCTCCTTTTATGCCCTGCTGGGCCTGGACTAGCTCTTCTCCCTTGTTAGGGCTTCTGTCAGGCCTAGTCATCAATCGCTCTGCAGTCAGCCATCACTCTCAGCTTCTCAGAGCACCCAAATGCACATGGCCCACCGAGCAAACACTCCAGCAAACCAGAGGCACAGACAGCTGAATCACTTACCTTCCCTGGGCAGGATCTGGTGCCTGCTTTCTCTTCTGTAATCATGGTACTTAGCCTAGACACATTGCTTAACTCTTTCCCCACTTGATCCATCACTTTGGTTGTTTAATACACCTAAAAATTAATCAAGGACAATCAGTGGTCCTTTTGCATGAATTAAATTACTTTAATAAAATGTGTCCACAAGATTATGCTTTCCTATTGCAAGTTCCTTTTTCATAACCGTATTTTGTCCTATAAAACACCAGACCCAGCAAAGATGCCTGTTAGTAATGATTGCTGTTGAGACTATAATTTAATTTCCAGTTCAAAATGGCTAAGCTTAATTTGTTTCTGTAGTAAGCACAACATTCTGCTTAATATGAGGTTTTAAGATTTACTGTAGGCTAAAAGACTTTTTAAGTATTTTGTGGACATGTATTTGGATTTTTTTTTTTAATTTTCTAGGTATTTGGACTTATAATTTAGCAAAACTGGGTTGTGAGTTTTCAGTCTCTTTCCTTTATCCATAATGTAGCTTAAAGCCTCATTTATTCTGTTGGTAATACTTAAAAGATTATTGGATTCATTGTACTGTTTGTTAGAACACGTCAGACAAAATGGAGCTAGTGTGTCAGTCCACAAATTGTTCAAAAGAGGTTGAGGCTTTTTTCTCTTGTCCTTTCAGTGAGCATGCCCTGTTTTAAAAAGAAAACCTGGTAGATGTATTTTTATTAAAAGGAAGTCATTTAAATCAGTACATTTTCATGCACACAGATGTGTAAGAAAATCAAGGACCAATTCTTTTATCATTTGTAATGGATGATACTGCTAATAACCTAAGTACAGGCAGTCTTCAGACTTGCGATACAATCGGTTCCTGAAAACTGTCTCTTCAGTTGAAACACTAACTCGGGACCAATTTTCTCATAAGAAACAATGTTATAAATGGGGGATTGTTCCTGAACCAAGGCCCAATGCTCTATTTTCACCAAAAATACCCCAATATTTTGTACTCAATCAATTATAGGTGAGTAATATAGCTACATTAATGTATTTATATTGTAAATAGCAATCATATTGATTTGGAAAGACTTCTTTGAGGTGACTTTGCTGGACTTTTTGAAGGGCTCTTGGCTGGAGTCTTCTCAAGAGTCTTGGCTGCAGGTTTTTCTGGACTCTTGTCTGTTTTCTTAAAGAAAGGGTTCAAGGAAGTTTGGACAGATGTTCTCCAGGGAGATGAGCGACGCAGCGAACTTGTTCGCTGGCGTGGCGTGGCATCAGATCAAGTGTTGTAAGTCTAAACTGGTATCATAAAGTTGAAACGGTGTCAATTTATAAACTTTGTAAGTGTGAAACTTTGCAACTCGAAACTTTGTAAGTGGAGGACTGCCTGTATAGAAATTTGTCTTGTGTGACCACGTACTTGATAAGCTTTTCATTTGGATTTCTTTATTATCCTGAGGCAGGATAATATGATTTGCATTATATTTGAATTCATACTTTGACTTGACTTCTGTGGTTTGATTCAGAATGTAGGATTTTTCCTAGCTTCTGGAAGTTTGAGAGTACTAAAATGCCAGCCTCTTCATAAACTAATAACCTTTTTGTATTGTATTGTTTTCTTTTCTAAAAATGAATGGCCAAGGAAAATTATTTTAAGGAATAAATATTTTGTTTTAAAAATAGCTCCAGTTGAAATAAAAATAAATTGTGAATTAGAAATAGTTTTTAATAGACATGATGATGATTAGGGATTTTCTTTTGGTATCAAGGTGGTGTTTGCCAGTTGAAATCACTTAAATGTATTTGGGGCAGATAAATACTCCTTCGTTGGCAGTGCTAACTTTTTTTTTAAGGATTATTTGCTTACGTATGATCTCAGTCTTGCTAATAAAAATATTGTCCTGTTTTTACAAATGTGAGGAGCACTAAAGGTGTTGAAGGGAGGGTAAATTGTCTTACCCTGTTCTTTATTACAACTGTCAGCTTATATCAAGCTTATTTCTGAATCCTTCCCCTCTTTGCTTCTGTTTTAGTTAGCACACAAATATTTATGAGTCACATTATTCTTTTTTAAATTTTGAGAGAACTTTATTAATAGATTTTCATGTTCAATGTGGGTAAGTCAGTTTCCCCAATAGCTACGAAGGGGATGATTTGTTTTTAATGTGTGGAAAGGAATTTAGAACATTATAACTGACTTAGGAAAACAGGTCAGATGCAGTGTCTGAAACTTTCTAAATCATGTTTTAAAGAGACAAGTTTAAATTGGCAACATTCAAATCTTTATAAAATCAAGTATGCACAAAGCCTCTTCAAATATGTGAATATCACCATCCACTTTCACTCATTTTGCAGATATTTTTGGATGAATTACATGAACACGGGCAGTTGCATTCAATGTCTTCTTGGATGGAGTTGTATCCAACCATAAGCTCCGATATCAGATTCACTAATATGCTTGGCCAACCTGGTAAGATTATTTCCTACGGAGTTGGAAGAGGAAGTTATATAGGCATTATATAACTAGTCAGTTGCCCACCAAGAATGATGGGGGGCAGAGGGCAGGAGGCTGGGAAGGAGTGCTGCCACCTAACGCCCCCTGCTGCTTCTGTTCTGCCTCTTGCTGGCCTCAGCTTCCCCACCGCCCTGTCCGGTCCTTAGCGCAGTTTTGGAATCATACCAGCACTCCCCACACTTGGAGAGCTCCGATTGGCTGTTTCCATCAGCCAGTCAGAGCATGAATAAAGCGTTACAGACAGACAGGCGTAGACTTTTATAATATTAAAATAGAGCTGAGATAATTGTGTATTTTCTAAATTTTAAAAAGTGCATCTTTTCTGTTAGAGCTACCTTTTGACTTGCCTTGTTTTTGTTAGGATCAACTGCACTTGATCTTTTCAAATTTTATGTTGAAGATTTAAAAGCACGCTACCATGATGAAAAGAAGATAATAAAAGACATCTTAAAGGTAAGGAAAATGTCCCATATGTTTTCACAACATTATTCAAATTAATTCAACTGATGATGGAACTCTTTGCTTGGAATTGGGTTAGTGTAACGACAAACCCTGATGTGCGTTGGTGCTGATGTAGGGGTTCTGACATACCTGGTATCAAAGAGGTTGTTCTCTTGCAGGATAAAGGATTTATAGTTGAAGTGAATACAACTTTTGAAGACTTTGTTGCAGTCATCAGTTCAACTAAAAGAGCTACAACCTTAGATGCAGGCAATATCAAACTGGCTTTCAATAGTGTAAGTTGTGACATCCCATGTTTTTGACATAATAAAATTGTTTTATAAGCTAAGCTAGTCTGTTGCCCATCAAGAATGATTTGGGGGGGAGCGGGTGGGTATCGAGCCTCATGCCCCCTCTTCCCCACTGTCTGGGCCTGTTCCCCCCACCTTCCCTCCTGCTGCTTGGGGTCCGGGCCCATTCCCCTACTCCCCATCATGTCACCCCACATCAGGCCCTGCAGGTGGCAACAACAGAAGGGGGGAGGGGCAGGCTGAGGCTAGCACCGGTTGTCTCAGCCCCCCACATCGCCTCTGCTTTCACCCCACTTCTGGCATCACCTGCAAAAAGTAAGGGGGTGGGGGCAAGGCCAGCCCTGGTTTCCTTGCCCCTCCCCCTGCCAAATGCGAGGAGCAGGGCAGAGGGTGTGAGGCCAGCACTGCTGGCCTCGCCCCCACTGTTCCGCCTGCTCCATTGCCCTCGTCTCCCCCTCTGTCCCCTCCCTCTGTCCCCACCATCATGGCAGTGCTCCACCACTGCCAACTCCTGTTTGAACACTTGTTCACAAACAGCCAATCAGAGTGTAAATAAAGCATTACAGACAGACAGACAGACTTAGGTGTTTGCAATATTAGAATGTCTTTTTACTGTATCTTTTTGGGTGTCTTATGACTGGTAATTTTAATCACAAAATACATGTTCCTACTTGATGTCTTTCTTGACATTAATGGTTTCTAAACTACAAACTGTAAAGGCAGACTTTTGTTCAAAATTTAAATATCCATCCTTGAAATAAGTTTAGCCCTGTGTTAGGAATTAAGCAATGTCTTCACACTGTAAGTTGATGCTTCCTACTAGCAAATATTGCATGCTGTTACTATCATTCTGAATTGTTAGACATTAACTGCTTTTGAGATTTTTGAGAACAGAACAAATAATGGTTTTAAGCATAAATAATTGGATAGATGATTTAAATAGACACAAACAGTTAATGCTAGAAAATGCTAGAGCTGAAGTATCTCTGTAGGCTGTATGTCAAAGGAGCACATAACTGACTGATCATTCTTATTTCAATGTCATTGTCACGTGAATGATTTTATTTTAATTTGCCTTAGCTCCTGGAAAAGGCAGAAGCACGTGAACGTGAAAGGGAAAAAGAGGAGGCTCGGAAGATGAAGCGGAAGGAGTCTGCATTCAAGAGTATGTTGAAACAAGCTGCACCCCCAATTGAGTTGGATGCTGTTTGGGAAGATGTATGTATTCTGCCATTTTTTAAATGCTCAGAAAACCTTAACTGTTAGATTTTTTGAATGCTAACTTTTTATAGGTGGCAAATTTTGTAGTCTCCTATTTAGTGTTTTCCCTTTACGTTTAACTTTACACATTAAAATAGCTTTATCATTCCCAAATTAATGTCAGTAGAATTGGCCTCAGTTTATATTTCAGTACTACTTCAAAATGATTATTTTAGAAAAGTTATAGTTTCCTACACTCATATAATATGGAACATAAATGCTTAACCAAAAGTGCTTCATTCCTGTTATGTTGGAACTACTTGCTTACAACTGCTGATTGTTCACCATCCTCCATTTTGATATTTCTGACTGAAACATATTTCAGTTTAGATTTTTTCTAAGTAATAAAAACTCCCCTCCCAACACCCTTCTTTCATTAGAACACAAGCATCTGCTGGCTAATTCAGTTTTGAGAACCATTGCAACAATATGGCACTCTGGTTTTCCTCAATTCAGTTCCTTGTCATGGGGGTTTTTTTCCTCCATTTCCCATTGAGCTACACTTCCAGTCATTGATCTATCATTGGTCTTTTTTTAGAAGAGGGATTATGCTTTTCTTCCCATGTGAATCCCTCTGTCAATCTTCTGTTAAGTGTTTCAAACCAAAAAAGTGTTTCACAAGTGGAAACTTGTGGTTGTGTTGTCTGTTAACACTGGACTAAAAGGAAAAGAAATGTTGTTTCATACACCCTGACACACAATGAAGAAGGTGCAGGGAAAATGCATTTATTATGGGAAATTAAATGGTTTAGTTTTTTGGTGATTAAATATGGGACAGGGAACTACCTATTTAACTGTAGCAAAGTTGAATTGGTAAAGTTGTGTTTTATATAAGGATAGATATTTTTAAAATTTTTCCATCTCAAATTGTATTTCATATAAGTTGCATGTTTTGCCAAATATATAGAACAAGTGGGCTATACAGAAAGAAATTGAATGTCAAAACCATAGGTATAAAAGTAATATGGATGATTCAAAGTGCTAAACAATTTGAACACAGTAAACCTGATGGGGTGACCATGGACAACTATAATATATATTTTAGTTATGAAATCAGGTCTGTAATGCTTAAGAGCTCGATTGTCTTTTTTGATTCATTCATTTCTAATATTAATATTTCATCTTGTGTTCCTTCTTGTTGTGTAGATCAGGGATAGGTTTGTGAAAGAACCAGCATTTGAAGACATTACTTTAGAATCTGAAAGAAAAAGAATATTTAAAGACTTTATGCACATATTAGAGGTAACTATCAATCTTTATCCCCACATCATTTTTTGGTAACAATTTCTTACTAAGAATTGAATGACTTGGTAATTTGGCATGGAAAATATATTTCTAAAATTGTCTTGAACAGCCTTACTTTGACAGAAATATTAAAACCTGGACTTAAAAAATTGAAGAGTATTATAGTTAAACTACTGTTTTCATATGTGTATTGTTTTTAATATGATTGTATTTCAGTTATACTCTTTTTCACTCAAAACATCCATAAATAGCTATCTTGAGGGCAGAGTGTTTCCTTTGTTTTAAATTCTTTAAGAAATTTTAGTTATAAAAACCATAATTATACTCTGAATATTTATTCCATGGAGTTTGGTGTTTCTGTCTAACATTTTCCTATATACCATGCTCAGATCACAAGTAACAGTTGCAATTTATCTGCATTTGAGGGTTCTTCCATGTCTGTGTATTGTCATGCCATGAATGTACTGCAAGCCAAAATTTGGCTTTGGCAACAGCAGTCTTCAAAACAGTTGGATAAGCTTACATGATCAGAATTGATCTTGTGAATGATTCTGATATGCGAGAAGAAACATTATCCAGTTCATTATGTTTCTTAGCTCTGATGGCTGTAAATATCAGCAGGTATACTAATAGCTTTGACAAACAGGAGTCAGAAGATCTATTTTTATGCAAACATAAGTTCTTCTGTTTTGTTTTTGTTTTAGTTCCATTGTGTTGGTGCATGTTAAAATTAAAAAAAAAATTCAGAATCTTATGTCCTCAAACTTGGTATGAAAATAGGTTTTATTAGAGAATAAGCAGTATGTACTGGGTCAGTTTTGATGAGGGGGTTGTAAATTAAGAACGTTTAAAAAGAAATTGAAGGCAAAGCCTACATAATGGAAAGCTTCAAACTGTTAGCCTCATGCCGTAATACACAGGTCCCAAACTGGTATGCATACCCATTTGGGGTATGCAAGCTCTCTCTCAGAGGGAGAAATTGTGTAATGGTGTATTATATTGTTGTCATTATAAAAATAATTGGCATTTGAAGGGTTAAAATAGAAAACCTGCTGCTTCGGGGTACGCTGGCAGCTGGTAAATCTGGAAGGGTGTTGCAGTCAGAAAAAGTTTGGGAACTTCTGCTCTAGTGAATGCAGTGTGACTTCTGACTTTAATATTATACCTCAAACACTTCTCCATTGATAGCTCTTCGGGTTTTTTTAACACAACTTGTATACTAAATAAAGAATACATGTTTTAGGTGTCATCTGTTTTAAAAATGAAATTGCAAATGAGTGTGCATATGTCTGCAAACCTGCCTTTAAACTAGTGTTGAGAGACTACTCATCTTTAATTTTGTTCCTTACCTTAAACCTGTTATACATGTGGATTGTTTTATGTTTTAGCATGAGTGTCAGCATCATCATTCAAAGAACAAGAAACATTCTAAAAAATCTAAAAAACATCATCGAAAGCGATCACGTTCCCGTTCGGTAAGCCTTTTTTCTAGCATGCTATGCAAAAGCAACTCTTACAGCACATACCCCACTAGGATAATGCTGAATTCGGTCTTCTGTTTAAAGGGCTCCGAGTCTGAAGATGATGATAACCATTCAAAAAAGAAGAGGCAGCGTTCAGAATCTAGGTCTGTTTCTGAGCGTTCTTCCAGTGTAGAATCTGGTAAGGATTGTTCCTCTTCTACTTTAATTTAATCTTTGTCACTTTGTTGCTTGGTCTTGGTTTGTAATTGATATTACTTTGCTTTTCCATGTATTGTAGAGAGGAGTTATAAGAAAACAAAAAAACACAAGAAGAAAAGCAAAAAGAGAAGACACAAATCTGTAAGTACAGATACTATTTTATTGCTGGTCACTGAACAGTTAAACTGTTCTTGCTGTGTGCTGAGCCTTTGTACTTGAAATCAGACCAGCTCTTTTGTTGCTGTGTGAAACCAGACAGATAAGGAGTGCAGGTACTTTATAATAATGTCCCATTCCATGTGCTTCAAAGCAAATCGTCTGTGAGTGCTCAACTTACACATTCTAAAGACTTGTTCGTGAAAAGTTTTTAGGGGTCCATTTTCTTAAGATGTTGTAGCAGACGCTTGCTGTTACTGTGGTACAGGTAAGAGTAGGTAAGGACAAGAGGTCTCTTTGCTTTTAATTCATGCCAATGTGCTTAACCATATGCCACAGCTGTTTTGGGAGCTCTGATACCATGTTGAGTGGAGTAGTAAAAGAACCTGAATAACATCCAGGGAAGGACAGCCTGGCTGTTGTCTTTGCTTTTGTGAACTTTGCAAGACTAATGAATATGTTGTTCATGGGGAAAAAGAAAGTAGTTTGGGTTTACTAGTAAATTATGTAGGAGGCAGGGCAGAGTGAACAAGTTAGTCTCCAAGGTTTAGAAAGACAGAGGCTTTTGCAAGGGGACAGCCCACTTTGTGAGATGCTATGGCTTATGATGATGCTACAACGCAAGGTATTTCTGTGTTTTGGTAAATCGCATTTAGCTGCACTCTTGAGACCGTGCATGCATGGATACTGAACTCAAATTTACACACAATTTAAGAGATTTCTGACCTACAGGCCTCTTGTTTGAGAAACCGTCAAACCACTTAGGCTTCACTTTGTGATCCCAGTTATGTTTATTGCAGTTTAAATAAGATGGCTGTCCAAGACCTTAGTCCTCTAATACGTAATTTGATATCCCACCAAAACCCCAGCAGCATAAAACATTTTAGACATGACCTCAGCCATCCAGTTATAAAATTATTTCTTTTTTTCTGCAATTAGTTTTAATAGGAAACGCCTTCAGCCTTCTCTAAACATTGCATGGGATGGATGACTTGGTTAATATAAGTAATAAGGAAGAAACAACTATTACAACCCAGTTCTGTGTACATTGATTAGAAAGCAAAAGTAGGACAAGTTCTTTTATACTCCTTTTATTTTTTGCTGTATTAAAGGTGTAGTAAACATGTTTTCCTTTTAAAACATTTTTGTATGTATTTATACATTACTTTTCTTGTGCCATGTTCATGCTGTGTGGCTAGTTTAATTTAAAAGTGAACCAGTTCAAAAGAGCCTGATTCCTTATGTAGCCTATAATGGTATTGCAGGTCTATAATAACATTCTGTATATCTTACATAATAAATACAATGCATATGTTGAAACTAACTTTTTATGTTTGCTTATTACACAGGATTCACCAGAATCAGATGCTGAACGAGAAAAAGACAGGAAGGGGGAGAGAGAGAATGAAAAGGATAGAAGTAGACAAAGATCTGAATCAAAGCATAAATCTCCTCCCAAAAAACGGCCTGGAAAAGATTCTGTAAGTTTGTTTTTTTTTCTTGTTTCCTTTTTATTTAATGAACAGGGCATTGGCATCCTCTTTACCAACAACAGGCCATATTAACACAGCTCATTCCTGAGAGAGATCAAAGCGACAATTATTAGATATCCTACCATAAGATGGCAGTCGCTCATTTTTATGCCAGCCTAACCTTAATTATTACCACATTTTCACAATCCTAGCTGTACTATAAGAATATAAAAATGCATTCATATTAAACACTAATCTACGCAGATAGAAACTCTAAAATGCACTTGGAGTTGCAGCTAGCAAGGGACATGAAGGGTAACAAAGGTTCTACAAGTGTATCAGTAGCAAGACGAGGATCAGGGAAAGTGTAGGTCCGTTACTGAATGGGGAGGCAACTTAATGACAGGGGATGCAGAAAAGGCTGAAGTGCTGAGCCTTTTTCACCTCAGTTTTTGCAGGCAATTTCAGCTCCCAGACTACTGCACCTGGTAGCACAGTTTGGGGAGAAGGTGAGCAGCCAACTGTGGCAAAAGAATAGGTTAGGGACTATTTAGAAAAGCTGGACATCTTAGTCTGTAGGGCTTGACAGGATGCACCCCAGGGTGCTGAAGGGAGATGGATGATGTGATTGCAGAGCCACTGGCCATCATCTTTGAAAATTTCTGGTGATCAGGCAAGACCCTAGATTGGGAAAGGGGAAAAGGGATATTTAAGAAAGGGGAAAAAGAGGGGGATCTAGGGAACTACCAACCGGTCAGCCTCACGCCATGTCCTGGAAAAATCATGGAGCAGGTCCTCAAGGAATCGATTTCTAAGCACTTGAGGGAGAAAAGTGTGATTAAGAACAATCAGCATGGATTCACCAAGGGCAAGTCATACCTGACCAACCTGATTGCCTTCTGTGATGAGATAGATGACTGGCTCTGTGCATGCAGGGAGACCAGTAGCTGCAGGGTACCTTGACTTTAGCAAGGCTTTTGATGTGGTCTCTGACAACGTTCTCACAGGCAAGATAAGGAAGTAATGGCTAAACTATAAGGTGGATAGAAAACTGGCTGGATCATCAAGCCCAGAGAGTTAGTAGCCAACGACTCAATGTCTAGTTGGGAGCCAGTATCAAGTGGAGTGCCCCAATGGTCTTTCCTGGGGCTGGCTTTGTTCAGTATCTTGCATTAGTAATCCGGAAGATGGTAAAGAGTGCACCTTCAGCAAGTTTGCAGATGACACCAAGCTGGCGGAGTAATAGATATGCTGGAGGATAGCGTTAGGATTCTTAGGATGAAACAGTCCCGTGCACTGGTACAGGCTGGGGACTGGCTAGGTAGCAGCTCTGCAGAAAAGGACCTAGGAGTTGTAGTGGACAATAAGATGAATGAGCCAGCAGTGTGTCCTTGTTGCAAAGAAGGCTAACAGCATGCTGGGCTGCATTGGTATCAGTATTGCCAGCAGATCAAGAGAAGTGATTATTCTCCTCTATGCAGCACTGGTGGGGCTACATTTGGAGTACTGTGTCCAAAGCAAGTAGAGAAATTGGAGAGTATGCAGTGGAGGGCAGTGAAAATGATTAGCAGGCTGGGGCACATGATTTCTGAGGAGAAGCTAAGGGAGCTGGGCTTATTTAGTCTGGAGAAGAGAAGATTGATGGGGAATTTAATAGCAGCCTTCAGCTACCTGAAGGGGAATTCCAAAGAAGATGGAGCTGAACTGTTCTCAGTGGTGGTTGATGACTGAACAAGGAGCAATGGTCTCAAGTTGCAGCAAGGGAAAAGTTTAGGTTAGATATGAAAAACTAGGAGAGTAGTAAAACACTGGAACAGGTTATCCAGAGAGGCTGTAGAATCTCCATTTTTGCAGATTTTTAAGATAAAGCCCTGCCTGGGATATGATCTAGGTGGGACTGGCCTTGCTTTGAGTAGGCAGTTGGGCTAGATGACCCCTCCTGAGGTCTTGCCTAAGGCGCCTCCCATTCCTAATTTTCTATGATTCTGTAGTTTCATAGTAGGTAGGGTCGGAAGGGACCTGAGCAAATCAAGTCCAACCCCTTGCCATGGGCCGGAAAGAATGAAGCATGAGAGAGCTAAACACTATATATTAGCTATAAACAGAGACTACACACTAGCAGCAGTCCTGATTCATGAAACAATCTGTGCTTTATTCCACAACACCCCCAAAATATTGTGAGTCTGACATCCTCAGAGTTATTTTAATACCCAGTCACCATTTTCCTTTCTGTAATTCATGGGCATTGTACCTTGTCCTGTCCCCTGCAGCCACAGAAAATTAATACATCTTTACCTTCCTTTCCTCTTCTTTTCCCTACTGCTCATCCCTCTTTTCCCTACTTTTCATATTTAAATGACTGTATTCCTTTCTATTTAGTACCTCTGCCTTCTTTCTGCAAGTCCATTCATAGCACCTGATGGAGTAGGCTGTAGCCTGTCACCTATGAAAACTCATGTCTCTGAATAAATTAGTCCCACACTGCTCTGCCTTCTGCCTGGTTGCCTCCATATCTTCTGTATAACCATCCTTCAGGTGTTTGAGGACCGTATCAGATCCCACCACCTTAGAGTTCTCTTCTCCAGAGTAAATAATCCTAGTTCTTTCAACCTTTCCTCACAACCCATATTTTTGAGGCTTCTAATAATTTTTGTTGCTGTGCACTGGACTTCTTAATTTGTCCACATCTTAAAATGTATGCTCAAAACTAGACGCCGTATTCCAGGTAAGACATCACCAGTATCAATAAGAGTGGGATAAAAGTGACCACAAACAATATTTTCTGAAGTTATGAAAGCTGAAGAGTATTTTCATATTAACTTATATATAACATACATTCCTTCTGGATATCAACTGATCAGTGGCCAGCTGATACCCTACAAAGTTCACTCTTGCACAACGGTACGTTAACTAGGCAACTTAAAATGACCCAACTAGACTATTAGCATAGCACTAATAATTTGCACATTAAGTGGCAGATCCATACATCTTCTAAAGTTAAAAGTTAGGTTCTGAGCAAATCATAACAGATGTTACAAGGCAGTAAAACTTCGGAAGGTCCTTTGTTTTAGGACATTTGAAAACTAGCTTCTTAGTGATCTTTGGTAAGTGTCAGTTGGACAAAGCGAGGGAGAGACATTGTGTCTTAAGGGGGAGAATTCTTTTTCCTGACTCCCCCTTAGGCTGAGGGTACCAAAGCTGGATGTGTATCGAACAGGTGGGCCATGTGTTTCAGTACAATTTTAAGATCACCCTCAGAACAGGATTGATGTCTACATACAACTTGTTAAAACTGGTGTTTAGTAATGTATTTGCCACAAAACTGAACATGTGGTCCATTTATATTAATAGAACAATTTGCATGTTTAATAGAACAATTAACATTGTATTGCCGGTAACCTAGTTGTGTTCCCCTCCCTACCCCCATCCTTCTATTGTTAGTCCCTCGCTTGGGCACTATCTATTTCCCTACTGGCTTTGTCAACTTTTTGTGGATTTACAGTCCTAAACATCTACTAATAATTGTCTACACGAGTAGGATAAACAGTGTGTTATCTGCTGTCCCCAGTACCTCAGATCTACCTTATTGATAGTGTGGAAAATGGCTTGAACATCATAGCTCGTAGCCTGTTTCTTTGTAGGGCATCTATAAAAGGACTCTTAAGTACTTCTGGCACAGGGATCAGTGACCCCCAACACATGCATCAGAGAATGGCATGAGAGACCATTATGCTCAGCATGCTACAGCTGGCCCAGGCTTTGGGCCGCTGGCATCAGCCCCAGACCCTGGGCTGCTCAAAGCAGGTGGCAGGGAGGCTGTAAGTCCTGCTGCAAGCAGCCCAAGGCTATATGGGAGGCAGTAGCTGCCCAGAGCCCAGGCTGGATGTGGTAGGCAGGCAGGCAGGAGGCTGCAAACAGCTGCACTAGTATCTGGAGCCCTGACTGGACTCTGGCAGTGGTGGTTGCACACACACCTTTAGGTGTACGGCCAGGAAGAAGTGAGAGGCGGCACAGCCTTTGCTCACTGTGTGTCACTAGATGTGCTTACAGCTACCATACAGCTGGTGCCAGGGCTCCAGATTCCAGTGCAGGTGCACCAGGCTCCAGTTGTGCCACTTGCTGCCCAAGTCTCAGGGCAGATAGAAGAAGAGGGACAAGGGTTGTGCTGCCCCAGGTCCCTTCCCAGCCGGAGCGTAGTGCAGCTGTTTGCAGGCTTCTGGCTAGCTGGCCCAGGTTTTGTGCAGCTGTAGTAGGTGGCAGGCAGGTGGCTGTTCCGTGGTGGGTGCTCATGTGCTTCAAGGTGCATGGCAGATGCCAGGTGTGGAAAATGGCTTGAACATCAGAGCTTGTAAAGCAACCTGTTCCTTTGTAGGGCACCTATAGGAAGACTCTTGAGTACTTCTAGCACAGGTATCAGTGACCCCCACTGATTCAGACATAGACATAGCTTTAAAAGTTTTTTTTTTATATATACCTCGAGGTAGCAGTGTGGCTTGTGAATGCTGCAGTGCTGGGGTGCATGGAGCGTCCCACAGGAGTGAAAGGGGGTCCTCCACGTGCTCAGTGGTGAACCTGGAAGTGGTGGACCAGAAGTACGTCTGGTCCACTTCCAGGTCTGCCGGGGAGCATGGTGAGGGAGCTCCCTGGCTCAGAGATTGGCCATGGTGGGGGGGACCCTCAGTGCCCACCCATACCCAGGAGGCACCATTTGCTGAGTTGGGAGGTATGGGGGTGGCCCCCAGCATGCTCCCAGGCAGACCTAGAAGTGCTTCTGGTCCACTTCCAAGTCTGCTACAGAGCACAGGGGGGTTCCCCAAGCGTGGTCCTGTGAGATGCTCTGTGCGCCCCCACGTCTCAGCATTCATGAGCCACGTGGACCTTGAGATATGTAGAAAAAACATGTAATGCTGTGTCTAAATATTCTCCAAATCTCTCCAGAGGGTTCCAATTCAATTCGGAGAGATTAAAGGGTCCTCTGATTCAATTTGGCGATTCAGCCATCAAATCAGCCTAAATCTATGCTGAAATAAATGAGAGACTGAAGCTTCACACAGCCCTAGTGCACATCTCATGCACACTGTGCTCTGCATGGATGTAATGTAGTCACTGTTAGCACGGTACCTGGTTTATGGCATGCCAATAAATGAAGAGCTTTTTGCACTGTGATGCCAGCTCACCACAAAGTGGTTACGTTACATCCTTCTGGGTTGTAGCATGCATATTGTGCTTCGCTCCAGTGCTCCCTAGCGTGGTTCTTTTGTGTACACATCCTTCAGGACACTCAAAACACTAGTTGTCAGAGTAGACAACATTGCACAGTGACATTTTCTTTACAGGTCTAGGGATGGAAAGTTTGTGATAGATAAGCAAGGATGTATGTCTGCTGAGAAAAATTACATGTAATTGTGGCCATCTTGCAGAGTGAGACTTGTATAATTCCTAGATCCTCAAGTGTGTATTTGTTTTCTTTATGTGTAGACTCCTTTAAATGTATTATACTCCCTTTAATTTTCTCGCCGTTTTGTAGTGAAGATCCAAAACCAGTAATGAAATATGCAGTACTTCCTGTGGGTGAGTTGTATATTTTATAAATGAGGTGTTCTTGCCATAATCAGTGCACTTTCTTGCAGGGTAACTGGGATACTTCTGGCAGTGAACTGAGTGAAGGGGAATTGGAAAAACAGAGAAGGACCCTTTTGGAACAACTGGATGAAGATCAATAAGAGAATTATTTATACCAAATATGTTTACAGTATGACTTAATAAAATAAACCAATGTCTAATTCAGGATATGGGTTCTAATATGCTGGATATGAGTTCCACTGTTGAAATAACAGTGGGTTTAAATTTTACTGCATCAAGAAATACATTCAAGTACCACTCTGGCAGGCCTGGCATCAAATCTAAAAAAGAAAAGGAAATACAGAGTTAAAGCTGAAATTCTGCTCTTAATTGGCTGAATAACACGTATCTTTTTTACATCATGGAACTGTTTGCAGGGTTTAATGTGATTAATGGAAGACATTTCACTTTTGACTCTGGGTTCTACTTATAATGGCCAGGGGAAGTACTGGCACCTTTCTAGCAAAACCACATCCTAAACAGTTCTTCCTAGAAAGGTACTAAACCTAGTTCTTCTGGCCAGTGTAGGTGAGCTAAATTCTCCTCTTTAATAAAAGAGATCCATAATATAGTTTCTTGTGGTTCAACTTGCTTTGTGGGTTTCTTATTTTTTGAAGGGTAGGGGGCTGGAAAGGGGAGGAGAATAATGAATCCATTTCTTAACTTGCAGTACAAAAAAGAATCCACAATTGAAGCTGTTGTTTGGGTATTGACTGGCCAAACTGATAGTTTTGATGATTTCTATTAAACAGAAAATCTGACTTCCTGGCTGAGACATTCTATATCAACTTCATCTGGGAGTGAATTTTTATGGTAATGTTTTCAACCCCTGCAATACGGTGCTTATGATGGAAATGTGATAGGTAGGCCCTTCATTACAGTGGCACTAGAGGACACTGCTGTAATATAGCCATCATTTGTATTGAAGTAATACCTGATAAATGGCTAAGGGCATTATTTCAGCATTTATTGTCATGTTAAGGAAATTTAACAGAAATCAAATTGTAAATTTATTTCAATATGTTGCCTTAAGAATCTGCTGAAGAATGTACCACCAAATTTTTAGTAGTAGTTGCAATACTCATGTCTAGAAAATCAGTGTTGATCTTTTTCTTTTAAAAAAAAAATGTCCTGACTTTACCAATTTTTTTTTTATAACCTCTGCTTGGAGGAAAATTCCATCGTCCCTCTTCAGTGACGGATATTAACTACCGTGGTACACATTCTGAAACCTTTCTGATTTGAATATTTTTGTACATTTTTATCGATTATTAAACCTTGTCTTCAAGCGTGTACTAGTATTTATTTCTAGCATTAAATACTCTGTACAGCTCTGATTAAAAAAAAATCAGCATCATCTGATTGATGAGCAACAAACACATGTTGCCTCAATATTTTGAAGACTATATATACAGTTGCGCTTCTTCAATGTACATGAATCCCCTTCCCTAATGCATCTGACTGATAGTACCAGTATATATTACCAGCATTATATATAGTTCGGTTACTAGTATACCCACCAGCCCCAGTTGTTTGAGCTGTATCCTTAAAACTTCTGCATTCACACAGCATATTTTATCAATAGGTTGGTTAAGTGAATTCCTAAGGTTACTTAGAAACTTTTCATTTCAAAGAAAACCTCCGTGTTACAAATGTGTTCTGCTCTGTTATTAAGGAAGAAACTACTACATTATTTTTAAAAATGATCTACTACACACACTGGTCAGTAGATGGAGCACTCTTCATGTTTTTGCCATCCAGCATAAGCTTAAGTCACTGGTCACTACGTAACACGTTACTAATCGCTCATTACTGAAGAAATACTTCACCTAAGTTGTGGCCAGGCCAAGAATCCTAAGATTCTTGCCTTTTGTATACAGTGAAATGTCATGTTAATAGCCAGGAAGTTGCAAATGAGCTAAAATACTGGCAATGGGATTGTCCTGCATTTCTTCACCCTACCCAGCAACTGTCCCAAGCATGGAAAGTTGTGGGATAGTTGGTCAGTACCAGAAATTGCTTTTCCCAGGACTATGGCTATATTAAATCAGTCTAGATTTAATATCTATATATATATCTATATATATATATCTATATATATATATATTTTGCTAACCTTGTAAAATTCACTTTCTTGTGCTTTATATTTTAAGAAGCAACAGATATTGTAACAAGTAGCTATTCTCTAGTTAAAAACAAAGGAACAGAATTTGGGGTTATAGTACTTAAGTAGTTAATCATGTATAATATTTGGTTTTACATTGTAGATCTGGGCAAGTGTTAAATACTAAATTTAGTTCAGAAATTTTGAAAGGCCAATGGTTTTGAAAACACAGTTAGAATTTATGTAAAATATTTTGTTATTGCCTTGCATAATTTACATGAAGAAACATGTTTCTAAGTAAATATTACTTTTAAAAGGTTTGTCTTTATTTTTCCATTAAAAATAAAAATCTGTAAATGTAAATTATTCTAATGTAATGTTTTTTATTTCTCAATCAGATCTTGCAGTCTTAACATTTTAAATCACTTTTTGGCAAGACATGACCTATTTTCTCTTAAGAGAAATTATTTTTCCTCTCCTCTCTCCTCCTTGCCCCACTTGTCCAGGCATTGGGTTAAACTGGCCATCCTTGTGCAATGGTCCAGCAGAGCATTTATTTATACCATAAATAACGATTTTGTCATTCTAAACAGCAACAACCCTCTTCAGAGCCTCTGCCTTCCTCCTCCCAGAAGGCATCACAATATCTTGGTTTTTAAGGTTAACTTTGGCTTGAAATTACAGGGATGATTGGCTAAATGAAACTTTAACAAACCTGTAAATGTGGATTGCTAACACTTTTCAAAAATCAGCATTTTTCAGCATTTGATTTACTTGTTTTGCACACAACTGAAGTTAAAATGCTTGTTTTACTTCACTCCCAAGCAATTGCTGTTATGCTGTGGTTCTTGTATTACAGGTTTTTTGAATCCACGATTTCATTGATTATATTTTGAGCCTTTAAAAAAAAAAATTGAATTTTAGCTACAATAACTTTTATTTTTTTAATTGATCCTCCACATTTTGTAAATTAGTAGTTATCATTTATCTTCTTATATTTGTAGCATGTTGTTCTCCATCTTATAAAACACGTTGACATGATGTTCTTTTAACATTATATCTTGCAGATGTATTAAAAGAAATTCTGCTTGAACAATTTTTTTAATTAATTTCTCATCATAGATTTTGTCTGCCCCTATTTTAAAACCACCATTACAATGGGGAAAAGAGGTAAAAGAAAAAACTTTGATGGGAATCTTTTTAATTTAAGAGTTATAATTACTTTTCTTTGATTCAGATATTTATGTAGTCTGTCCACAGGATCACTGCCAAGGAAGCTGGAACCTGGTAAAGACAAACCTTTATGCTGATATAAACTTGGAATTAGGCATAATGGAATTAAGTGTATAGAAGAGCAAGTTATTTTTCTCATTTGCCATTAGCCTCTCATTTCGAACTGTGCTGCAATGAAGACAAATGCCTTTTTTCCTTAATCAAAAAGTATTATTTTAACACTTAAACTTGAAATTTACCAAGAAATTTAAATGAGGACTATCAATGACTTGTTGAAATTAGTAAGAGATGAGTATACTTTCAAAATCAGTATTTGATTATAGAGCTGCATTTTAAAGGAGAAATGCTTATAGAAGTTACCACATGCAAGTTGAAAAAAAAACAGAATGAACATGCTTTTTTTTTAAAAAAAGGACATAATTGGTCTTGATGTCTTAAATTACCATTACTACATTACTAATACCACTTTTTTTAAGGACACAAAGTATATAAAAGCTCAAATCTATATAGTTCTTAAACTTGCAATAAATTAATGACAATGGCAAAATCTATAACTCCACAAAGAAAGCATCTTGGAAGCTTTTTTTGACTGTGTTCAAATAAGTATGTACAAGTTTAAGAATAAAAGGTACTGGTAATAAAATCCACATGGACAAAAAAGATATGTACAACATATACTTGGGATGGCCTGCTGTCTTACCACATTATGGGTTTTCTTCTTTATTGTACTATAAATGTGCAGATACCACAGATTAAATCTTTACTTACTGAATAAGACTCATGGATATGGTACAGAATTTGAAAAAAGTGCTATATTCTAAAGCACTTTAATCTGATTCCCAAATTCATCCAGGGTTAATTTAGAGCAGGACCTGTCATTACAACACACTATATGCTGTGAAGGTCTGTTCAGCTATGGCTTTATAGTGCTCTAGCATGCATACTTAACACAGGATAAGTATAACTTCTACACAGGTCTATGGTTCCTAATTCCTTGGTCTGCCACTGACTTCCTATAGTCTTGGTAAACTACTCCCCTTCCCCCCAATTGAACAGTTAAGCTTATCTCTGAATACCCTGATGCTTACTAGGGCCCTTGACACTCATGCTAGTCCTGATCACTCTGCCTGAACACCACTGGAAAGGTGCTGTCTGGATAAACTCTTAGATCCTGTTCAGCAAGTCTTAGCAAAAAGCTGCTTCATGGGTAAGCAGCTCTTTGCAGAAGTGAAAGTTTTGCTCCAATGTCAGGTGCAGCCTGGGCCGCTGGTCTCTCCTGCCCTACGTGTCCCTGCTCTGCTCCCAAGCAGCAGGGTTCTATTAGAGTTCTTAACAGTGGGATGCTGAGGCAAGTACACCCCCTTCAGCTCCATCTAAAAAGGTTCTCCAAAAGTTGGGGACAGCTAAGTGTATAGATAGCTTCTTGCAGTCTGTGAGACTGGACCTGTAGGAAAATGTAACTTGTACAAAAGGTGTGAGGTTTTTTTTCAGTCCCCTTGTTGTCCCCTAAATTGACCTGGTTTTGAGGGTATGAATGAACTTGTATTTAGAGTAGTTTCAAAAAGGGATATGTTACAGTCTAACAGGTGTGCACTAGCTGAGGATGATGCAAAGGAAGCAGTGTTAAAGTCGGGACATCTGATGAGGAATAATTCAGAGTAATTCCCAATGAAAGCTAAGTACAAATAGTCAAAAAGCCTGAGGCTGAATTGATTCAGTCTTTGCAAGTTAGTTTAAGCTGCAAAGATTGAATTAAGCCAATGAACAGGCAATCACTTGATGCAGGAAATGCAGCCACATGGCTTCAATGGCTTAAGCCAAAAGATGTGGGGGTGGTTCTAGAGCACAGCTCTGACATGTAGCCAGCATGGGCTGTGTGTTTGCTTCCTCTTCCTGCCACCCCCAAGGTCTCTGGGATGTGCAGTCCCAAAATAACAGCAGTAGGATTGCAGTGTTGCTCATCACTTTGTGTCTCTAAGTGGCTCTGGGATTTTTAGTCCACAGATGCATCCAGCACAAAGTCAGTCAGCAGAGCAGAGCATCTCTGTGCTTGGGAAGACGAGTTTAGCATTGCCCCCTGGCCCAACACCCCAGCAGGGGTTTGCCAGGGTGGGGAGGTGGAACTGTGAGCCAGCCCTTGCTGTTCCGGCCAGGGGGGAGCCTTGCTCTCTGGAGCAGACAGCACAGCCCAGCGCAGGGCTTGAAAGCATGCTGGGAAACTGATTTAACTTGAAGCAGGAAGGGGTCTAGGACAGAAGTTTCATAAACTGGTTTGACCCAAATCGGTTAAGTCTGATACTACATTTGACTGGGTCTTATCTTAAGCCAGTTTCAGCAACTTTGGAGGTGGTTTACACGCACTGAACTTCTGTTCTGTTACAGGTTGAAACCAATTTCTGATCACTTAAACCGGTTTATGTGGAACTTCTATCCCTAGCAAAAATGTACACATCCATATCCCAAGAGACAAATTACAAATATTTCCAGTGGAGGTGAAAAGCTACGTGAAAAGCTACATGAAAAGAACTCCAGGACCACCACCTTTTAGAGTGCTGAAGTTTAGACGCATGCTCTTCTGTTAGTTTACTAGTGCCAGATGTAGAATAAGCTCCTCTGATTCCACTGCTGCAAGAAAAGGTTTAAAAATATTGACTCATGAATGGACCCTCCTCACTTCCCTCAAATTTATGCTCTCAAATGAAGGAGTGGGTATTGGGCAGCTCATCAAGAAATGGACAATGCCTACATCCTAGGAAGAGAAGGCAAGGAAAGAATGAGCTAGTCCAAATTGATCCCCAATATAAGTCCATTGGAGATTAAAATGGCTGCTGTTTAAGGTTTTTAAAGAATGCTGTGACTGGAGTTTTATGTTCCCTGCTTGATAGTCCTGGCCGTACTGCCAGCATCCAGCAGTAGGGGCATATTCCACTTGTGGCATAAGTACTGGCTGGCTGGAGATGGGGGAAGCAGGGTCTGCAGTGGTTCTCAGAACAAAAATTGGTATCCTGAAATGGAGAAGTTCACATTGAAAAAAGTGGTAGTTTATGGCAGAAGCCTGTGCTTTATTTTTGGGAGCTGTAAGTTGCTTCATCACCCCCTGTGATCCATTAGTGTTAACAAGCTCTGGAAAGTTCATTCACAGCTCAGCATAAACAAACCTAAGAAAGAATCATGGATTACCATGTAGTAGTGTAAATAGTTTATTTGATCATATGCCAGGAACAGACCAGAAAAGTAACATGAACTGCTTTTATAAAACACTTCTAATATTGCTAAGAAGCAGATCTATTACTAGAAAAACATTAAAGAGAACATGCCAGCATTACAGTCCTGTCTGGTAACATTGTTTGCTGTCAAGAGTTAAGTTACAAGATCCTTTCGAGCTTACATTTTGAGAAAATGCTTTTGACCATTTGACTAATAACTTCTTGAATCACTTTGCCAAATTGATTGTTTCTTGTACAGATTTGAAAACTTCTGTCACTCAGTGATGAAAAAGGCAATCTTGGCATGTTCTCTTTAGCATGTCAAGTACACATAGCTGTAAGTGAGAACAGGTGGCAGTTTTAATGTAAAAGTTTGGTAACTAGGTAAGCGGAAGTCAATGTGGTAACTCTGAGTCCCAAACTGTTCATTTAGTTAAATATAAAAACAAAACTATAAGTTAAAATAACATTCAGATTGTATAGCACAGGCCAATGCATTTTTAAACAATATTTACAGTATTACCCAGAGGCTAAAGTGGGAATTAGAGAAGTGTAAAAACCATAAAAAACTGCACCAATTTTGTAGCAAAATATCTGTACATTTAAAAACAGATTATCATATAACTACACATTATCCAAGGAAAAGGGGACCTTCACCAGTGGTTCACATAAAGCACAACATAAAAGAAAAGAAACTCAGTGGTTAAATACTATACAGTAAATTTTACAATTAACATAGTGTTGCAATGCTTCCAGGAAAGATAAGCTATAAGCAAAACGTGTCTCCTCTGAAAGTACAAGTTTACCTTTAGTCCAGTTCTCGACTTTGGAGTAGGTCTTGTGCCCTGCCACCATAGGATCAGATAAAATTCCAATACAGCCCTAGAGTGATCTGAACCAGAAGGGTACCTAGTAATGGTGCCACGCTTCATGCATAGAGCTCCATTTTAAAATTTAGAATGTAACCAACATATCTGCAGCTACGCAGAAGTTGGAAGCTGACTATATTTGAATGCATGTGCCTTTACATTGTGTGATCTGAATTCGATTGTCAAGGAAAAACCTACTGAGGGGGTTACTGTTTTCACCAAATAATGCAAACTAGGCTTACAGATGGAATATTAAAATCCTCTCCAGTGGGCACAAGATTATTTCACTGTGCCAATAACTGAACAGCAATGGTCCTCAGAAATCCTAATACTGATTATTGAGATGTTAATAGCTTAGTGCTAATTAATAAATACACTTATTCCAAAGCTGCCTCTATCTGAAGACCATAGTGAATAAATCTTAAACAACATTTCTCATTTCATGTAACTTTGCAATGCAATCATATTTTCTAAGTCTCCCTCCCTCGTGATGCATCCCACATTGCACACTGGCATATAAAAAGAATAGGTGTTCATTTGATATAAACCACATGTTCACTGAATGACAGGTTCTCACATCCTATTTACACTGATGCAGAATCTCTGTATGATAAAAAAAGCTACAGTTATGTTTGTAACTGTTTCCTTCTTACACACTGTAAGCCTTTATATATAAAAGCTAGTAAGTGCAGCTGAAGCTTAAGGTTAATTCCTTAGCAGACAGCACAGGAATGCATTTAAAAGCTTGAGTCCACAGCAGATGGCATCCAAGTATTACTTATTTACAGCCTGTCAGGAAACCAAATAGGGCTATTGAAGACCAACCACTACATTGCATGTAACAACAATAACAACAACAGAGAGAGAATACAACATGTATTTTACATTTTGGTTAAAAATACTGAATAATGTATTGGTGTACAAAGATACCCAATCAAATCAAGTCCTATTGCTTTGATTAATTTGAGCAGGTACTTCAATTTTAGGCACTTGTTAGCTATGGTTGAGTGGAGAGCCCATCACTTTTACGTTCCTATGCATTTTCTATGTCTGAGCCCTTTAAAAGGTAATTTTGACTGTGTTCCAGGTTGTAATTAAATGGTAGCACATAGAGTTCACGTGGACAAGTATCATTCAAGCACACCCTCTACTTTACACATGCAGGTCTCCAGCTCACATGGTTATTTCAGCACCATTTACAGAGCGTAAGTTCTGATCATCAAAGCGTCGCCGAACACTTCTCCTCACCGCATCGGCTCGTCGGTAGGGCTGGTTTCTAAGATCTGCAAAAAGGGAATGGCATATCAGAAATGGGTCAACTATGTACACTTCTGTCTAGACAAAAAAAGTTCTGCTGGAAGCCAATCAAAGCAGCTTGTGTAGAAAGACTAGAAGGGTCTTTAAAACCCTTTGAGAACAGAATTGAGCAAATACTGATTTGTCCTTTTATTAATAAGACATTCAGAAGAAAGGTAATACTGGTGGCATTCATGTCTAAATAAATCAAGCTTGAAATACTTCCCCAACTGACTGGTGATGACTCTTTCTAGGAAAGAGTTTGTGAAAGACAACATCAAGGGAAAACGTTTTAGCAAGACCGTTTTGGTTTTTTATAAATAACCACTACAATCACTGCATTTTGACTGACAAAGCATGTTTTTCCCCCTCTCAAAAGGGTTGGAAGCTGAATAAATACACACACATAAAGCAAGATGATGATTTAAGTTTTTGCCAAAGCAAGAATGTTTTCATGTCATATATACATCTATCTTTGGTGAGATAATATATAATAGAAAAGGTAAATGCCCTGGAGTTACTGTGTTTCAAGAATTTAAAGTTCTCTTCTGTCCCATTGCTGCTAACCTGTTCTGATCTAGTGATACCTTCCACTTGGATGCAGTCACAGTGGGGGCTTCATTTCTGCATGACCAGATCTACCTCTCTCCATTCCTGGTAAAGTCAACATAAATTTAGCTCCCACTTTTTCCTAGTTGCCAATTATGAAAGTAGGCCTCTTGGGAATGATACAGGGATATAGTGAGCATGTGCAGTATAAAAATACTGAGAATTTGGAATCTGGATTACTTTTACATATTTTTCTATAGTAGGTGGCCTAAACTTGACTGTTGAAGGAAAAATACGCAGTTATCAAGTCACCATTCTTGCTGCATGCAGATACGAACTTAAAACTTACAAATAGATGTACTGAGCATACTCTGTAAATCCTGACAGGCTGGCTTCTTTTGCCAGCAAATAAATTTCAGTTGGTCTGGGATACCTGAAGCCTTCTCCAAATCTGAATTTGCACCCCAAAAAATGGCTCAAAGAGCCCATTTAAGGGCAGGTCCCATATATCCAACTCTATACAGCAGAGGGAGAAGTTGTCATATTCCACTTCTGCCTACATCCTCATCTGTGCAGCTTCTAATCCATCGTCTATTAGATGACCATGTAGCTGGCCTGGGATTAGAGAGGAGCAGAACAGGCTGGACATCAAATGGAGTGAAGGACCAGCAAATAGTTGAGACATTCGTGGAGACAGGACTCAATTGTCTTAGAAAAAACTTGGCCAAACTTCCCTCCATGGAAGAGGAGAAAAAGGAGGGCACCATACCTCAAAAATGTTAAACAATCCACTTAGTGGCTCTGTCTTCTTCCACAGCTTAGAAAATGCAATGAAGCACCTGTCACCTATCTTCCATCTAGATCTCTTTTTTCCAAGTTATACACTGGCTGATCGGGGTGCTGAGGTAGTGCCCTCTTCTTTGCTGACAGTTCAAGAAGGGCTCTGTCACAGAGGAGATGGTGTTTCTCCCCTCCCCAAATAGTAATGATCGGAGAAGTTTAGAAATCCACTATGCTGATGAAGAGAGAAGTAATTGGGGGAGAGAGAAATACCCAACTCAGAAGAACTTCAAACCTGTAACCCACTTCTTTTTCCCCATATTTGCTGAAGCCACACAAGTGGGTTACCATGCCCCCAAGTTTTAGTAACACTGGTGTTTGCAGGCTTTAGGAGGAAATGAAGACATTAAAAACCAGAAGTAGAGATGTACAGGAATGTAATTTATTGTATGTGAGCCACCTTCCTGGAGGAGCTCCCCATGGCTTTTATGTCACAGATAGAAATAGAGTACCCAAGGAAACTACAGTGGCCCAGGGGACACCCAGCAAACATGGCTTCTTGGACTCCCTGCAAGGTCACACCTCTAATTCTGAACAAGAATGTTATAAATTAGGTTGGAGAGGATCCTGCAATTAGACATCTGACAGCAGAAATGTCTTTCATCCTCACCCACACTATAAACAGCAATGTGAAAGCAGAGATAGATGTCTGTAAGACACAGGCACATTCCCAGATTACAAGTGCAGCTCGTAGTTTGTTTGTTTTTGTTTTTGTTTTTTACTTTCACCAGTATTACATTTAGCCACATTTAATCAGCAATTTGTCTGGCATACAGAGAGAGGAGGAAGCCAAGTAAAAAGTGATGCTTGCCAGCTCTGTGTATCCTCCACCACCGGTGTGCTAGAAGAAATCCTTACCCTCGAGTGAACATTTGGAAATTTAGTGATATTATTCTTCTTTAGGGCTAAACAGAAAAGAAAACAAAAACACAAAAATGATGGTTAAGTAAAAAATGGGATGGAAAATGAAGAGCAACTCAACTCAGCGTTCAAAACTCCCAGGCATGTTAGCCAATAGAGCAAGAAAAGAGGGTAAGGCCAAGGCTATGAAAGGAGGTTAGAAACAGGAAGGAAGGACAAGATGGCCACCCTGGTCTCTTTGCTAACAAAATTCCAAGCTGCTTTGAAGATTGGCTCCAGGAAGATAATACAGCAATTAACTTGAAAGAGCAAAAACTATTGCGCGGATTATAGTTTGCAATCTTATTAAGAAGCTCTCAAATATACATACTGCAAAAGTAGAAAATGAAACACAGTTGTCTTTACAAGTTACTGATTTCTTAATCCATGACAACAGTGTTAAGATGCATGCTGTGTTAAATGCACACTTTCACACCTTGTGGTGCAAGCTGTAAGAAAAAGACTATCCAGTTCCATGCCAAAGTTTTCATCAGGAAGTGCTTGCTACAGAGACTTGGGAACAAAGTCCAATGTTTCCCTTAATTTCCCCATCCACATTCAAATGTCTGTCCATAAAATGTATTTGGAGCTGGTTCTGACCAAACAGGAATCAGACCGTGAATTTGGCTCTCAGTGAACTATACAATCCAATGAATTTTAGGACTTTCTGCTATATGGCATTGCCATTATTAGGGCCTGAAACCAAAGCCTACATCCAGTGTTCCACAATACCCATCAAATGACCACTGAAGGCACATGTACCATGGACACATAAATTGACTAGTTTGCTTGTTAATTTCCATCATGTTAAATCCAGCTGGCATGGAACTGAAAAACAAAAGCGAGTGTGACAGAATGAGGAGGATTTAGTGTTATTCAGTTTGTTTCTTATCTTACATGCAGACATATACATGCAAGCAGTGGTTAAAAATGGCTGAAAAAATAAAATGCATGCTCCTCCCAGAAGCACAAGTAACTTTCAAGCCAAGAAGCAAAACCCAGAGAAGTCCCAGTCAGCTCACTGTAATTCTGCTCCCAGATAGCAATCTTAGGTATTGCAAACATACAACATAAACTGCTACACAAACGGGAAACTTTGAGAGCCCAGAAAAGATAACAAAGAAAAACCAAGTGAACAGTCACTTTTATGATTTTATTTGACCCAATGAGTCTCTCATAAACTGCATGGATCTGTACTGCAATAAAGCTGCCATCAAGATTTTGCTCTGGCAGCAGGCTGTGACTTCTACCACTTGCTGTTCTGTGGCATTTGTCATGCTGATAATAGTGCCTCTGAGATAGGAGATCACATGTGCCATGCACAGAATTGATGAGAGGAAATAAAAGGTTACTGTAACACAAGAACATGCAATGAGATGACAACACAAAATACAACTCCAAGTAGACAGCGTATGACTATCCATTCAACATTCATGTGGCCCTCGCTGAGATCCATACAAACGGAGAAATGTCAAAAACCTACAGCAACCTTTTTTAAGAGCATCAGATGTGAAAGAGTAATAGTTTAGTAATGGAATTCCTCAGTGAGAACAGGTTCGCAGAAAAACCGAGAGCCACGCTTGGCGGTTCGAGCAGTAAAGGGCACTGTCTTCAGCACTGCATGGAAAATAATAGCCAAACAAGACAAACAGAACACAGTAAGAAGCAAAGATCTATTGCATTAGTACAATGTTAGTGCCTTGTTAAAGACATCCTGGGATGGTTTTACATGTTCTGATCAGTTATTTAATTGCAATAGCATTTGCTAGGCTGGGTTTCTGTGGGAACAAAGAAATTTCAAGTAGGCTCCAAATAAAAGATGTTCACATTTCACAGCTGCCATTGGCTTTGAAAGTTCAGCATTACAATCTAATTCAGAGAGGAGTGTCCCACATGATGGTGGCTTACAAATCATTCAGGTTAGCATATTCCAGACATGGAACTTTTTTCTGGCTTTAAGAGACACCATCAATTTAAGACAGGACTTGTATCTGGTAATGATCAGTGCATCTGACATTCCTCTGAGTATATTTAAAACCTGTTTTTGGCTGGCAAAGCATAGCGTGTAACAGAAGAAAACAGCAGAGCAACTCGGGGAGTTCTAGAGCCTTTGATAATTTTAACTCTGTTGCAATTGACTAAACATAATATTGCGGGTCTTTACTAAAAGGACACAGACAGCTCCTCAGCAAGTCTTGGTTCGAAAACTGGAGGAAAGTTACAACCCTGCAGCTTGCCAGGGGAGAAAAGCCTTAAATTTCTTTCATTCTTCAAGTGCTAAAACTGCTTTCTTTTCTCAAGAAAAAAAACATTCATAAAACCCAGCAAAATAAATCCTGGACAAATACCTTCTTTTCTTTGGTTCAATGCAATAGGAAAAAGTGTTTTCTAAAACTATCAGATTGTTATTATTCTGTTCCTTCCACTCCAAGGGTACGGAATAAACTCAACGATCAGAACAGCTATATATATTAAAAGGATACTCTTGAACACAAGAGAATTTAGAAGACATCTTTTTCTTTTAATCGCAGGAGCCTTTTTGCATGCAATGTTCTGATCACCTCTGGCTATATGCAATACTCCCCACAACCTAGGGTTTGTGGCAAGTACAAAGTTTTAGTTTGCCCAAACTAGAAAGAAGTAAAACCATAGCAATTCAGGGTTATAAATCATTCAGGTCTGGCCAAATGATTTGTCCTCAGCTGTGCATTAAACACAAGGCAATTACGGTTAGTACATCTGAATGAAAAAGCAAGCACTTAAATGACATTAAACATCAGTCATTTGGTTTGCAGGATAAAGATTTGCAAGGAAAGATTTGCATGGCATGCATATATGGGGAGAATGTCTGTCTGCATCAGACTGATTTTATCTATAGCTTATCAAGCTCTACGCGTGTCATGACAACATGCTGAACCTAAAACTTGAGACAAAGTTCACCTGTCTGAGACCTAGGCCTACGGAAAATACACAGGGCATTGAAAGTGAGCACGCTAAATCTGGTTACTAGGTTTTATTACACACTACTAAGAAGGGTGAGTTCATTCACACCGTTAAAACCAGCTTTCTAAGGTACATGTAATCCATACCTGTTTGTAAAGCTTTACAATAGATAAGATGAAATCTACTTGCAGCCATATTATGATGGTGCTTGTGAAACAGCCACTCAGACTCCTAGACAAATTTCCTTTACCTGTTATAATATCTTCAATGGCACCATCTTTCCCCTCATACACATGCCTATTATCCTTGACTTGCCGTCGTCTTAGCTCTGCAATTAGCTCTTGCTGCTGTCTCTTTGTTTTATGGGAAGGAGACTGAAAGGAAATGGGAACAAAGTTCAGTGAAGAGTGACAGCCAGTAGCATCCATTTGCCAAGTTCCCCTTTTCTGGAATGTTCAAAAAGTCGAATTAAAGTTTGTGTGTTTTAGAAATATTAGCTGCTTAAGAACTAATCCAAATTTTACAGATCAAATAAATTAGAGAAAGGATCATTTGTCTCTGCTTGCAAAGGATGAAGGTCAAAGTTTGCAAGTGTTCTTCAAGCTACCAACCCTATTGCTGTCCCCAGCTTAATCTTCCTCCCTCCTCATTTATTTAATTGCATATTTTTTTAAAATCTGTAATGCACTGCTGAAGTGACATAATGGGCCTGCTCCTGTTGAATCAGAAAGCGATTGTAGAACTAGAGTGAAGCATACTTACCAGCTCGAACTAAACACCCAGTGACAAATGCTACCAACAGCACCCACTGACAAATTGGCTATGTTAGGATTACAGCTGGTTCTCCTTGCCAAATGTAAAGACCTAGCTCCTTGATTGCATGCTGGGAGAAAGTTCACTATAAAATGGAAACCCTGGCTGGAACAATTACAATATTATTGAGATAGGTTTTGGAATGGGAAAAAGGGGAGGAAGGCTTTTACAGGCTAGCTTATATGTAAAAGGGTCAAGAGAAATTCAACATATAGGCAAAAAAGAGGCCTTAGGAGTTAAAGCTAAGGAATAAAGCTGCTGCAGGGCTAGATGACAGAATACTTCCTTTCTAATCTAATCTGTCTCTGCAACTTGTACTGCAGGTAGGGGCAGAATGATTCCTTTCTATTTCATTTCTATTCTGTTTTGGGATCAGCTGACTAAGATAATAGCAGTATCTTACAAGGTTTTTTTAATAAAAAGAAAAATTCTGAATAGCATACCAAGATTACTAGTTATGATATTCACTGATCTAAGAATTAGAAATTGCTAGAAGACGACATGTACATAAGGCCAGGCTGTTTTATAGAGCAGCGATTCTCAACCAGGGTGCCGCAGCACCCTGGGGTGCCTTGAGAGCCTTCCTTTCAAGGGTGCTGCAAGGTGCAGTACAATGTCAACACTGTCAGGTCCACAAGATAAACCCAAAGATTTCACATAGGAATTCATAGCATTAAAATATTCTAACCGTTGTGATCTTTCCGAGTCCTTTGCAACAGAAGAATTGCTCTATTATCCTTCTGTAGTTAAAAAACAAGTGAAAAAACTAAGAGCTGGTATTTTCTGAGGAGTGCCTTGAGTATGTCAAGGGGTGCCTCGAGTCTTAAGATGGTTGAGATCCACTGTTATAGGGCCTTTTAACCTCCATTTGCTATCAAACCCATTTAGGGGACAGAGACTTGTTCCTTACCTTGGAAACAAAATATTCCAGTAACATTAACACAAAGTCCTGTACATCATACCTTTTGGTCCTGTTGCTCCATCAATGCTTCTTGCTCCAGAAGTTTTTCCATTAAAGCCTGTTCTTGCTTTTTTCTCAGCTCATTCTCCTCTTCTGCTTGCTGTTCATCATAAGGACCAAAAATCCCATGTTTTAGCAACAAACTACTACACACAAATAACCTCCTCTTATCACAAAAATGAGATAAAAATTCAGGAATTCATGCTCAAGTTATGTGCATTAAAGCAGAGAAAGGGTACTGTGTAGGCATTTAGCAAGCTCTAATATTAAAGGTGTATATACTCCCATGTCAAGACCTCTCTGAGAAATACTGGTTCCAAAGTTTGGTTCAGTGTCTTAGACAGTCTTAAGCAAATGGTCGTTTGTTTTGTAAAATCCTAAAACAACTATATGCTCTATACTGGTTTGTTTCACAACCCTGCTGTGCTGTGCTCTTTAATGGGTCACTGTTCTCTCATTTTGTACCTTTCCATTGAAGCTGGGGGAGCTATAAGGTGTTCTGTAAGCCACCAGCTCTCCCTGTCATAGTCAAATCAGAGAAGCAAAATTATTTCCGCTTACCTTGTAGGCTTTTACAAATCGGACAAAGACCGGAAAGAAGACTGATGGGGGGGTTGTCTTGGGATTCTCCCCAAAATATTTCACAGCATCATCAAAGGCATCCTGTAAGAAGCACATTTTTACTGAGCTCTACAGATTACAAAATGAACTCACTGCACATGTATGTCATAAGGCGGGCAGGGTCAGCCTCTCTTCTCTTGTATGGAATCTGTTCCTGCCTGCATTTTTGTATCTGCAAAACTAAGTGTGGATGCAACTAATATGATGGATCATCACACTCTTCCCAGCCTGCTTTGCCTACACAGGCATGTGTTTGGCATTCATATTTGAACCTCTAATTCATAAGTCCGTGAGTCATATTTGTCTGCAAAAGGGAGACTGTTTGGGATGTGTACCTCAATGAGCTAGTTTGAAAGGTCTGCCTGAGAAGAGGGACCTGGGTATAATCAAAGTGTGTGGAGAAGAGTGACAAAGTGATCAGTATCCTAGACGGATGTATTTCTAGAGAATTAAGTAATACAAGCCAATATTCAGAGCTTGGTGACTGGATGATTCTAGAGGCAGAGAGTTGGTGGACCCAGGTCTGAGAGAGAATATAGAAAAGTTCTTAACAACGTGATGTGAGAGGCTGTGGAATCTTCTCCCAAGAGAAGTAGTGCGAGCCCCTCGTTTTGAAAGTTCGAAAGAAGACTGTACAATGCAAGAAAAGATGCTATCCATCCAGCACAGGCAGTGGGACAGAACAGGTTTTTTCCCCATCTCCAATTTTAATGGTTCAGTGATACTACAGAGTTTTGTTTTGATCTGCTAATTTGTTGGTCAAACTAATTTTAATCCTGCTTTTTTCACCTGAATAACAACATTCTGGCTAATTTTTGGGATCTCCAAAATAATAGTAGCAGTGCAGTTTAGATCAGCAGTGAACAGAACACAAATTAGCTGGGGGAGGCCAGGGGGCAAGATACGACAAATCTTAGACTGGGTACCACCACCATTAAACCAGTCTGTGTGCTGAATTTCAGTTCTATTAGGGATACAGATAGGTTTCCAATCACTGATGCCAGTAAAAGTGGAAATGTCTATACCTGGCCTAACTAACCAAGAACTCTGCTGATCCTGAACCTCTTCATCTATGCCACTGCTTACTGAAGACTAAATCACATTGAACAAAGAGAAATACCTCTGGTTCAGCTTTTTCCTGCTTGGTCTCTAAATCACTTTGGCAAGAATTGTGATTAAAAAAATACCTGTGCTATTTTTGCATCATCTTGCAGTTTCTTTAGTTTTCCTTCATTGTTTTGAATAAATTCCTTCAGCATAGTATTGTGGTCATGCATAGTGTATTCTCGCTTGGTCAGTTCCAGGCCTCTCTGGAGTTCCTTTACATCCAGCAGGACATTTTCAAGTGACACTAAGATGCAAACAAAAATGCTAACTTACCAGTGCAGTAACAGTAACAACAATCTGCCACATGCTAGGCATGTCTACAAATGCTTTTAGATACATCTAAAATTAATGTACATGAAACTAATGTACATTAAGGCTATTTAGGCACACGTCCACAGGTGCACATTCTAATGTGTATCAACACGGGTGTGCGGACCATCTTGGGACTCATGTTAGTCCCAAGTCAATGGACACACATCATGTTAGTTCACTTTAGTGCGTCTACAAGTTTGCTAATGTGATTTAACTGTTTGCGCATAAATCTAATACCTGCTTTTAAGCAGGTATCAAATTTCGGATCAAATAGCCTACGATTGCCATTTTTAAGTTGCATTAAGGGTACACACATGTAGACACAGGCCCTTAATGTGCCTTAAAATTGGGCTGATGCACATTAAATGCACATGTGGAGACATGTCTGCTTATACTCTAACTTCCAAATGAGAAGGTCAGTAAGAATCAGGCCATAGAACAGGTTTGCATACATGGTAACTATTCATAAATATTAAGCAACATGGAACCTGCACAAAATTCTTCATCAACATAGTCATGCGTCTTAGACACAGAATTCACTAATGTGTTGCTACAGTGATGGTTTGTAACAGAAATGTCCGACAGTCAGACATTCTTCTCTAGGGCTGTCTCATCTGTAGTGCTTGATAAGTACACAACACACAATGTACCCACCAATGCAGTTAAAGAATGCAGCTTCCTTGAGTCTACCGAGGATTAAAGTGGGCTCTAGCTTACAAATGAGGGTCTTACCATAAGTGTAAGAAACTGAGAAAATCAGTTATTTAAAAACTGACATAAGTTTATTTAAAAAAAATTTTTTTTTTCTGAATTACTGAAATAGTTACTCATAGTTACAGCTTCCTTAAACACATTCATTATTTACATTTTATCAAACTCAGGCTGGTGCAAACACAATCAACCTGAAAATGTGAAGGAATACTTGCAAAATCAATTACACGTTTCCCTTGCTTTATTCTGTACATGCAAATGGCAAATAACTCAAATCGCATAAAGGGAACCCATTTTAAAAATAGGGATATGTTCCAAGACCTTGACTGTACTGACCCCCAGACCCATATCTACCACTTTTACAAGACAATTTTGGTACTCACCAACAGCAGACAATACACACAAGCACAGAGTGGTGGTGAATGTTTAGTTGGTATGAAGAGTTTATTGATGGATCAGGGAGAGGGTTGAAGATAAGCTAGCAGGACACTTAGAAGCCATAAAGAGATGGCAACCACAGAAATACGTGTCACAGACAACAAGCGAGGAGCACCAAGCCACACAAAAACCTATATTTTGGTGCACATCACTCCCACAATGCACAGCACAAAGTAGCTGACTGCAGGCTTCCACCACACCAATCACGTAAGAGTGAATTTACCTTGCATATAACAAAATTTTGGTATAAAAAGGGTCATTGCATAAGAGCAAACCTTGCACATACAGAACCCGCATAAAGCGAGGGAAACCTATACACTATATTCATCAACTGATGCCAATCCTGTGACAGCTATTCAAATAAAAGGGAAGGATGCAAAACAAATATTGTCCACCAAAGATATGTTTAATATCTTTAAGAAAAGAGCAAAGAGATATTTAATAATTTCATATGCAGCATTTGTATCAACTGTATTTTTTTTAACACAAAATTGGTCTAGCAACTAAGAACTGTAAAAGTCTGATCAATAATCACTGATTTAGAAACAGTTATTATAACAAAGAGTCTTCATCTGGTGCCACTCTTCATTTTCTTCCATTCACCTGCAAATGCCTTTAACTTACAATCCTTACAAAATGGTGTCTAATGACATTTCTTAGTCCTTAATAGCGGTCTCGTTTTTATGATGGCAAACCTCAAGGACCCGATGAAAGCATGAGACACCATTGTGGAGAGCTAACATACACTTACTAAATGTACTTGTAATGCTGATACTGATTTCCATCTGCAGTCTTTTACCTTTGTATTCTTTTAACTATGTAACTATTCTAATTTAAACTGTCGCTGAGTCAGTCCATGTGGTCTAGTGTATTTTTTTTTATGAGAAGATTCAACTTACACTGCAAACTACTTGGACAATAAGCTCTTTGCAGCAAAGCTAGCCTTTGTGCTCTGTGTCTCTACAGTGCCTAACACGCTCGAGTCCTGGCCCATGGCAGGGGCACACAGGGGGTATGACAAAACAAAAAGAAAAATAGACACCATTTATTAGAAGAGTTGTTTTTGGTTGGTTGGTTTGTTTTTTGCAGGAATCTAGGCACACGTTCTTATTTATCCAACCTTCTTCAGGTACCAGCTACTATGCATCTTACAGAGTGGCTTTATCACAAGGCTAATTTCCATACAAAATGAACTGCTTATCTTCCTTTAGATGGTTCCTGAGATAGAATGGCAATAGATGGAAGAACCCAGTTCATGTTCCCCTATTAGTATGTTGGTTACAGTACCTGCAGCTGCTTTCTCCACATAATGAAGTTCATTGTAAAAGAGGGATACATGCTGATACTTCTCTTTCACAACATTGGATATATAGTGCAACAAAGTTTGTTTTCTGTCTGTTGACTTTGTTTCTAATAGCTGGAAGCAAAAGAAGCATTGGATTAAGATGTAATAAGAGCCAAATCATAAATTAGTAGATGACTGAATTGATACTGAGCTATCTTTCTCCCATTGTTTTAAAAGCTGACTAGAATTGCCTATAATTCTCTGGAAAAATGAGAGACTAGCTAAAGTCACACTATTGCATGCTGTGTGACTTTCTCCACTAGCTCCAGCCATGCACACTCACCTTGACCTGTTGTTACAGTCTTAAGCATCTGTTAAGCAGCACAATAATTGTCTCAAGCTGTGAGCTGGAGTTTTGATGAGCCTGTTAGGCTTTAGCAGCCCAAGGCTATGGTGCTCAAAACGGGTGAGGTCCGGCCCATGGAATCATGTCATGAGGTCTTCAGGGCTCCTCATGGGTCTGGAAATTTGGTGGCGGGGAGTGGTGGCAAATAATGCTTCCCTGACTTCTCTGCTGCCAAATTTCCAAGCCTTGAAGGTCAGATGATATGACCCTGTGCACAGGGCCAGGGCCACAGGAGTGATCTGGCATGAGAGGCTAGGGCTGCAGGCCTAATCTGGTCCTACACCAATTCAGGCTCTGACCTCATGTGCCAGATCAGGCCCTTTGGGGCAAAAGTTTGGTCATCACTGATCCAAGGCATTCAAACCTGTATCTCCCCAACCCCCCCAGGAGCTCCTGTATACTTTCCATCTTTATTCCACTTTTAGATCCCACATACCCAGAAGGGCTGGCTAGCTGAAAGTCAGCAGTTAACACAACAGCACGTACAGTCCATTTCAAAACTGCCACTCACACTATTTTGTGTGTTGGGTTG
This sequence comes from Caiman crocodilus, assembly GCA_030014935.1. Taxonomy (NCBI): domain Eukaryota; kingdom Metazoa; phylum Chordata; order Crocodylia; family Alligatoridae; genus Caiman; species Caiman crocodilus. Next base: position 5,184,498 of record JAGPOW010003685.1, read on the forward strand.
CAAAGAAGAAAAGAGTAGTAAGCATTCCTGCCACCCAAATTTAGGTATTAGCAAGGTCGCTTCCCACCCCCCACTCCTTACCAAATCTAAACTCTGTAGTTTAAATCCATAAACTGCTCCTCTTTTACTGCTGTTCATGTAGTTTCCAAGGGCCAAGATTATCTACCAGAGGAACAGATGAGTTAATATGAATACATATGCATGACACTGTTAACTTGGAAAGGTAAGTTTTGATTGTAAAAATGCAGGTACATTTCAGTACATGAGGACTGTTATTTATTAATATACATTTACTGTTAAAGGCATTTGTTGAAATAAAATCATCCTTACCTCCAGTATTTTTTTGAGCTTTTGGGATGACTTTATTGAGACAGATGCAGCTATTATTGCATGTAGTTGCTAAAGGCAAATAAAAGAGTATAGTTAGTACACGTAATTTAGCCATACAATAAATGTCTGAACAGTCAAATACTGGAAAACTCTGTTTTCAGTCCTGCTCAGAAATAGCTAAACACAGAATTTCTCCTTCCCTCCATCTATGGATTTCAAGTTGCTCTGCACTGCAGGTTTAACATGGTGTAATAAACTACAAATATGACTCTATAAAGCCATGATCTTTGAGATTATAAAAAATGTACTACATTGAATACATTCAGAGAAGCAAAAATATGAAGCAATGTTTGCTTGATTTCAACTAATGATTCAAACAATACCATTTCTATTTTAATCACCTGTATCTCAATGTCTTTATCTATAAACCTAAACCTACATCCATACACACACCCATAGATTCTGCAAGCACAACAGTCCTATGTACATGTGCTGCAGGTGTACCTTAGGATAACTGTCTCTGAAAACAAAAATGTAGCCCATTAAACAAATGCTGTGGTCAGTTTTGTGCTCTGGTCATTTCATTCTAATGGGAGATCTATTCTGAGGCCCTACCCATGACTTAAAGCACTTGGCAGTATTGTAATAACAATATTTAACTGTAATCAGAACAAAAAATTACTCTCTTTGATTATTCCTTTTCTCTCCTTTCTTCTATTCAAAGCTTTTATCTATAACAGTTTCTACTGGCTTTGTAAAAAGGGCATCAGGATGTTAAATGATTCTCTAGAAATATATCACTTAAACTTTGTATCAGTTCGATTCATAGAGCTACCTAGTGAAAATTGTTGCAGATAAGTGTGTAGAGCCCAAGAAAAGAGCATTTCAACCACCTCAGCTGTGATTACTGTAATTACATTCTTAAACCTACAGTAGAAGTAGACTGGTTTGAAAAATATAAGACATTTTCCCTCATTTTCTTTTAAAATATTTTCCAGTGAATTTTTTCTGAGCAACTAGAGCTGGCGGGCAATGGTGAAAAAACACAAGTTCAATATCTTTTAAAAAGTGATATAGAGTGTGGAAAGACAGTGGGGACTCAGGATTTTTATTATGAAATCCTAATCTTAGCACATTTTATAGGTCAATTCTAATTTAATCTCTGGATGACTGCAAGTTGTACAGAAGGTACTAACTAGATCAAAGATGCATAAGTCTTTGTATGCAGCAGCTTACTTCATCAGATACTAAGTTCTATAAGCTGTCTCACTTACTGGTGTCAGCATCTGGATACTTTCTGCAAAGTTGCCTATGAAAGCCATGATAGTCATCTTCTGCATTAGCCGTTCTATCTTACTGAACTGCATCATGAACCGATCTTCATCAGACAGATTCTCAATAGGTTTCCTTTCCCGCTCATAGAGCCGTAACACTTTCACTTCATTCTCAGTGGGTAAGAATCGCATCAAGCATTCAACAAAATCAACTGGCAACGTCTTCAAGTCAAATCTACATAATGACAAACATAAAAGTTTGTGTTACAAGATAGACTTATCTAAGATGACAGAAGGCTTTATTTTGGCAAAATCTATCCATCTTGCTTCCCACCCCCAGAATCACTATTCAAATGGGTGGGATCCATTATTCCTTCCTTCCTTCCCTTCCTGCTAGATTGGGAGTACCTGATTTTAACTAACTTCATTCACTATGTAAGTGGAAAGCACTGGCCACAATTTTGTTCTAGCTCGACATGGCTCAATTCTGCAAAGTACATGTGTAGAGAGCTTCAAGATTCAAGTGATAAAGAGATCAACTAAATCATTTATCAATTAAATTTATGAACGCTATTCTCTGACTGTCATGTAATTCCTGACCAGCAGCAAGAGTGAGTATACGGAGGGTGGGGTGAAGGTGAACAGAATGTGTGACTAATCATATCACTGGCCTGATGAAGTTCATACTGAAACTTGTGTCATCTTAAACATGTCTGTTATCCCAGATATGCCCATTATTCCAAACATTTATATGTAAAGGAGTGGTGCAGAGGAAGAGACAACTTCAGGTAATTCACAATCCTCCTGGTATTTATTTCTGAGTCTCTGTATTCTCACTTGAAGTCTAAAGTAAGCTTTTTTTCTTGCTATTCCGATGTACAAGCACAAAAACTTGCAAGAGCGAGGTCTGTGGGAATAAGGAAAAAGATGATCAAGCAGAACACAGAGCTGCCAAGAAAGGAGCTGAACTGCTAGTGGCTGAATGAGGGAAGACTATCAGGTAAAAATAGAGATGATTTGACTAAATATATCAGATGAGGGGGAACCATTAGTCTTATTTAAAAGACACAGAAAACAGTAGGATTTTCTCTTGGAAAAAAGTTTTTTTTCTGTGACCCTACAGACACACAAACCCATTGTCCTCCTTTAAATACCTGTGAAGTATCGCAGTAACACTTGTTTCCCTGGGACAATGGCTAATTCAGTTAATTGCCAATCAAGCTGCATGAGTAAATGACTATCCCTCCCCTGTTTTTGTTGAGGCCTGTAAAGCAGTGTTTCTCAACCAGTGGGTCTTGTGACCCAAAAGTGGATCACAAGAAGGTTTCAGAGGGTTGCAAGCCATGGGTTGAGAAATGCTGATCCTGGGAAAGCACTAAGACTACGGCAGGGCAGAATGGCAGCAGGAAGGCGCCTGCCCCTACCAGCAGAGGAAAGGACAGGGGGAGAGCTGCAAGGCTGGGCTGGGTGTTCATGAGGGCAGAGCAGCCAGGAGACACTGCTCTGGGGCAAGAGGGGCTGTGACCAGGCTGCCTGCTGTGGCACGGCAGCCCCAGCTCAGGGTTAGAGCCTGCCACAGGCCTCCCTCCTTCTCCCTCCTGTCCATGGACAGGACTGGACTCACTCTGCTGCTGCCCATATGAGCCAGAGTCACTGCAGCCACTGCACAATGGCCCAAGCAAGAAGGGGGCAGCAAGTTGTGGGTTGGGAGTGAGAGACACCAGCATGGCCCAGGGGGACTGTGGGTCCTGCACCACTGGCAGGGCCAGGGAGTATGGGTCGGAACAGGCCGTGAACTTTTGCAAATGGGTGCCAGTAGAAAAAAGGTTGAGAAACCACTGTTCTAGAGTAGGGGTGGGTAAAATACAGCTCAAGGGCTGGATCCAGCCCACCAACTAATTGAATCCGGCCCATGGCTGCGCCTGCAGCACACCACATGGGGTTGAGCCCTACCTGGGGCAGCCTGCCGTGTGCTCCAGTCCACTGGCCAGTGCACATAGCTTACTGCAAGGGCTGCTCCTAGTGCGGCTGCAGCTGCCCAGGTAGGGCTCAGCTCCCCTTGCCTCCAGCAGCAGCCCCTCCTCCTGCTGCACCACTCCAGTGAATTGTTGTGGTGGTGGTGGGGTGCCAACACAGCCCGCAGCAACTCATCAAAACTCCCTATGTGGCCCCAGGACCAAAGAACTGCCCTACCCCTGCTCTAGAGCCTCCTACATTATGTTTGCTTCACTCTTCTAACTTGGTGAAACATTATGTACATCTGATGATCCAAACCTCCATTTGACGTGTCATCATTTAACAATTTTTAGATGCTCATTGTGGCCACAAATACTAATTCTTTCTAGACTTACACAGGAAAATGTAATAATATCAGACACATCAGTATTTGATCATGAAAAAAATGTTGGCTTTGACAGGCAAGTAATTACATATGATAAGTTCCAAAGACTAAAGAAGTTGAAAAATGATGGATCTGAAGAAGGCAGGACCCCAAATTGCATTCCTCCAGTTAAGATTTGTAGCATACACCTGTATCATATTTGCATTTGGCATCGTGTACAAGCATTACATAAACATAATATCATCTAAATTGCATTCAGTACAGTTGGAATACATTAAAAAATGATGGAGCAAACTAAACTATTCACCTACTCCTAATATTTACCATATAAAAGTTTCAGGATTTCTTTAAAATTGTAGTTGCATAACTAAGATAAAAAATTAATCCATTTATGGCATGCCTTGGAAAAAATTAACTAGTTTTTATAAAGAAGGGTCTTGATAATTTTTCTTGCCTTGGATAGTAATAACATAACCTCAAACTGCAAATTGACACATTTTTGTAGCAGCACGCCAGTAATTTGTAGGGACTCAGAATGGCTGTATCCTTACTCTTGGATTATTTCCAACTGCAAAACCCATTACATTATCTGCCAATACAGAATTATATTCACAAAATTTTACATTTAGCAAAAGATAGTATAAATCTTATGTACGATTTCTCCACTGACAATTTTTTACTTACACATGAATAGCTTTGCATATTTCATCTGCTGTCTTTCCAGCTTTTCTTAAAGTGATGGCAAGATTTTTGGCCCTATTTGCATCCAATAACGTGACTTTGTTTGACCCTTTTTGAGTGATCTTTTGCTTGCTTGACGAAAGATCAATAGCTGGCCCTTGTGCTTTTGTCTTAAATATTTCTTCAAATTCATCCACATTTAAATCCTGTAAAGGAAAGAATGTCATACACATTTTAAAAATTGCTGATATTTTCCCAGAATGCCATAAGAATGCTTCAAAACTCAATGTATGTCAGTATCAGCCACACAGTATCAATATATTTGTATTCACCTTTGAAGAAAGTTATCTTCTGCAGTAATGGTCCAAAATACTATAATATTAATCATCTCTAAGTGACGTTACCACAGAATAGTGTATTGGGAAAGGAGAATGTAGTGAGGAAGCCAGAGTTTGCTCCTGCATCATGTGACTTTCTAATATGGACCCAAAAATAACCACAATACTTTTTCAGGTTTTTTACCCAGCTTCAAGATTATGCACCCCTCTGTCACAAGCACCATGCACTGGCTGTATGCTAAATACTACTACATGGTTGCTCAACACCTCCTGCATTAGCTTTCGGCCATCTATAATGACTACAAGTGGACATCAGACCTGAAGAAGACTGTCTTGTGGTGGAAATTTTGTCTATCTCTGTCCCAACTACACAGTTGGTCCAATAAAAGATACTGCCTTAAGCAATCCTTGCTTCTTGCATAATTCTTGGGCCATCACAACTACATCACTCTAACACTACAAGTGAGATTAGTTTTTTTTATGTAGGGAAACTGTAGGATGACCATCTTGATTCATATGTTTCAAGCAAAGATGCACATTTCTGAAGTCAGTTTGGCTATTACAAAATTTTGGCTCAGATCATCAGCTAGGGAAAAGTGTGCAACTCTGTTGATATTAATAGCATTATACTGTTTTGTACCAGCTAAGGATCTTATCTACTATTTGAGAACCATTTCCATTACTTGGAACTGGTCCTATGAACATCCCAAATCATAACTTCTAGGTACATTTCTTATAATGATCTATCCATGGATGTACATTCTCCTAAATTGCTCCCAGTGCTAGCAAGTCAAACACTGCTTAGCATTCATACCTCCAGGATCCTTTCATCATCAATTTCATTGAAGACTGTCCCATTAATCTGATTGGGTTTAAGAGCTACCCAATTAAAGACTGGCATGCGGAACTTCGTCTTGATTGGCTTCTTGATCTTCACAGCTAAAGACATCAGAGAGAATGAAATTACAAATTCTAGGAGAATTGGAAAACATCTGGAGAAGCCAGACAGCGGTCTTCACAGATGGCATATCAACACTGAGGGAAGAATTGGCAAGAGCTAAATTATCCCTTTAAAAAGCCTGGAAAGACCACGGTGTCTTGGCAAAGAGCAAGGAGGAATTTTTCTCCAGCCATGCAGCTGCTTTAGGTCCAATATTCCCAAAGCTGGAGGTTTTGAACATTTCATAATGTTAATTTCATAAAGCAAGTGTTGCCTTACTCCATCTGACATAGCAGGGTGTTGCCTACCAAAGCTCAAGTCTCTCTGACCCAGTTAATCTCTAAAGCAGTGATTCTGAACCACAGTATTAGCATTATTAGGTGGGCAAACACTTGCACGAGTCACAAGATAGATCCAGATATTTCAAATAGGGATCTATAGTGTTAGAAACATGCTGGCCTGTTATGGTCTTCCTGAGTTCTTTGCAACTGAAAAATTATCCTATTATTTTTCCACAGTCTAAAAACAATTGAAAGCTGAGTGCTGGCATTTTCCAAGAGGTGTTTTGACTCTAAAAAGGCTGAGAACTACCCCTCTTATGGTGCCACCCTGCTCTACCTTCTGCCTGACTTCAGGTTAACAAAGTTAACCACCTTTGTTACTCCAAAACAGTGTGTGTTCTTAATAATTTCTGGAGTGATTTAAAAAACAAAGCTATTTTGAACCCCCCCAGAAAGTGGATAAAATGGTACATGGCCTTTGCCTTTTTCTGCAGCCGCATTTCCAAACTTACCTTGGGACCAGATTATATAGGGCAACCTATTGTTATTAATGGGTGCTGAGTGAATCAATACCTTCACAGTACTGGGTTGCTGCTGGATTATACTCACTCCCAAACACCAAACTTTTAACAGCAGTGCTTCAGATACAGATAAAGCTGACCCTGATTAGATCCAGAATTTTTAAAAGGGGGATTAGGGAGCAGCCCCCTATCCTGCACAAGTGGTTGCACTCTCTGCTCCCAGCTCTCTCCCCTCTCATGCTGGTCAGGCATACCCCTTTCTTCCCCTGTGCTGAGAGACATGCCCCCCTCTCCCACCGGCTGCTGCCACTGTCCCCTTTGTTCCCACTGCCTCTGGGGCAGGAGGGACGGGAGGAGGCTCCAGAGCCACTCCTGCCCTTCTCCAGACAGGCTGCATGGAGAGCTAGATTCAGCAGGAGACAGCAGCAGCAGGCAAGTTCTCTATACCATGTCTGCTCCCAGGATAGTGGGGAACACCTGAGGGGACCAAGCAAGGAGAAGGAACCCACCATCTGCTACTGCTGCTCCCCCTAGCTGGCCTGGTGCTCCACAGAACACCAAGGTGGGAGTGGTTGGGGAGCCCCTCTGCCCCTGGGTCTGCAGGGACCACAGGGATAGAAGCAGTGGTGGGTGGTGGGTGAAGAAATGAGACAGGATCGGGTATGCCATAGAAGGGAAATGGAGGAGGAGGGGGCACCAAAAAACAATGTCACCAACTACTGCTCCTACAGCACAGACTGAAAGAATTGCGTGATGGTATCACTGCACTGTCTCTGGTTCCACCCCTGAAGCTGACATCCAGGCAGCAGTGCTATGACAATTCCTTTTACCAACATCTAGTGGTCCTAGCTTAACACTTTCCTCCTCCTGATTAAAGTGAGGGAGATGGCTGTGGCTGAGGATTTATCCAGAATTGGGTCTCTCTTCCCTGAATAGATTCAATCAATGCCACGATAACAAAAAGAGAAGCCCTTTTAAGACACAGTTACGAGAAAAGAGACTTCTATTGCCTGGGGTGAAAATAATCTGATGTTTCACTCCAGACTGAGCTTGTTTGTATTTAAAAAACAAACAAACAGGGGTTGGTTTCCAATGCGAGTATAATTACATACTGAGATAGTAAATGGTTTTTACTTTTCTGATTGTGCAGCACCACTAAGTCTCAAAATAATTTTGAATGGACACCACTTGGGGATGGAGACTAACTCCTTTAGCCAATGAGCAGAGAACAACAACTAGCAAAATGATCTAAAGCTGGATGTGGGGAAAAATGCAGATTAATTGCTGGGAAAAATCTTTAAACCTAAGAACATCAGACAATGGAATAAGCTGCCAAGGAAATTTGTGAAGCTTCCATCACTGGAGATCTCAGGCATCTAAGGCAACTGGTTTTAAAGAGAAGACCCAGAGTAGTGTAAGAGAAGACAATGCCCCAAAAGTAGAAATGTGCTCCTGAGTGTCAAAGGACTTTGAATTGTGCCTGAAATTTATGTACATCTAGTGGTCCTGGCAGTTATTGGAACATTGTAAAAGGAAGATTTCTCCATTAATGTGGTTCAATTATTTCAAAATCTGCTGTGGTGTCAAGAGTAGAAATAGTCAAAGAAAGAGAAGCCTTGCTGTTCCTTTCCCCAGTGCAGGAAAAAAACCCAAACATTCAAACTGTAAGACTTTTGTCTAGTCAATCACAACAAAGGCATGCGGATAATGTAGCAACATTGGTCTACAAGGCTTCCAGCTGTAGGCAGCACCCAATACTTCCACGAATAGGCGGGTTCAAGCCATAAAATTCTGGTCCAGATCCAGACTTGCTCAAACTTCATATACCAACATTTGTTCTGAACCCACCTCTTCTTTCAAGAAAGAAGTGCCTCCCCATCTCCACTCAGACCATAATGCACCCTGCCAATGGTGCAATGCTACATATGCGTGGTAGACTCCATCCCAACTCCCCCAGGAGCAGGTATGATGTCCCAAAGAAGTGATTTGCCTCCCTTCAGTACTTTTCCATGCACTGGTTTCCCCCAAAAGACTCTTCTCTCCTGCATTAGAGCTGGGCAAATGCTGAAAACATTTCTCTTAATCAAATCATTGCCTCTCGTACGATTTTTCACAAGAATCCACTTTGTGTCCATGTCCTTTTTGTGTTCACTTTTTAGGCACATTTTAAATGAACAAATAACTGACAAAAATGTTTGCTGAAACTATTAATTTTTCATAATATTGGGAACCTTCACAGTATCAAATTTCTAATGTATGTATTCACACAAGGAATCTGCATACAGGTGTTATATTTATCCCATCAGGAAGAAAAAACACATTAGGTGATCTGTGCATAAATCAAAGGTAGCTAATTAAGTCTGACTAATAAATCAATTGAAATGCTTGTGCACAAATAAGAATTACTCAATAAAGAATTCATAATAATGAGTAAATCAAAATACTGGCTAAATTATAATCTGCTTCTTTGCAAATTAAGAACAGAAAATATTAATCATAAGCTCCTTGCCCAGTTCTAAGAGCAGCTATACTAAGAGATGTACGGAAAATGTTTAAATAGGGATCTTATTCTTTCCTTGAGAAATAAATGCCATCAATGTAAACAACAATCATGCATACACACTAGGGCCTTGATCTCACACATATTGAAGCCAGCAAACACAGTGCCACTTGCAATAGGTCCCAAGTGGGAATAAACTCCACAAATAAACTTTGTAGTGGCTGGTCCCAATTCAGCTCATCACCCATGCACAAGATTTAATTCCAATCCCATTTTGCAAAAATCTGTGCTTAATTGCAGGAATGCAATTGCACTGTCATTTAAGTTAATGACCAAAATTCAAATGAAGTCAATAGGAGTTAAAGACGTGCTTACATGCTTTGCTGAAATGGGACCTTGGTGCTGAGAACAATTCTAGTTGACAACATCCACAAAGTTAGCTAATGGTTCATGCTACTCAATCTTCACATCTGTTTCAAACATAGTTTACACCATACTGATATTTTCAGCCAATTAACAAGCAGCTCAGAATTTAAAAACAAAGGAAAAATGAAGTATGCTCAATATGAAAACAATACATCAAAAGAAATGGCCACACAGCACAAAATGACAAAGGGGAAAGGGAAATAAATACTTAGCAGCAAGAAGGAACCTACAGAAAAGCTTGATTGGCCCGTCTTACCCGGAAGCAGAAAAAATAAAGAAAAAAAATAGTGATGGTTAGCATAGCAAAATTAATCACTTCCTAAAATCCTAATACATTATGTTAACACAGTCACAGGGAGAAATGTTCCCTTTTCTGGAAACATCAGGATCTTCTCAGTTATTCCCTTATGTGCATATATTAGTGAAAAGATTATTTTCCTAGGTTGGCCCAAAAATGCTGCAAAAACATTATTGTAAGCTGCTGCATTTGAGGCTCTGCTGCTGGATCTTGCCATTTCCTTTATACACAAGGGGTAAGGATCCACTGAGGATATTTTACCAATGGAAGTATTATGCCACATTAGAATACAAAGGGAAAGAGGGAAATGATATGGTAGCAGATAGCTGCCTACTTTACAGGTCAGGTTACTGCAGATTCAAGTGGAATGTGCATTAAATCATATGACAGATGGCACCAGTGTCCATTTTAGGGGCTGCCTAAATCCACTGCATGTTATTTTCCTTAACAGGACATGCAGATTGACAGGCCACCCAGCCACATCAGCTCTCAACTTATTTACTCACATGCAACTGCTGTAAGTAAATCCTAGCTATTGGGACAGGTAGAAAATGACTTAGCTGTTTAGCTTTCTGCGGTTCCACATACTCAGCAACTGCTCCAGGATTCAAACCCAGCATTCTTAATCAAAAAAGCATTTTAAATCCAGTCATGAAAATCTCACAGCCTTATAACAAAAATTGGCGCTGAATGCCTGAGAATTACAAAGGATCTAGGTGTAATCTTTTCTTCTCATTAATGAGCCTGGTTCAGAGAACTGAATGGATTTTAATGGGCTACGTTGCAGCATGATGTTTATTCCTCTCAATCACTTTTGACTCAAAGAAAATTATATTAATTGTTCCAAGAAAATATGCCATAATGGAGAACAGTCTGACTGAGCACCAGATTTACAGGAAGGTCCACGACAAATGACAACAGTCAAGAAAGGATAGAGAAGTCAGCCAAGAAGACAAGCTGACACTGTGACAAGCTTCCAGATCCTGAAATCAAAATCCCCTCCTCTGCCAAACAGGCTCCTTGAATTTGAATGTTGGACCCATTTCAGGAAAAGGAAGGTGAAAAGAAGCAGAGAGCACTGAGGCTTTGCTAGTCCGAGAAGATGTGGTGTCAAGCGAATATTACAACAGCACACATGCCTTGAAAACTGAGTGCTATTTTTAAAAACCTGTCAGGAAAAGCTTAATCAGTCACCTCAACAATACATGCATTTGTTTGGGGGGGTTTTAACACATTCCATTACACTCTAGTTCCCTGCGGTCTCTGCTTTTCAGAGTTTTCCTCCACCAGAGGAAGGTTAAGACTTAAGAGCTGGAGTAGTTAGTTTTAAAAATATCTATTAATCTGAACTCCTCAACCTCTCTTACTGGACTTAGTGTATTCCCTTGCTTTCTTGTAAGGGTGAATTTTGTAGACATGAAGTAGTATATTAAATTAATATAATTAGAACTGGTTTGAAAATTGCATTCCCCCCCATCCCGCAAAAATACAACAAACCTAAAACTTTCCATTTTTGACAAAGAAATTCTTGAAAAACCTAAAGACCTGAATAAATGTCAAGAACCCAAAACTATGCATTTTTTTGTTTCAAGCCAAAAAATTTGAGGCTTGAAGAGAAACTGAATATATACTTATAAAAACAAACATTTGTATAACATTTTCTGTTTTACCAAAACAGCCAAAGCAAAATGTTTCAGTGGTACACTTAGAGCAAGCTCAGATCTTAACAAAAGGAAGAAACAAGTAGGACAATGCTTCTTAGCGTTCCCCAGTAATTAATAAATTGCTTGTCCCAGGTGAAATCAGCCCGACAGTCCCCCTTAGAGATCTAATCATGGAGTTCCACCATCTTTTCTTTAATTGACTAACTGTTAAAAGGTCACTCTTTGATGGAGTCCCTGAGCTTTTTATTTTAATTAGTTTCATGAGAAACCCGCAGAGCACTGGTGTGAAGCACCCCCATCCAGATGACAATTTTACCTGCTAATCCTGAGTTGAAAACCACCGTGGGGGAAGCTGTTCCTGGCAGAGGGGGTGCCGATGGTGGAGGTGGGGGTGGAAGCGGAGGAGCTGGCACTGTTTCTGCTGCTGGACCAGGAAGAGGAGGCGGTGGAGGTGGAGGCGGGGGTGGAGGTGGTGGGGGAGGAGGAGGTGGCATAGGTGCTGTCACAGGACCATTTTGTACTACAAAATGAAGAGGAAAATAAATGGTACCTCTTAAAGTATTGTATCAAAACACACCAGATGCCACAAATGAATGACCTCAGAGAAAATTAATAGCCACAACAGTTTAATGTCTCTGGAACAGACTCCCAGCTTGTTTAAGCTGATGTAGTTTCACAGACTATAGCAGGTCCATGCTGCTTTGAACCATGGATCTTCTATTTCAAATAGTCTGCACACATGGCTGCTTTACCTACCAGTGCACATTCCATTAAAAAGAATGAAGTGAAAATACTTGTTATGACTCACATTGATTGTATTGTGTGTGTTTGGGTTAGTGTTAAACTAGATCCAACAATATCTCCAGCATCACTGACCAGATTGATTTTCTAGTAATGAGCTATTTTTCACCTTCATTGGAGTTAATATCAGTGTAAAGTCACTGTGTGTGAAATCAGATACAATGTTCAGCATTACCTTCTACCAAGAGTACTCCTACCACTATATCCATAATATTCTCACCTGCATCAGATGCTGATGGTAACGGTGGTGGAGGTGGTGGCAATGGTACTGAGGATGTAGCCCCAGTAACTGGTCCCATGCAAGTGCCAGCTGTAACTTCTGACCCTGGTGGTAATGTTCCAGAAGCCACCGCAACAGGAAGAATAGAGATGTCACCATCACCTTTCTTCTGAATTTTAATGGTCCCTTGCTTCTCCAATTCATGGATTTTTTTCTCCAGGGTTGACTGCCGCTGGATGGCTTCTTCCTTTTCTTTGACCATTTTTCTCAAAGTATGAACTTGGGTATTTGCATCTTTGTAAATTTCCTGCAAAGGAGCCCAGAATAAAGAATGTATCTGCATTCAAATAATAATATTGCAATATTAGACTCAGAAGAACAGAATGGCATTGGTTTGCATACTGAGCTAAATTACTGCCAAGCTGAGTATTTTGATATGAATCATCCTTCTTCTTTTGTCCTGAAGTTCTTTTTGCAGTTTTTCATATGCTGGAACTAAGAATGAGTTCATTATTGATCTGTATAAGGCATCATAAAATCTAAGCATCAAAATGCTACTAGAACTGAATTTGTACACATTGCTGTTAAAATATTTCCAATGTATATTAGTGGGATGGTAGATGTGGTGGTCAGCAACAGAAAGGTGAGCCAGGGCAGATACAGTCCCTGCCATCCTCCAGCTGCTATTCTCATTGCTACTGCCATGGCCCTGTCTCCTTGACCACCAACCTCACTACTACCCCATGCTAGAGCCACTGTTACCACATGCCCTGTGCCACAGCTAAACCTGTCAACCCTGTGTGAGGCACCCAGTGGTGGCCAGAGCCACATCCCTCATGCTAGAACTGAAACTGCTGCCACATGCTCTGGATTGGAGCCAGGGCTGCCATCGCTGCACAGGGCAAATAGCAGGAGCCGGAGCTGCACCACATATCCTGGGTTGTGGCAGCAGCTGTGGCTCCATGTCCCAGGTGGGAACCACACTGTACCCCAGACTGGATCTAGCCCACAAGGGGCCTCACAGTCCAGGTCCAGCCTGGGATGCAAGGCAAATCTGAGACCTCCGCTCTACCCCAATGATATTCCAATTGTGTCCATTGGAACCAACAAGACTTAAAACAAAAGAGAAGTAGACACACTAAAACACTTAAAAGCTTTAAATACAAGACAAATATCTAGTAGAAATTAAAACATTTAACAGTTTGTGGTGTACGCTGCTTCTTCCCATTTCCCTCATAAGGCCTTTTCAACTCCATGTGGAAGTGGCTCATTCCCTAGGTACACAATCCTCTCAATGAGATCTATGCATGGACAGTTCTGGAAAAGAGCTGACAATGATAGATGGTGCAGAAATAACTATAAATATATATTATAAAGGGAGAAAGTCTTGTTATCTGAACAGGCTGATAGTGTTTGCCTGAAGCAGCCCACCTTGTTAGCTGGTTCTTCTCTTACTGGACAAAGGTTATGAATAAAGCAAGGTCTGGTGAGTTGCTGAAATAAGAAGCACGTTACTTGCTATGACACTGGGAAGTGCTAATTGCATATCTAGAGAGAGACAATCTTGTACAAAGGCTGAGTCATCTACAGGTAGGAAAATCTAAGAGCAGCCATATCTGAACAGAAGATCTAGGCTAAAGCTTATAATATATCATTTCTGTTCATCAAACCATACCCCAGGAAGGGATAGAACTTGGACTCTATAGGGGAAGTGGATGGTTTGACAGCACAGACATGACACCTGCTCACACATCTCTTTGCTATGCAGCCAGATGTTAAAAGCCTTTAGTTCGGCCTCTTAATTTTCACCCACAATCAACTGTGTTTGCCAACCTGTAGGCAGAATGAATTGCAGTCACAGAAGATAATAAGTCTAACTGGGTGGCATAATCAGAGAGTTAAATACTACATTCAACCTTGGTGTCTGTGTCCACAAGTAATTCCACCTAATGTGTTATCAGTGTAAAGATATATAGGTCATTCAAAACAGTCAAGTTCAGAACATTACAACATTAAGTGCCATGGCTCACTGTCCTGCTCCCGTTTCAAATGGTGCATTCCACACTAAGCACAAAACAAGCTGGAGAGCTTTCTCCTAAATGCTGCATTCAGCTGGAATGCCATCATCACACTTACTCGAACTACGTCCAGTTCTTTGTTTCTCTGCATAAGCTGTTTTTCCAGTTCCACAATCTTTGCCATAGCTTCATTCTCTGTGTCTTGTAGTTTTTCCGATAACTGTTATTTGAGAGAGAGAGATGGTGACTGATTTCCCCACCCAAAAGCATCAGTAACATTAACTAGGAAAGTGGTATTTGCTAAGCTACTGATAATGGATCAAAGCCTGAAATCCTTATGTAAAGCTCCCATAGAGTCAATGGAAATTTTGACTGAGTAAGGATTTCAGTACACGGCCCATGAGTATTTAGGTCCAGGGCATGAAATGTTTTGAAGGCGCTGGTAAATATGACCACCATTTGTAGTCAGCAGCCAGCTGAATGGCACAGAAACTATGAATTTGCCCAGCAGAGTAGCCTAAAAATAAATACAGGCTTCCAGACCACTTTAAATTAAAGCAGTTAGGGAAATGGTCAGTTTGACTGGAAAGTCACCAAAAGACAATAACCCAGGAGCCCCATAATGCCATTTCTGCAAAATCACTTGCATACTAGAATCAACACCATGAGAGATTCAGAAGCAGTCTGCGTCT
Organism: Caiman crocodilus; assembly: GCA_030014935.1. Taxonomy (NCBI): domain Eukaryota; kingdom Metazoa; phylum Chordata; order Crocodylia; family Alligatoridae; genus Caiman; species Caiman crocodilus. The sequence continues at coordinate 5,199,823 of JAGPOW010003685.1, forward strand.
TGTCTTTCAATGATTTCCTAATCAAATGCGGTCATTTCACAACTAAGAAGAAGGGATTTTTATTTCTCTAATTTGCCAGCTCTATATACTTAACCTGAGATCTGAAATCACACTATTTTGTTGATTTAGCCCATCAGTACCAGTGATTTTGATGCATCTGAGGTCTGATATAGGTGTTAATTTGCAACAGATTTCTATGCATCACACACTAGTAATGATTCTGCAATTGGAACATAATTAACATTTCCATCAAAAACATGAATTTGATAAGAGTACCACATAGGTAAACATGTTGTTTAATGATATTAGGGGAAAAGTGTTAAAAACATTTTTGTTAAGAAGTAAGCAACTAGGGACAAGAACATATCATCATTAGTATCAAGTCACTGTTCAGAGCCAATCAGCACTTTACAGGACAGAGTATATAGTCAGTTCTAACTGATTTTGAGAAAGAATGCATTTGTTCTAAGCCGATGCTCAACATCTGGAATAAAATTCCTTCAGGAATGAAGGAAAAAACTGACCTTTTTAGTTATTTTTTAAGTAGGGAAAACACTTTTGTTTTAAAACAGATAAGTCATTTTTCTAAACTAAAATAATTGATAAAAAAAGTATGGGATGGAAATGCTACAAGCAAACAGTACATATTAAAACAGTGCTATTTTTCAGCCCTCATTACTGAATCTTTACCACTAGAGACTCCAGCTATTTGTTTTAACAAGTCTAAATGCATATCTGTTCTTTATCCACCCTCTTGCAGCATCAGACACAATCGTGTTACTCAGGGATTTAAAATGATCCCAAATGCAGCAGGCCAGGCTTCCTCAGTCTGTTTCTGCTTTACACATTCTTAGTGTAAGTGTTGGAAAACATACTAAAGTCCAACAGTACTTTTATGGAATGGAATGTTTATCTACTCTATTTATTTGTACTGTATTGCTATGGAATTTGTAATCTATATGTAAATTAGCTTTTCTATAACTCTTCTTGGGCTCAGAGTGGCAAATGATTCCATCTGGAGCTGGAATTCAACTTAAGTTAAGAACTCCTGAGCTCTTTAAATCCATAAGCTCCAACCTATAAAGCTAGGACTGTATATAGTGCTTGATCCATGGTGGGTTCTCCTGTGAGGACACCAAAAACTACATATACAGGGTGTAGAGGCAATAAATACGAGTCCCCCAGACTGAAACAGATTGGTCACACTGCTTATAATTTAGGTTATAAACAGGTTTCCCTGTCACCAGAGTACTTGGGTTCCATATATATGCCCTGTCTATGACTTCCTGATCAAATTACTAAGCCCTCAGCCGAAGCATCCCCACAATTCTGCACTGTCTAAATAATACTTAGATTATTCAAGATGCAGTGAGCTATATCCATATGGTGGGAAAGATAAATGATCTTCTGATTAACAAGGAAGATCTGGGCTCAATTTCCAGATGCAATGGAAAAGAATCACTGTCCCTTTGATTAAATTTATACCACCATGGTCAAAAAAGCCACAATGACCAATTACACAAAAGGACAGAAGGAAACATTTTCTCACAGAGTCTACTAGAGGCTTGAAGGAAAAAATCATAACTACAAATGCCCTACTATTGGCCAATGAGTGCAGCACACAAAGACTAAAAATACGTTTTTTGTGTGTCTTGTGTTTCACTCAAAGCTTCTTAGGCATCAAAGAAACCACATGGATACTATTATTCAGACGTAGTCATAGAGACAAATGCTGTCATTTCGCTGCTGGTATGAAGGACTGAATTCCAAGCCAATTCCAGGTTCTAAAAAGCAGCAGCAGCCTCTACCATAGTCCTACTGACTCCAGGTTAGAAGCATCCCTCCAAGAAATACAAGAAAGACTTTTTTTTTTCTTTTACAAATGAAGGAAACAAAAATTTCTTCATTTCTTTAACAGAGAAAATGCCACACATAGCAGCACCTAGAGCTCCATAACTCCGTAACAAATTTCCATGAGAGAAACCATCCCTGAGACATCTCTTCCAGACATTTTCCATGACTTATTTAGGTTTCAGTGCCAAAAACCTGCTTATTTTCTTAGCAGCAGCAGCCGAGCAGCCTCAGTGCATAAATGGCTTCTCGCAGGGAAAGGCTCCTTACCCTCTGAAGGTCTACCTCTGGTTCTGCTTCCTCTTAACCCTAGCAACATTATTTAACAGTTACTGTGGAAGCTGAGATAGCAGATTCTTAATGACATTGAACGGTAAAGTTAATTTCAGTTTTGTACTAACATGAGAAATATTTTCTTCCAGTTCTTCAACCCTTTCCAAAGCTGCATTCTTGGTTTCAGCATCTTCAAGCAAAGCTCCAACATCAAACACATTGTCCAAGTAAGCTTGAATCTGCACCTGTAGTTTGTCACTCTCTGTGTGTTTCAGCTTCTGAAAGTCCAAAGCACAAATATCATTAATGCATTCAGCAGCAGGCAATAACCAGGCCACCCAGATAGAAAGGTTGCAGGAGTGTCGCAAGGAGATTAGGCCATTTTCATATTTCAGCAAATTGCTGAACATTCGTAACCTCCCGAAGGATCAGAAATAATAAACAATAAACTGTGAGGAGGCCCCAAATGTTCTGAACTTAAAAAATAAAGCAAGGCAGTATTTTGTTCTGCATCAACATTAGCATGTTCTTCAGTGTCGTCTGTTACAGACCTTAATGGACCCTAACAGCACACAAACAACCAGAAGGTAAAGACTCACTGATGTGCCATGTGGATATGGGACAAACATCTGCTTCTATGAGCCAGATTGATCTTAGGAACTGGCTCAGGTCAGGGACGGCATGGACTTGAGCCACAGCACTGCAGTGGGAATCTCTGGGAGAGGGTAGGTCATGATCCAGGAGACAAAATACCTATTTCCTGCAACTCTCCAGCATGCAGCGGAAATAGCCCATCTTGCCAGCTAGAGAGTGGGGCTCTGATACCTTCCTTACATGCCAGAGGGGGTTACTGCCCCAAGAGGCAGCAGTCCCTGCATGAAGGTATAAAAATACAATGGGGTAACTGCCTGACGCATGAAAAGTTCCCTGTGCCTTACTGTCCTTGTGCACATGCAGAAACGCTGTCATTTCCCCTTGATGAGCCTATATGACTGGGGTTGATTGTAAACGGGTTGGGAAGAGATTATAATTAAACCTCCTTTTAGATAAGCAACAGTTTTTGTGCCAATGCAACAGCCCTAGTGCAGAAAGCGCCCATTGTCACTGAGTCTAAATATTCCTAGCAGAAAGCAAAAAGTAGCTTTGTCTCTACTGCCACAGAGCAAAGCCAAAAGCCAGCAGGAACAGATGAGCTCCTACACAGCAAAAATACTGTTTTCATGTAAATGTTCCTAATAATAAAACACCAGGGGAGAGAAATACCAGAGAGGAAAAATGTGATATAAAAGCAAAAATTCCTTTAAATAGCACATTCTCCAGAAGGTGCCAGCAAATTTCTAACAGTCAGAAAATGCTAGTCAACATTCCCTAGGGAAGCAGGGTGTGTTTAATTTCTCTGGGTAGGAGACCAGCACCATACCATTATTCATTTGAAGATGCATCATCCTACACAGACTTTACTCAACAAACGCTCCTGAGATTCAGCAAGGGACTTCAATCACAGGCCAGTATTTTTACAGTATTGGATCTCACTGAATAGGCTCCAATATTGGAAGTGACAAACTCACTATCATTCATGATCACCTGGACTATTACTCCCAGCTGAGAACTTCAACTTTTGAGCAAACTCCAAAGATGTGACTACTCTCAGTAGAGGGTCAAATTTCCCTTGGGGAGATACAAGTTGACAGAGACAATCAGTACATTTTTGGTACAATATGCATCAGATTCCAAATCTTGTTACTCCTCAAGCCTCTCCTAGGTCAACGAATTTCAGCGGAGTCAGTGGATCCATATCTATTATTCTTTCCAATATCCCTTTTATTAATTTCAAATATGACCCTCCCACATGCTGCACTTGGCATGGACTTCTGTGTATGTACACAGATAAGAGGATGCCTTTTTCTTGTAGGTAAAAAATGTATATACTCCTAAATGCTCAGGGTCAACTCCTAGAGAAGAGACATGCTAAACAGACCAATATGGTTAGACAGGCTTAATGACTCTTTCAGCATGTGGATTACAGTGTCAGGTACAAAAACATAACAGACAAGAAGGGTATAAAATAGTAACAGGAAGACTGAACAAAGTCAGAAAGACAGTTCTGCTCACAACAGACTTCAAGTTTCCAAGCTGCCTGCTGAAATTGTTTCTTTGCCCTTTCAAGTTTTCATTTTTTACAAAGTGATCATTTATACATGTTGTCTTGCCAGAATCATGGTTGGATTCCTGCAGCCCACAGCAGAGTTTTTCACTCCTGGATAACTCCCCTGACTGAACACGACGGTTGGGACTGAACAAAGCTCTCAGAAGCTGACATGGCTGCAGATGGAATACAGCATTACTGGACCTACTCGCTGCTGTGAGGCTGCTGGTAAAAAACAGATTTAGCTGCCAAAATGTCTGAAATAAATCCAGCCTTCTCAGCAGAAAGGCTGTTTTACCGGAGATGCATGGGGCATATGGATTCTGGTTCCAGCTCCTTGGAACAAAGGCCATTAAGCTTGTAGAATGAAACCCATGTAGACTATGGGTTCCATTCACCTTGACTGGAACAGAAACTGGTTGCATATTTTGGTTATAAAAAAATACAGAGCAAAGGACACATTCTCTACAGCTCAAAAACTCCAACTTGAAGCAGGGTTCCAGCATCAGAAAGTTCACCGAGGAGATTGTAGCAACAGAAGATACTTGGAATCTAACCTTTACCAAGCAGTCACCACAGCTCTAAAGTTGTGGCAAAGCTAAGGCAGGAGAGTAGACCTAATATAACAAATCCCTCCTAGAGCTTTTGTTGCTATGGTTTCAATGGGGCCCCAATAAAGGTGAAACCTTTGAGACAGACTGGCCTTTGCTGATAGAGAGAGATATACTTTTCAACTTTCAGCATCAACCTTTCTGCAACTAACCCCCAGTAGTCACTCAAAGCATAAAGAAAACCAAGCAAGCTGCTAGCACTTTGCAACTATGGTTAAGTCTGGTAAAACCATTTGGAGACCATCAATTGCAGAAAATAGGTAATACTAGGTCATACTCACGTCCAAATATTCATCCAGGCCTAATTTGGTAAATTCATACTGGAGATGAACTCTGAAATTCATGTCCTCTACTGAGTGGACAACAATGTTGATGAACTGCATACATGCCACCTGTAGGAAACAATCACCACACAGTAAACATTTAACAAAAAGCAGCAGAGCAGCTTTTTCCACAGAAGAGCAGAATTGACCATGCTGCACTAGAGCACTTCAGGACTAGTCTCCTAACACCTAGCTTTTGGGAAAAGCCGAGGCTTGAGAGAAAGAAGGAAAGGGACTGATGATGTACCCAGCCAAGTGAATAGTAGGTGATGTATACACTGGCACGAGGGATTTGAAAGTATGAGAGTTTTGGTCTGATCTAGTGGGGATACTGGATCACTTTCAGCAGGACTTGATTACGAACTTCCATTTCAACCAGCATTTCTACAGACACTATGACAGCTCAATGCTATATTTATTAGAAATAGAAACTCTGGTTTGCATCTATGAGCTAGCCTTTTTCTTTGCTTGTTTAAAATCAAGGATCATGGCTTACAAGGTGTTTGTTTATCCTGATAGATGAAAAAGTGGAATTCCAAAACTTTAGTAATGTTTGAGGAGTATGGCTTGGTTTTAATATACCCTCGATATTGTTTGCAGAAATAATATGATCTCCATTTCAAAATTTCAGTATTATAATGCAAGCAATTTCATTAGCTGTTGAGAAGAAAATGTTATTTTTTCAAATGAAAGCCTCTGGTCTGCTCTGTACTAGTGACAGGCATATTATTTTGTTACCTGTAAGCTCTGTTACATTGGAAAACAGAATTGGGCCTTTGAAATGAAAGGAGAAATCCATTACCATTTGGGACAAGTTTTAAATAAAAGATTTGGCAAATGAATATGAATACAAATCATGACTTTTAATGTATAAACACCATTACAACTAAAGAAACAAAAACACACAAGGAAGGTGTTCACAGAACTGTCACTCCAGAGGTTTTTAATTAATAAGATGGGATAATCATGATGAGGCCAAAGGTAGAAAGCTAAGCTACAAAAGGTCCAGTGTGATGCTATGTTTCCTATATGGTCCTTCCTGTTCCTCTCATACCACTCAGCTAAATTCTGCTCTGGGTAACTTTCAAACTTTCTATTTAATTCAACACAAGTTGAAAATATCTATCCAAAGACAGAATTTGTCACCTCTTCTAAGTAACATCTTAAAAGTAGCCTCAAACAATAAAATTTAGTATCAGTGTGTTTGAGGGATTTTTCAATTAATAGGCTAGCATATCAATCTTTTCAAATGTACAGACACTGCAGTATAAATAAAATTATATGTTTATCTTTCAATAGACTGGAACAATATCTTCAGAGGTAATATTAAAGAAGATAAAACCCATTTAGCATGATTTTACATTCAAATACAGGTCTCAAAGATACTAAATTTGGGCCAATAACAACTTAGGAGGAAGAAGTAAGCAAATTTTAGGACTCTCCTCTGGATTGCTGCTTGCCAGAATAAAGAGGATTCTTGCCTACTGGCTGGTTTTGGTAAGACGATGCTTCAGAAAGTCAAAGGGCATATATACAATATCAGAGGGACAAGGCAAAATTAATTAATCCAAAGTTTAGTTAAAAATAGATTTTTGTTTTAAATGATTATATCTACATCTTCCATCCATAGTGAATGTCCTAAGAAAGCTTTAAATATTCTGTTTCTGAAAAATGTCATTTAGGTCAGTTGTGCTCAGCTTCCAGCCTACAGGCCAGATCTGACTTACAGACCCACATTATCTGGCCTCCAGGGCTCTACATGGATATGAAAATTTGGTGGCAGGAGAGCAGCAGCAGCATTAATTGCCACTCCTCCACTGCCAAATTCCAGACCCGCAAGAAGCCCTTTGGGCTGGATAACACGGACCTGCAAGCTAGATTGGGTCAATGTATTGGGTAATTCTGGCACATGGCCAGACACAGGTGTTCCGGGTTAGACCGGTATACAGGATCATACCTGAGGACTAACAACCTTCATGCAAAATCTGGCCTATGGAGTGACCCTATGCCATTCATCCGGCCCTGTGGTTGGAAGGTTGGTCGTCACTGATGCAGATTCTCAACAATACAAATAGAGTTGCCTGCTTCATAGTAGAGATAAACTTGGAGGAATAGAGTTTAAAGACCTCTCACTTCTAGGAAGTGGGAAGAACTGAAATTTAGTTCAAATTTTTTAGCATGGACTCATTTCAAAGTGTGAAGAGTCCCTTTAACCTGGACAGAATTCAAACTTTACTGTGTAAATATTTACACTGCAATAACTTATTTTAAGATTACAATGTCAGTGTCAGTACCAGGCTGTAACAGGGGCTCTTGTCCTGTTACTAGAGAATGAGGGAAAGAGTAAAGCAATAGGAACTGTGCCTTTGGTGAACTGGTATGAGGCCAGAAGAAGTGGGCTTTGGGGATATAAACCCAGCTCCAAAATCAGAAGGGGGGGTCACAGTCTGACCCCAGGCACAGTTAAAGGCAGAAGCAGGGAACTGATAGAAGCAGTACTAGGAACAAGAAACTGCAACTGGGCCCAGAAAGGCTGTGGAAGGGAAAGACAGCAGTTTGGGATAGAAGCCAGAGAGGAGAAAGGGAAAAAGCACACTTTCTGGACTGTTTGCAGGCAGCAGAGCCCATCAGGACTGATTATAGGAGTGGGGCATGGCAGGAATTCTACAAGGCGAAAGGACGATGCAATGTCAAGCTAACCAGGACAGTTATTCTGGGGAGAATTCACCCCACTGAACTGCTGATTGGGGCCAGATAGCCTGTGGGACCATAGGGGACGGGGCAAAAATGACCTAGAGCTGTGCATTTACAGAGGCACTTAAGCTGCCTCTAGTCTCCTAACACCTCCTACAACAGCGCTTCTCAAAGTGCCAGTCCGCGAGCCACCAGTCACCGGTGCATAGCGAGTTGCCAGGAAAGAAATATATTCTCCAGTCTGCAGCGAGTTGCTAGGAAAGAAAGACATATATTTTCAGAAGCATAACATTGATATGTCATAGCGCCACAGTTTGTACATACAGGTGACATCACGTCGTGTGAGGTGAGGAAAGAGAAAGAAACAGTCGGTTGCGCATTTGTGTAGCGCCGTTACACACAGTTGCTGGCACCGGCTGCACAGGGCACTGGTCCCTGGCCCTCTGGAAAAAAACTGCCGGTCCACCACATCAGATAGTTTGAGAAGCACTGTCCTACAGGACTGAAGGCCTATTCCCTTATTTCAGCACCATCAAGTTGTGGCAGGTGAGAGATGGATAGGCACTTTAGAACAAGGGGAGGGCCAACAAGCCAGGATTGACTGTCAGGGGACAGTAGCCTATGTGACCCTGGATGGTTACACAGCCTTATACTGCCAAACACTGCAGGTGACCCTGAAGGACAGTTCAGTGCAGGGCCAAATTCTTTCACTGTATAAGAACCTCTGCTCCACTCTCTCACTTGTATTTAATGAGTCTTGCAGTATCAGGGCCAAATTATATATTCTTTTCTCAGACCGTGATCCTACAAACACATACACACAAGATGAAAGGATTTATCAGAGGAACATAATTAAAGGTATGACTAAGAATTATATGGCACTCCAAGCAGGGATCTGCAACCAGAGTCACGTAATCTAACCCCCCTGGATAAATTCAGGATTCGCTAAGCTACTGGCCACAAGATCAGTAACTGAAATACTTTATATTTCACTACTCTTTCCTCTTACTTGGCTCCCTTCCATTTCAAGGTATTTCACCAAAAAATCCATTTTTTGTTGTCTTCTGTTAATGTCAAGCTGAAGGCCAGGTGCTGCAGAAATGTGTATGTTCAGTTATTGTGACTATTTGAATTGCTCCATTGCAGCATTCTGGAGCCTTGACTCCAGAATCCATTTTCACTCATCCTGCCATAAGCAATTTCTGTTTTGTTAATGAACTTTTGGCAAATGTTATAAACTCAAATATCTGCACAGTGCAGGTGATTCAATAAGCCACAATGCAAGAACTCTTAAGCTTTACCCCCTGGAGTTATTTGTTATATAGTGTTTGTAACAGCATGTGGATCTACTTAGAACCAGATGGTAACAGATCTGGTCTATCAGAACACTTGTCATTAATCTTCTGTCTATTTCTGTTGCAGACCTGCCACATATGTAATCAAAAATCAGAAAGTGTAAACAGCCCAACGATGCAGTTTTTACTAGCCATGGGCCACCTCTTGAAGTCCTTATCCAGAGCCAGATTGTGGCCTTTGAAGCAGAATTCACCATAAATGTAATGAAGAGTTTGAGCTTTCGTAAAAACCAACAGCTCAACAGTGTCTTGTGTGCTGACTCTTCCTTACACAGGCAACAATGAAGCAAAGGATAGGATTGCAACCTAGTCAGTTAATTGCTGTAGGGGGGGCTGGAAGGATAGGACTTTTGTCCTATTTGTGGAGTTTCTTTATGACTTGGCTCTGCCAATACCAGAGGTTTGACTCCCATAGAACAGGTCATCTTCATGAATGGATGTCCTGTGCCTTGAAACCAGCTCTGAGGCCCACAACAAACACACTTGCTATTAAAGGGACATCTTTTAGAGCTATGTTAGAAAGGGTCTTATAGCATAAGGCAGTTAACAAGTGTATTATTTAGATCATAGTAAGCATTACTACGAGTTACAACTAGGTCCAAGTGACTGAACAGTAGGGCTTACTATAATCTGGACAGGGCTGGAGCCAGCTACGTGGTTGACAAACAGCTGCTTGTCAGTCCCAGCCCCTGTACTGCACTAGAGTTTTGTACCAACACCAGTGTTGTGCTGTGGTTGGGACTGCCATGTTTGTCATTATCATGTTATCTCTGTAGAGCTGTCCCACGATAGCTGAAAATGTATTACTTACTACCATGTGTACTCCTCTTGCTAAGAATACTAACTTTGCTATGATACAGTGGTACTTCCCATGTGGGTTATTGCCTGCATGCATTTTAAGTGTAGTCAACACATCCTAATTGTAATGTACAACAAGGCCCTAAGACTTCCTGGCTCCTGATTCTAAACGGAATCCACTCTGCAAAGGAGAGTGGAAATAAATGCAGGAAGAATCTGTGGTATTTTTCTGTTAGGAAGCATTTAACAGTACAATGCTTCTTGCTACTTGGGCCTCCTCACTATGAGAACCCCGAACTAGGAGAGTTCCTACGAGAGTTCAGAGAAAAGGGAAATGAGAATTACCAGGAAGGCAACTGATCCAACATTCACCAAGCAGATCAGAACGGGGGAGCAATAAGTGAGCAGGAATGAGACAATAATACGCTTGTTGGGAACTAGGTAAGAACTATCCCTGCTCCCTATCCTTAGAGTATGCAGTCTAATATATGTAAATAAAGAGCAGTCCTGTGATAAGTGTGAGCAATTCCTGATTGGCTGTGGAGAGCTGGTTAACCACACACTGTTGTCTTATTTACACACGGCTTCTGGAATATGATAAAAAAGCACTAAGTGCTATTAACTTTTCATGTAGGCAGTTAGTTACTAGAATGGTTAAAGGGACAGTAAGTGATAATGAATGGGTAAGGACGTGATCTTTTGTGTCTGATATATCCATTAGACTAAACTTTCTTATGTAAAACTTAGAGAGTATTTAAGCACAAAGATCACACACTGGGTTCCAGGCTCTATTTCAAAACCAACTGTAAAGAACAACAATTATAACTACAGACAGCTCCTTAATCCTACTATAATTTCTACAGATATTATACCCAACTATAAGCTTTATCACACAAGAAAAAAATTGCTTATTTACTGCACAAGCCAAAATGGTAATTTTATTAGTAACAGTTTTACCTCCAAATCATGGGGAGTCTGACCCAACTCTGTAGCACCTGAAAGTCATTTTTCTGGGACTGATATCTATGATATCAAAAGTCTTAACCAAATTCCTAGTAGCAAAAAGTCTACAACATAAAACCAATCAAGCAAATACACACAGAAACCACTGGAAGATGCAGCAAAAGGCTACAGCTTGACTAGTTATGGAGACTGAACCATCCTTTCACTAGAGGTGTGCAAAGTCCAGATACCTGGTCCTGCAAAGGATCACATGGTAATTAGCACCCCCTTATTCTCGACTGGAATCCAGTGTTCTTGTCACAAGAACTGGGATCCTCCAAAAATTTGTATGCAGGTGAGGCACCAGGCAACCTGGTCCAGCTCCACCTCATGGAGGGCAGGACAACCCTAATCATAAGGGACAGGCTGAGAAAGAGGCAACAAACGGATTCTGAGTGAACTTTTTGGGGCCCTGTTTCATGATGTTTGCTAGGCATTTGAGGCTGGTGAAGAAACAGGAATCATTGGAAATGGGAAAGAAAAGTGCAACTCAGCTGTGGGAGTAAAGAGGAAGCCTAAATACATTCAATGTAATGGCTCACCATGACTTTAAAAAAGTCAGTGTTGAGGGGTACTGCTTGCAATGGCATTATCTTGTTCAGATGGGCTACAGTAACCTATACTTGTAGGGTCCAATCAGTATATTTGCCAAATGCACCGTGTATTTTATAGTCATATTGGATGTTGGCTGCATTTAATCAATTTTATAGATGGTTTCCATTACTGAGCACGTGCCACTTTTGGCAGCAGCTTAATATAGGCAATGTATTTAGTAAAGTTTCCTTGTATGCAAATGTAAAGCAAGGGGCTTTTCCCTCCATGCTGATTGGGGGTGGGAGGGAGGAAACTTTGTCTTTTTTGTGTAAACGTAGTAACAGTGCCTGAGGTGCATCTGTCCTAGAAAGAGGCCTTCAGTTTCTAGGACTTTCAAACAAGAACCTTTAACTAAAATTCACCTTAAGTATATTTAAAGATGCATTTTAAAGCTCAGCTCACAATTAGTTCCTTTTTTTCTATATTTATTTACATTCATCCTAGCATTATGATTCAATGGTTTCATAAGTTTCCATTATGGGAAATGGGGTTTGGTATGTATGCGTTCTTCCTCTATGTTTCTATTTTCTCTAATGTTCCAGGGGAAGTGGAATTGTACAAACAAATTGAGGAACCAGCTGTGGTAAAAAGTAGTGTTATATTTATCTATAGATTAAGACAGACACTGTTGTGATGATGTTGGCGCACACTTCCCTGTCTAGAATGTTTAAGGACTTTGGCACTACACAACTTGTCATTTCAGATACTATCAGTCCTCCTACCCAGTGACAGTACACAATGCTATAAAACAAGCTCTCCAATCCTGCCCTTCCAGGATCAAATACCATGATAATTATATTATTACACCATGCTTACAAGAACCTTTCACTTGATCAGAAATGCTCCAACAGTTAATAACCAAGAGCTATATTTGCAACGTATCTGGTGGCCAGATACAGAAATTCAGTTGTACAGAAGGCAAAATGTTTACAATTCAAATGGCCATTAAATGAAGCCTACTTCCTTTCTAATATGTAGGTGGCTTCTCTTATTGACTGTCAGCTTTACTATCATTTATATTACAGTAACAGTTAAAGGCCTCAGCTGAGATCAAGGTCTCAGTCTGTTTGAAAGCTTGTATACATGTACACATTCAGAGGCAGATCTTATACCCTAAATAGCTAGACAGACAAAGGAATGACAGGAAAAGAGGAATAGAGAGTCTTGCAGCATGTCTAGCTAGGGTAAGAATGCTAGTTTTCAGGTTCCAGTTTGATATTCTGCTGAATGGATTATGCCAGGTGTAATTACAATAGCTAAAAATAACTTCCTCAAAGATCAGTATGAAGCATGTGCAAATTAAATAATGAATATAAAAATCTATAATGGTTTGATCATTTTAGACTGAGAGTAAGATGACAGAAGGTAGAAGGTACACAAGCTCCAAATTAATATACGGGAATAAGAAAAGACAACAGGGAATTGAAATGTATTAACCAAAGTTGCATGGAGTCTTACCATGAAGTCTATATTGTTGTCCTCATTTCGGAAGTGTTCCATCAGTTTCTCAAAGCGCTGCTTCTCCCCACAAACCTGTAAAAATAAGCATATGATGTGTCTATTACATAACCACCCACTAGAGGGAGAGCTAAAAATGTGAAAACCAAGCTTATAGGTTCATTCACAACCTTTAACCCACCATCTGTCTTTTCTAGACCACTTTTTTCATGGCAAGTCTTGAAGCATGTCTGATCCCTCAAATTATGGTCATCACTCACACTGCCTATCTACAAGATAAGAAGCTGGGTTTTGTTATTAAAGAATGTGCCTTTGTCCTTTAAATATCTGTCTATAAATCTCATCCTCAACTGGTGCACCCTGAAAGCAAAGGGACCAGCCACAGATCCAGTCCTTTAGCCAATTTCCAACATGAAGCTGTAGGTTATGTTATGTTACAAGGTAACGTATGTACTTTATGTTATGAAGTAAAAACCAATGAAAATGAGCAGGGACCAAATTCAGAGGGTCTATAGTTCAAACACTGGTGTGAATTTTCCTGGCAAAATGTCAAACCAATGTGGGGTCTAGCAAGAAAAGCAATCAACCAGATGGAGAAATAAGATCCAAGGTAAAACAGAGGCCAGTACTTTATTTTACCATACCTCTTTACATTGGAAATACACACTGAATAAAATATTTTCTTCTCAAAATGGCCTGCATTTTAAATGTTTGCCAAAAATGGTTAAAAGCTCTTCCATACACCCTGGTAAACATGTCTTTATTTGCTTTTTTCCTTTAGAGTCAGAAAATGTGTGTGCATCTTAAATTCAAAGGCACCTTAAATTCAAAGGCATGTGCGTTCCTTTATATTACTTCCTACTAGTTTTTCCATTTTCATCTCACTCTTATGCCTCTTAAGAGTCCAAGTTATTTGTACCTAATTGCACCAGAGTTGTAACACATTAAATAAGCTGGAGGGTAGAGAGTGGAGGAATAGGTCTTGTTCCTTCCCAGCAGCTCCCCCACCCTCCCCCGCAATCACTCAGTGGGTATGTCTACACATGCATATTAATAACATGCAATAAACTCCAGTGCTTATTGCGAGCTGGCACCATGTTTACACGAGTGCCTGGGACCGTATCATGTTGAGCCAGGTCAGAGCAGCCCTGGCTGGCAAGGGGCTCAGGCAGTCAGCCTGCCAGCTTGGGGCTGTAGCAACCTGGTTCAAGGTGTTGCAGAAGGGCTAGCTAAAGCACAAGGGTGCTTCAGTGCAGGGCTAGGCAGCAGGCACCCCCCCACAATGAACCACCCTCATGCCCCAGCCAGCTGGGGCAGTGTCTATACAGGAGCTGCTGCAGAGTAAACAACTCCACAGTAGGGTAGTACTTATAAATATAAGTACCACCCTGCTGCAAAGCTTATTAGTTTATTCCAGTCTAATAGCCCTGCTTATGTAGATGCTGAGACATTTACTATGGAGCTAATGAGTCTACTCCACAATAGATGTCTCATGTAGATGCACCCAGTAAGTGTGCCACTATTAACACTGGGCACATCTACAACGTAAGCTTTAATGTGCATTAGCCTATTTTACTGCACATTAGAGCATCACGTTAAAAATGCAATTACATTAATGTGCAGTAATATAGGCTGCTGTACATTAAGCATTACTTAAGAAACATGTGCTTTCCGTACTGAACATGAGAGCAACCTAATGCAACCTCACACTGGAGGTACTAAATTCAATGCGCATTAGGAAAAGTGCATTAATTCACATGTAGATGCACCCACTAATGTGCGATTTAGGCCACCATTTATATACTTTCAAAAAGACGACATGAATTTCCAGGTTTCTTTGCCCTGGGACACACAAGATAATAATTAGACACACAAGATAATTTAAATGGGACACACAAGATAATCATTCTCCTAAGAGACTCATGAACCTTTATATACTGAAAGGGAATCCTGACTAAACAAGACAGTGTGCATACAGTAGACAGAGGAAGCAATTCCTTTACTTGTGCCTCTCCCATTTCACAGTGGAGCCCTCCTCAAGCTCGTAAATTCTTTAGACAGAACCTCTTCCAGTGAGCAGATGGTCACTTTGACCTTAACTGCAGTTTGCATCCTGGGATAAACAGAATCAAGCAATGACCTTCATTCTACTAATTCACTGCACTCCATTAGCTCTGAGCTTACTCAAGGGCAAATCTTGCCTCTTACCCTGTAGAAATGGAGGAACTAGTGTCCTCTACTGCAATGGAGGAAAATTGTGGAACAGAATTTGGTGAGGCCATCTCATGGTCAGCATCCCTTAGATGGTATGGAAATTCACGTTTGTGAAAATGGCCAGATGTGTGTAAGTGGTGTGCAGAACTTGGGCTGGCACTCACAGGGATGAACTGAACCAAAATATATAGCAGGTAAGATTCAGTAGCAGCTCACAAGGCCACTAACAGACACCCCTTTGAGGTTAATGGGATCGCCAGCCAGAGTAGTGTCTGCACTTACAGAATCCTTTGCAGAATTAGGCCTAAAATCAGAGGAGGGTCTCAGAGCACCATTAGAATCATGAATACAGAAGTTTGGAGCTACTGCCTTAAAGCACCTCTCAGTAACATATGTTTCAAGTAAAACAGCCTAGAGTCAGATTATGAATAAAACAGAATAAAGTAAGTGATTTAAAAGAAGTTAAGATTCTCAGCATAAAACCCATGCTATCAATTTGGGCAATTATAATGCTCTGACAATTATACAATAAATACCTAAATAATATCAATCTATAATTTACCAACATAGTGACATTTATTTAAGAAGAAAGGGGAAAAAGAAACCCCTGTATCTGTTTGCATATGGAACACAACTTGAAAAGCTATTTATTATTAAGGTTAATTGTTTCCAGTTGATAACCACATCTGATGTTCTTCGGCATGTTACGTAAGGAGACAGAGACATAGCATGTCAAGGCTTTTAAAAGTCTCAAATGTGATATTATATTCCAGGAAACTGGATGTTAAGCTAATACTTTGCCTGTGGGCTGCATTTTTAAATGGGATCTCAGCTCAGCTGCTAATATTTGCACCTGCCTAGCTTCCCCAAATTACAACTTATGTCCAAATATGACTATTAACCAAACAATTTTCAGTGAAAGTGTCATCTTCAGAGTTGTAGATTCACAGTTGTAGATTCTATGCCACAATTTATCCTAGGCACACTATCATGTGCACATAAAAGAGTAGTGCAGACACAAACTTGAAGGCTGTATTTGAAAATAATAGCCTATTTTACATACGTACATCAAAACTGCATTCATGGTTTTGAAGCATCTCATACTGTAGAGTGAGAAATGCCTTAAGTCAAGTTCTGCTGTCAGATGTTAGTGTGGACTTCCCACTAATGAAGTCAACGTCAGCCCAGTATTTCCCAAATCTAAGAAGAACATTTTCCTGATGGATTAAACCTTGAGCTCACATCTATTGTCCTTGAATTCAATGTCACATTCACCCCACGATTTCAATGAGAACAGAAACTTCTACTCCATTAGGTTGCCTGAACATTACCAGGGCAATGTATATCCAAGTCGATAGATAGTCACATCTAGGGTACTGCAGTGTTGAATTATGTTCTTGACTGCACAATCCTCAGAAAGAGGCTGCTTGCACAGGTATGAACAACTGGTGCCTCCCGAGACTTGGGGGCACCATGGTGGCAAGCAGGGACGGCCCACAGCTGCTAGCATCAGTGTTGGCAGCAGGGGGGCAGGGAGTGGCGAGCAAGGTCCGCCCACAGATGCTGCTAGCCATGTTGGAAGTGAGAGGGGGCGGTGGTGAGCAGCAACCACCTGCAGAAGCTGGCGGTGGCATGTGCCCCCCTATATGCACAGGTATACGAAAAAGGTATACTGGGGCTAGGTACAGACATTCAAAAAGCCCAAGGCAGAATCCATCATCCACGTTATGCAGTTTTCTCTAAGTAGCATAGTTTAGATTGGTAGCAAAGAGAGCACACATTCGCCCTGTGGTGCAGGGAGGGAGGGCGCGGGGGAATCTTAGATTAGATTCTGCCGTTTTACATCAGTTTGTGTGTCTTGAACGTGTGTTCTCTTATAGGTATAGATCAGTTTTGTATGCCAAACTTTTGTTCTGTCAAAAGTATAGACCAGTTTCCAAACATTTACTTGGGTAAAAGTGTAGTGCCTATACCTAGCATTTGAGAAGCTTTACTACTAGGGAAGAGGCCGGGAGAGCAATATGAAGGTGCTGACCCTCTGCAGGAATAAACTATTCCTTCCTTGTGGATCTCATGGTCTCTGAGGTCTAGACACTACACCTCTTCCCTTGCTGCATGCGAGGCCCAGCAGGGGACTATGAGAGTCAATGCAGGCAACTCAAGATTTTATGAGGAGCCCTGTGTGTTCTTCCTTAAAAGTCCCAATTCCAGGAGTTTAAAAACTCTGAGCTTTCATTATAAGAAATTTATTTTTCTATCTCTTGGTTGTGTAGAAAAGTGATACAAATTGCAAACCTAAGCCTTAAATACCAGAAGACCCAGAAAAATCACCCAGAAAGAGGCAAGGATTTATTTGTGATATCGTCTATTGGACTAACTATATATTTAGTCCAATAAAATATATCACCAAAAAATCCTTTGCTGTAATGTATTTCCTGGAACGTCACAACTACATCATCACTACAAGCCCAGAACGTATGGGTATTTTTAATCTCAATATTTTAAGTAATTGGTAGTACTGGAGAGGTTACATTTCTCCTTGGCTCTCTGTCATCCCCTAGACTTCTCACCAAGATGGCATGCAACAGCTATCAGCCATTCTGAGATCGGTCCTACTCAACCCATCCTATACCATTTCTTCTTTTCTTTTCACTCTTTCTTTTGCCTGTGTTCTCTCTAAGTCAGAGCCCACTCCTTGGATGCAGCAATGCAGTCCCTAGTGTAACTGGGCTCTGATCTTGGCTGGTTATACTGGGGTTAATGTAAATATTTAAGTCATCACAAGTTTGATAAACTTCTAAGAAGGAAATTTCCAATTAAAATGCCAAAAGGTCTCTAATGTGACAACCAGACAGGTCTATCATCACTGTGGTAAAGTAATAGATTACTGCCTAACCTCTTCAGCTCACAGTACACACCCTGCAATCTGGCAAGAAAGAGTACCATATCAAAGTTGCTGTTCGGGTCCTTTCAAGTTCGGTGCATTTAGTTCAGGGATTCTGTGTTGTGGGCAATCATGAAAAAGAAGTGATCAACTCAACAACGAATGGAGGAGAAATTAAATTCTTCTGAAATCCAGGTGTTAAATCTCATACGTGAGTTAGATGCCAAATCATGGCATGTGGAATCAGCTGCTGGTCTTTACAAAATGAACAATTTCCTCCCAGGTTTACAGGTCTTCTTGTTAGTAGTGATGGACTAAACTACTTCACTACAGTTTTCTTACTTGAGGGATCACAACACTTTCCAGAAACAAAAACATCATGTCAACTAGTGGAATAAGCAAGTATTAGAGGTGTTAAGGGGGCAATACTGACTTCTCAAAGTGAGCAGAAGAGTGGGCACAAGCTGCTGCTGCCTTCCAAAACTGTCTCTGTTATTGATTTGATGTGTGGGGGTAACCTTGCTGTGCCTCAGTTTCACTACACAAGAGCAGTGTTGTGAGAATTTAAGAGCCATAAAGATGTATAGCTCTTTAATTGTCAGTGAAGTCATACCTAGAGATAGATACAAGCCATCAATTCACATTGGTAAGTCGGCAGTGCTTGCACACTTCCTCCTTAACCAATCCTACACTAACATCCCTGCACTGCCAGAGGGGAAAATGTTGCTGGAGGTTATCCTTTTGGATATATTGTATACATCCAAGTTCTTAACAGTTCAGATCCGGATCATTGAAAATAAAACTCCTTGAACTTTTTAGAGAACCATTACCACTGGTTTCCCAGTACTTTAAATGTAATTAAATTCTTCCCAAATAAACTGCCTTTAATTTTGGAAAAAAACAAGTTTTCCCCAATTTTCCAGCTTAAGTTGTAGTGTAGTACTACTCTGTAATATTTAAGGAATGGCAGTGTTCATCCTAAATGTGCATCTCATTTGAAATTCTGAACAATGTAAAAATATAAATACCAAATAAAAATAAAGTACCAATTACTGACATTACCATCTATTAGCTTAGGTTTTAAATAGCACTTCTCCTCACAGTATCTAAATAAACACTAAGGAATTGATTCAAATCATATTGATGATAATGGACGTTGGATCAGGATAAACCAGTGTTCCCCATTCTTCACTAGCTCATGGGACAAGAGTGAGCAGATAACATACTGTGGGCATCTTCATATTTGACTCTCCCTGTCAACTGCAGTTTTAATTATTCCATTTCCTGTGGTCACCAGCAACACTGGATAGCCTCATGGGACCCTGAGCCATGGGTTGGGGATCCTGACTAGGTAACTACATCTACAAAGTAGAACCAGTGGCAGATTTCATGGTGGGTCCTGCTCTTTACTTCTCAGGTTTTTTTAAAAATTTTGTTAGGTTTTATTTATATTACATTCCTCTCCCATACTAGCATTGCTTGCCTTCTTTTCTGCCTTAAGCAAAAATACAATAGGGCATATGTGGCACATTTTCTGTGACTATTATGTACAATTACTGCACCAAATTATTAGATATTGTGTGGTCAGCTCCTGACATCAATGGGAGTTTTGCTTTTGGCCGTACCAGATGAGTTTTTATAGTGAAGAAGAAACCTCTCAGGACACAGAAAGAACTGACACGTCTGCCACAACAACTGCTCTAGAAACAAGATTTACATTCTGGCTTCTGAGGCTGATCATATATATTTCTGCAAAAGCAATCATCAGAAGTTCTTCCTGCAGTACAATGAACGGTCTTGCTAGGAAATCAAAGCACAGACATTCCTCATGGCACACCATACATACGGAGTTGGCTGCTAAAACCTAAATTGCACCAGTGTGTTTCCAGCTGAAATCAAGGGAGAAAGTGCAAGTTCCTGCTCCCCACAGAGGCTTCCTTTTACAACGGGTATGATAGCCCTTTTCCCATTACCTATCTGTATCACTGATAAAGAAGCTTTGCAAAATTACGAAGCAGCCAAATTCCAATATGAAATAGTCAGAAGGATACTTGGAGAAGATCGACAACACAAACAGAAAACGAAATCTTGTGTTCATTTTAATAAGACTAGTGTCCTGGGTGCTTCACACTGTCCTGGACCACTGCAACAGGATACAAAAGTGCCAATATTTGCTGGCATCTTCCTTAGCACCAGGGTACTGACAGCCCTCCCCACTTCCTGCCTGCAGGTTACTCCTGCCATAATCAAGAATAATTTGTACATAAAATCCATTGTGTGGTCAATAGCCAGGTCTACTCCATGCTTGCCTCTACTCTTACCCTTCCTCTACCATGACTCCAAGAGCGGAGAGGCTTTGGAATAATTCTTAATGAGTTTGGAAGAGCTCCAAAATTAACATATAAAAGTGTTTCTATATCTTTCCTAGAATGTGGGTTGGGTCATTTACCGACAACATACAAGTCAAGAGGACTTCGATCCTTCACTCTAAAGAACAGACTATAATAGTGAAATTAGCTCTAGTAGAAAGACTCACATAGCAGAATACTAAAACCTGACAGAAGTTTTCTTTAAGAACCAGCTCAGAAAGCAGTGGAAGTAAAAAGTAACAGAGTAACCCCCAACTAACTTAACTGTATTTTAGAAGGTCGTACTGGGCCTTTTTCAACTCACCATTCAAGTCTGTAGGAGTTTCTCCACTGACATAAATAGGAATTGGATCAGATGCATTGGCGTTTATTAAAATTCCAAGTCTCTTTATTCCTGTGGTCGATGGTCTATTAAAACCATATTCCAAAATCAAATCCATTTGGGCTTTGGGGATGCCCTTCCTCAGGAACAACCAACCATCATCAGAAATAGAAGCAATTCACCCAAGCTTTAGATTCCAGGCAAATGTGCATTTCTAATATGACTGCAGGAAAAAAACTTGGAACTGACTCAAATATTAAAAAAAAACAAACCCATCCACTAGGGAAACAACCATGATGCTGATACACAAGATCATTCAATGATGAGATACACCCGGACTAAAAACTGAGTTTTGGGAGGCTTCACATGAACGATTCCACATGGGCAATGGAAAAATGCTGACATAACCCAGTATAAACTATAGTTTACTGATTAAATCAGAAAGAAGCATAAATTACACCACCCCAACAGACAACTGGCAAAGACAATAAACAAATTATACTGGCCCATTGAAGTAAAGTAGCAGATATTCAGTGGGGAAAGCAGCAGCAGAAGCAACAATAAAAATGTGGCTGTTGGTGGTTCCTCACCCTGTCATCAGATGAGTCAATGGTGGGAACATGTGTGCTACAGGAGGCAGTGAACTAACTTTAATCTTCCATAATAAACCGTATCATCTCATGCAAGAGTAAAATTGTAGCTGAAGCCTACACCCTGAAGATTGGCAGATGTCCAAGACATGGTGAAATCAGATGCAAATGGATAAAACCATATGTTGTCATTTATATCTGAACACATTTCCAGTATCTGTCACATATATTGGAGAAAGAGTGAGACCACAGCAGGCTTTTATTACCATTATTTGGGGCAAGTAGAAAGACCATAACGTTTACCCCAGCTATAAGAAAAAAAATTCCTAAGGTGGTAAAAAAAATCATTTTAGGCTGCATTAGCTTGTCATTCCAGAAGAACAATGTGGTTTTGTAGAAAGCCACCTACTATAGCCTTCCTCTTTTAAAAGAGATAGCAGAATGCTAATAAGGTATGCATTTCATAGATATGTAGCAAAACTACAACAGAACCCCAGAGGGAAACGGTAAAAATCTAATATGGCAAATTTGGTGAAAATGATGTCTTCATCAAACACGATGCTCTAAGACAGGGGCAGGCAATTATTTTGGGCAGAGGGCTGCTTACTGAGTTTTGGAAAGCCATTGAGGGCTGTATGACAGGCAGCCCAGGGCAGATAAATATGGATTTTCTAAATATTTTAGGATCCCCCGCAGTCCACATCTGGCCTCGGCCCGCATTTTGCCCAGCCCTGCTCTAAGACCATAGAGTTCATCATATCCACGTGAACAGCGAGACAAAAAGATTTCATTATATTATACTTGGAACAAACTAAAGTTGCTAAATGCATGTTATGTCCTAAATACAATGAAAACCTGATCTTCAAGAAGGATGGCCTCCTCCTACTCAAGACTCTTCTTGTTGAAGAATGTGGTCATAACTCAACAGCAAGAAGATAAAGTTGCAATGTACATAAAAAATAATGTAGTAAAGGTAGTTGGTAATTCAAGGCCTGGAGCTACAGTGTGTTGGGCAGTAGTCCAGACTAAATATTAAGAGACACCACTTACCTGTTCAACCCAAGGCACTTACAAAAGACTGTAAAGCCCTATCCTGCCCAGACACGGAGACCGACTTCCAGAATATATTATACTGATATTAATTTACTTATTTGAAGAATTGTTCTCTGTGTTTGGCAGAGCGTATAAGTGATAAATATTATGAAATAAAAAATACAGATATTAGAAACACATAAATGAGAACTGCTACTGCAACCAGGAAGCAACTAAAACTCAATGTTCTCACAGAGGCAGACAACCTCTGAAATCTCTCATAAGCTATTTTTGATGCAGTTAGTGCTTGAGGTGAATACGGCTTAATGTTACAAACATAGTTAATAGTTGACTAGAGTTAGGAAAAAGTATTTCCTGAAGGTTTATATTTGAACATATACTTTAAAATATAAAGCTTGGCCATAACCTTTAAGAAAAGAAAACTAGTCCACATGTTGACATGACTAACTATGAGCTTCCTCAAGGCTATTTTAAACTGGTTCTCCATTTTTCCCTTTTCTTAAAACTTCAATAAGCTTTCAAGTCCTATAGCAGTCATTGACTTCATTAAAGCATGAGAAGCACAATCAATTTATGCAAGTTTTTCAGCACATGCTCTATACTGGGTAAAGCCATTCTAGATATAGCCATTATATAGATAGGCTCATATTATATGCATGCAACTCCCAAATTAGAGAGACTCTTTTCTAAATGTTTCTTTCTACACACTACTGTCTTGGCTCCATAATACCTTTTCTTTTTCTTACAATCGTCTACTACAGGGATGGAAAAATGCGACCTGCAGGCCACATCCTGCACACCAGGCCATTTTATCTGGCCCACAGGGACCCTAAACATTTAGAAAATTAACTATTATCTTCCCAGTCCGAGCAGCAGCAGGACTCAAGAAGAACCGGCAGTAGGACCCAGCAGCAGCAAGGCCCACTTGGCCCCAGCCCCCCAAGCTTCTGGCTGTTCCCTTGCCTTCCTTCCAGCAGAGTGCAAATTTTGGTAAGAAGGTGGGGGTGGTGATGAAGAGGATTGCTGGCAAAACAGGAGCCAACCTGGCCCCACTGGCATCACACTGCATGGAACCGTGTGCTGCTGGAGTGGTGGGCGAGTGGGGTAGCAATGGTGGCAGGCAGAGAAGCAAGGGAGGTGGCCAGGGAAAGGCAATGGCATGGTGGGGAAGGGGGGGAAGAGTGGCAGCCGAAGTACTCCTTTCAGCAAGGGGGTCTGTCATCTTGGAACTCAGGGAAAAAACAAATTATATTCTAAAAATTAAACATCTACTACAGCATACATTAATTTGATTTAAAAAATGGGGTTTTGTCCTTATTTATATGTGTTTGCATAGTGTACCTAGGAGTGACTGTATAATATAATGTATTGCATAATGAAGACTTACTTTCATTTATTGTTGGGGACTGTGGAGTGGTGTGGAGGGTACAGGTGGGTATAGGTTTGTGGGGGGCTGTGGGTGTGTTTGTATGGGTATGCATGTATATGGGGTACAGGGGAGGGCATGGGTGTGTGTGTGGGGTTTGTGGCAGGGAGTGTGGGGATGGGGGAGCATGTAGGGGACTGTGGATATGTGGGGTGTTGGTGGGTACAGGGTTTGTGGGGGGATATGAATATGCAGGGGAAGGGGGGCTGAGAGGGTTGTGGAGTGTGTGGAGTTGGGAGGCTGGCTGGGGTATGTGTGTACATGAGTACAGTGGGGGGGGGTATATGGTGGGGTATATGTGCATGGTAAATGCACTTTTTTAGTCAGTATCTGCTCCAGAACAAAGCTATATGGCTGTCTGGTCCTTCCTTGTTTCTTCTGTTCCATGTATTTGACAATACTACTTCCTTGTTTTCACATCAGTTCAGTAAAGCATTTAACTGTTTGATTAATGTAAATGACAGTGACTCCAGTAGCTTTGAGCTAAGCATAACCTAGATAAGCACCTAGCTCTAAGCTACTAAATTCACTGTCATTTAAGTTAATCAAATAGTTAAATTCATTGCTGAATTGGTGCAAGAATAAAGAGGAAGTATTGTCAAATACTCAGAACCTCTAGAAGACTCAATACAGACTACTTGGCTGTATTTCTGATTTTTTTTTTTTGAGTGACATTGTTTTCTTATCTCTCCTGCCCTATTGACACCTGTCAAAATAATTTAAGTAAATAAATTCTAGCTCTTCACTCAATTCTACACATTGCTTATTTAGGCAAATTTTCATATATTTTCAGGGGTATTTCACTTGCTGAAATCTGAATGCAACTCCTAGATCATGATGATTGAAATGCTTACAGTGTGCTGAAATATTTAGAAATATTCTGTAAGTATAGATAATTAGGAATCTTCACTAGCACTAGGGCAAAATATTTTTTTAAATGTTAATTTTTTTAATGTTGTAGGGCCCATACAGAGCAATTGTTTAGTTTTTATGGATTTTGTTATTTTTATCAATGTTATTGATAAAAAATGTTATTGAACTTATTTATTTACTAGTTGTGAGGATGTCAGTAAAAGGGGAAAAAAACAATAACTATTTCAATCCATATAGATTTTTTTTTAAAGCATGTAGAAATACTTGATTTCAGAGACAGGATTTTTTTCAGAAACAACAATAAATATCCTTAGCATTCAAAAAACATCAAGTACTAATTCCCCTGAGCCATATTTGTGCATTCTATTTCTGGATCAGCCGAATTGTCTTGGCCAGATCACAGAACCTTGTTCTGGCTGACTTTGCCTATTTGTATTACTTTACAAGGTTATTATGAGGCTTCATTAGTGTTTGCCTAGTGTTGCACAAGCCTTTGATGACAAGGACTGTTTGCATGCAAAGTAAAGAATTTATTATCTGTAACAGGTACTTAGACATTATCAACTGCTTTCTGCTTGCCATCAAAGAGCAACTACTGAAGTAGGCAGCTGGAGCAGCAAATAAATGTGCTGGTGCTTAATAAGCCACCAGTGCCACATGATTTAGACTGAACCCTCCTATATATTCCTCTTCTCAAAGATTATACTAAAGCAAAAATAATCAAAAAGAAGCTTAATTCATATTTCTAGAGTTTATGCTTCTGTGAAGTAGGCATAATGATGAAAGTGGAAGTCACAGAAGGGATGTAATCTTTAGTTTGGCTCAGAGATTTACATTTCAGAGTTTATGAGCTACGGGCAGGATATATTTAAAGCATAGTTGCAGGTGTAGTGCTCACCCTAGATCCCAGTAATGAGACCAAAGCAATTCAAAATATTCCTAAGCATCAGTTTTGTGAGGTGTCATCTTTTTCTGCGTGAAATACATTTTATGACACCCTGCCTACATCAAAGGAAAGCCATAACAATTGCTAGGAGAGGATGGACACAGAAGCTGAGATGACACAAGAGATGCCTATTGATGGAAAAAAGACAAAAAATGAAAAATAGTAATAGAGGAATCATTATAAAAATATACAGCGATATTCAGGTCTCCATCTGTCAAGTGATTCTAAACATTAAGCCCACTTGCAAATAAGGTTGTGCGAATCAATTCATCTTTCTCAGAAAAAAGGGAAATGCGTATTAACTACTTCACTTTAAAAATGCATGAAAGCTTATTTTTTGTCTGTTGGGAGTTCTTCAACTCAACACAAACGGGCTATGAAGGCACAAATATTGGATTTTTACTCAGTCAAGGCTAACATGCATTTATAGTACAGGAAATCTCTAAGTAAAAGCTAACCAGAAAAAGAAAGTCCTGAAGTGTATACTTAGCACTGCAGTTAGAACTACATAATCCTAAGAAACATTACCATGAAAAGAGAATTTTTTAGCATGTTTTCCTTTATAAAGGTATGATTTTACATGCACCTTCCCCCAGATAAAGTCCTGACACTAGAAGGACATAATTAGATGGCTTAGTCCAATTCCTTGGTCCAAAATGTATTTTAAACCATTGAATGGGAGGTAAAAGATGCAGTTACACAATGTTAATCCTTGAATTAGAATGATAGTCAATCCAGCTGGTGGACAAATGTGTCTCATCGTTATTCAATGCCCACCAATGTTCACTTCAGATTTAGGGAGAGGTTCCAAGGAAACTGCTGTATTCAGCGAAAAGATACAACTGCTGTAAATACATATCACACACACCAGCAAGGAAAGAAAGCTCCTTGCCTGTTCTGCAGTTCCAAGAGAAAAGCTGAGCAGAGCACAGTGTTTTGGCACCCATACTGAACATGGGAAGATACCCAGAAAGCAAAGAAAAAACATTTACCAAACACCTTTCATACCCTGAATATAACTCTGCAAAGATCTGAGCTAGATACTGATACAGAATGATTGTAGAGGCAAACACAGAAATCATTATGACCTCAGAAATAGCTCTGCCCAATTCTAGATGATGGAACTGGTTTCACTTGAAAGAGTGAATTCTAGCCAAGGTACCGAAGTTATCCATACTCCTTCTGGGAAATGAAGAGTGCCACAGCATCTTTAATTTCCACTTGGACAACCACAAGGGAAATGGCCCCAGTAGCCTATGTAAAAGACACCACTTCCAACAATGCACAAGCCTCTAATGCTATTTTGTAGTGCCAACATTGGGCATAAGCCTAAAACTCTGCCTAGAAGTGAGAATGCTTCCACATGAGCCACATTCTTGGCAGTAGCTTACTAACAGCTACTTAATCATAAACCATTTCAACATGCTTTTATTGGGCTTATGTTCTCCTTCTGCTGATTTGGTTGATTTCTATTGATTTCCTGTTCTCCTTCTGCTGGTCACAATTGCCCCTTGTGATAACAGAAAGCTCTTTTTAGGGGTGAATTATCTCAATGCCAACTAATAAAGAGTCTCCCGTATTTGTGGAGCCTTAAAAAATAAGTAATAAGAAAATAAAGTAAGTGCACAATAATGCAGGGTTATTTATCTTGGGGAATATACATTATGATATGGACAGGCCGGTGAATGTCTGACCGCTGCATCCCCAAGCAAGAGCAAACAGGGCATGCTTTTGCTCACACTGAAATCAATGAGAACTCAGGCACTAATAGGAACAAAAAGGGACATACTTTTATGACAAAAATTTATAGCATCCAACCTCTAAATTGAACACTTTCCTTAAATGTATCAATATAAATCTGATTTGCTGATAAAATCCCAACAAGTACTGCACAAACTCAAATGTTAGGAGAATCATATAAAACATACAGCCAATTCTTATTATTCTGTTGGAAACGGCACAAAAGACTCAGCGGTATGCACATAGAAAGCTATCTGTAAACAAATGAATGTAGGAGTCACAGTAAAGATGAGAATTCAGACGTTTTCCTTCAGTATGAGACAGTGGCAATAAGAGGCAAAGGCAAACAAAACAGGCTAAGTGCTGGAAATGATTGAAAGGAGAAGGAGGTGTTGCTGGGTCTTTGGTTAAATTTGAAATGTAGTATAACTTAGTCAAACAACACATGAATAGGAGGTCTTCCTCAGAGTGGGCCATGAAGTACACTCTGGAACTACTTTCTGTTTAAAATGTGAAAGTAAATTCTGCTCATTCTATGATGTACACCCTAAACCAAGAAGCTGTTTCCAGTATTACCACAATATACTTGTAATCCTTCTATCCAACAACATTTTAGAGGCTGGATTAGACTAGATTACACTTTTAGAGCTGCTGGAACCAAATCAAAATGTCTGCTGGACTTCCTGCCCAACTTAATCCCTCATAAATAAACTTGACAAACCTGCATATACTAAGTTAATAAAGTACAACATGCTTTTCTTCTGGCACGCTGTGGTCAGTAACACTGAGACTGTTATAAAATCTTAGTGGTGGAGAAAGGACACACAATACGGTGCAAAAAGCCACCTTGACCAGTAAGGGGTGCAGATAAGACTCCTTACAACTTAATTTAGGCTCTCTTTTTCCCTCTTTCTCTTAGATCTACTTTTCCTGAAAACTGGTTCCTCACTTATGTAAATGTCACAAAGAAAAGAGGAAAGATCCAAAATTTGGATGAGTCAAAGGTGACATCACTAAGAAAAACTCCACCACAGCAGGACTATGACACCGAGTGCTACTCTGCTACTACAGTGTAGTTCTTAGGCTATGGAACAGAGCTTGGCAAATGGGCCCACACATTTCAAAGACTAACCTGTACTTGCTTACGTTCAGCATCCAGCTCTTTGTCAAAGTTACTGAGAATGAAAACGTAACAATACAAACAGCAGAAGCAGACAGAAGTGGAGGCAGATAGAAAAAAAAAGATACTGATTACTCCTTTAGGACCATCAGTTCCTTCCTTCAAAACAAATAAGGATTTCTTTGTCTTTTTATAGTAGTGTTTTTGAAAAAGTGAAATTGAGGCAAATACATTTGGCTACTATGATGTCATCTATTCAAAAATGTAT
Source organism: Caiman crocodilus (assembly GCA_030014935.1). Classification (NCBI taxonomy): domain Eukaryota; kingdom Metazoa; phylum Chordata; order Crocodylia; family Alligatoridae; genus Caiman; species Caiman crocodilus. The sequence goes on from JAGPOW010003685.1 coordinate 5,228,733, forward strand.
GCCCCGCCCCTTTGCAAATTTGGATTCTCTTGAATTAAAGCAATTGTATGAAACATACTTTTCTGAACTACAACAAGCAACATATCCAAAATGATGCAGCCTTTTCCATCATCCATTCTAAATAACACTTTTCTGTTTGACTTTCATTTCCTTTTGAGTAAACAGGATTCATGGCTGGGGTCTTTTCCTCTTCAGCAGTATGGTGTACTTAAGCTTTGGCTCACTTTTCAACTTCTACTGTACTGCATCTTCTTGACTGTTTCAAAACACCAGCTCTCAGCTGTGATACTGACTTAATTATTCTACAGAAGACAAATAGACCCTTGAGCTATGTCCACAGGTAACTAAGTAAATCAAGGCCTGTCTAAACAGGAAAATTGCCAGTGTACAGGAACCCATACTGAGCGTGGTTTCAGTTAAGGACAAGAATAGTTTAACAGCCAGGTTATGGAACCCCTAAATTAGCTCACAGTTGTTTGTGCTATCCACAGGCGGAGCAACCATGTTATTAGAAACCATTTTTAAATGGATTTTTGGAAACTGTTCCAGATAATCTACAATTTCCTGGCAAAGTCAAAGACTAAGGGCCAAATACTCTCCTTACTTGTTTCTGTGTAAACCTGAAATTGAAACATCTTATTATATGCAAGAGCAGCTGTTGGTCTGAAGTCATGTTCTCTGTATTAAATAATTGTAGTGAGAATTTCGGACTAGTACAAGCCATTTTACAGCAAGGAGGTGAAGTGGCAGAAGTTTAGCTTGACAAGTTTAATAATCTGTCCTCACATTTTATGTTGTGTCTTATGGAAAAAAAGCCAGTGAATCTGTGACAGAGCTACAATATATAGCGGAAGAAGCCACACAAATATTATTGAACTTACAGTATTTAAAATTGGACTATATTACTGTAAGTCTGTCATAGAATACTTTTTATGTCAATAAGTCAGAGACTTGTAATATGATAGACTATATAAATCAAGAGCACAAGCCCTGAAAGCCAATTTTTCCCCAGGAGAAAAGTAGGAAAGAAGAGCACAAAGTAAGAAATAAATATCCAAATCAGGCAAATAATAGTGTTTAGAGAAAAAATTCCCAAAAAACAAAACAACCTCCTTGAACTATATCTCCAACTGCATGATCCAGACAGCTCCATTACAACAGAAGAACTATGATAAGAGTAAATAAACAACAGAAGAAACAGAAGTCTGGCTAAAAAGTATTTGAAAATATCTGCAAAAGAAAAGAAATGGATGATGGATTATTTGAGCAAAACCCAAAAATTCTATGCAAAGAATTTATAGTATACAATTAAATTATGACACACAATATATATAATTCCTTGTAGAGAGGAAATGAATAAGGTTTACAAACTAGTCTGATAAGCAGTATGCCAGATGCCTGATATGTCTGTAACCATTAGCAATGACTTCCAAAGGAGTCTCAGTGCTTCCATAACGGTAGTATATGTAAGTCATAATATAATTGCAGTAAGCCATGCAGAATTTTACATTGGACTATTAATGCCATACTTGACTTATTCAGCTGTTTGAATATTTAAAGCACTTTGCAAACATTATTCAACTATTACCTGCAACAGCCTCGTAAACTATAGCTATATTATCTTTCCTTCCACGGAGGTGCAAACAGATGTTAAGTCACGTGCCCAAGGACACCAACAAACAATGAAAGAGCTTAATTAAAACTTTCCAGTTCCCAGTTCTATACCTACGCCACAGGACCATGCTTTTTCAAACTGTAAATGAAGCACCTGATTTTAATAAACCAATTTTAAAATACTGTTATTCAGAAGCAGTTCTCTATCCACATTTTATGTACAGGCACAAATGATATCACTTATCTCTCTAATTACCTAATATCCTTGTGCAATCATGCAAGGACATGTGTAAATTTTACTAATTGCATTCCTGCACAGCTCTGTTTATAAAAACTATGCTGGCAATTAGGGTTTGTTTGTTCTTACAAAGTTAAGGTTGCAAACATAGGGAGAATGGCAGAGACTAATTCCAAAATCGTGCCTCTGTTAATTTTACTGCATCTCTGTTTATGGAAAAATTAAAGGCTCTCTATACTAGGGAAAATGAAGGTAAACCATAAAGCCTCTTAATCAGAAACTGAGATGGGCACTCTAAAAGAGCTATGGGCACGCACCATGGATTCTGATGATACAGAATAACCTACCTCTTTAAAGTTATCAAAGGCAGATAAAATGATTTCATGGCCTCCTCTGACAAGACAAACAGCTGCTAACAGTTCTAAGACGAGGGCTTTTGTTCTGTTAGGAAAGGAAACACAATAATCAATTACCAAAATGTGATGAATCAGCTTCTCCCTCATTTGCAAGATGGGTGGGATGATACTGACAGGTGGGATGCATTTATTTATGCTCAGAATATTTTTAATTTTTAACTACTTCAATAACCTGATCCTGCAGGCAGAAAGATGTGAAGTATATTCGGATCAAAGAAATGAACCTCTTAGGATCATGTACTTCGGGTTTCCATCTTTGAAGTTTTTTCTTATTTAAATGTTTACCAATAACAAATTGCAAATCACGGTTCTGAAATTTCAAGGAAACTCTGATATCCATTATATAGATCTGATGTTAATATCAGTCTCCCATAATTTCTATTCCAGGAGACAATACTTTTGTAGACATTTTAAAAGAAACTGGTTTGTCAAATTAAAGTATATCATTCACAGAAATCATTGATTGGATTTTTCTTCAACACAATGGAGCCTCACTTGCATAGTATATGCATTTCATACCCTAAATTTAACTAAAAGAAGAGAAGGTGAGCCACAGCTTCTATGAGAAAAACATTTCAAAGCCTTTTATTCTAAAAGGGGAGCATAACATCAACAAAATCCCACTGCTTTGGTCAAGGTACTGTCACATTTCATTCAGTTTTACCTTTTATAAACTAAAATAATGTTTCAAGTTTGGTTTCAATACACAGGCAATTAATCTTCAGAATCTAGAATTTCTAAGGATCCAACTCATGGTAACTGGGTACAGGAAGAGCATATTTGGGAAGAAGCAATGGATGCAATGATAAAGATAAATGGGTTATAGTGCTTAGGGCCCAACTAAGAATGAATGCCTATTGTGTCAAGCATGTTACAAACATGGAATAACAGACAGCTACTGTCTTAAGGGGCATTTATATACATATATTTCCATCCCATAATGCATCAGAGATCTGCTGCTTCTGAGCTGAGGTGAACTGCACTGCGCTGCATACAGTTGGATAAGTAGCAAAATGTGTATCACCATGCACAAAATGGCAGTGGAGCACTTTTGAAGTGAAGCGCCTCTGATGTGTTTTAGTTCAAAACCATACCACCATCATTTTCTCAGTACTGCCGTGCATTTCACTGCTTATACAACTGTTTGCGCTGCAGCGCCAGATGCTTTTCAAAGTGCCTGCTGCTGCAGCACATGCATGTGTACAAATGTCCAAATGTTCTTATCATCTAAGAACCTTTCCATTTAAGAAGTAGTAAAGATGCTCACTTACAAATAATCCACACAATGCTAACAGTCTACTGTCTTTCAGTTCAAGAAGCCTCAGATGAAATTCTGGAACTGCTGATTTCAATGTCATAGCACCCGTTGACTTCAACAGTGTCAGCATTTCATCCCTAGCTGTAGTATAACTACCCTAGATTAAAAGCCCGCAACACTGTTAACCTCTACTATGCACAAACCAGCTACAGCTTTACTAAATTATTTTAGTGCGGTAATTTATCAGTGATTACTATAATAAGCACATCTAGTTCCAACATGCCTTTTTAGTGCATACATATTGAACATTAATTACATTTGTTTTCACTGGTGCAAAAAAATCCCCACATGTAAAAGTGTCTTCAAAAACTATCACAAATGAAGTGTATTCTGAATGTATTTACATCTCAAATCCCCCAGAGCAAGTGTACCTACCTGGGATTCTTGTTGTTCAGACTCAGTGCAATTTCATTAACAGCATGTGGATGTGACATGACCATATTGAATCCATACTGAAATGGGAAGGAGAAACTGTTTCAGTTTTCAAACTTCAATTATGATTTAAAAAATTCCAGTAAATTATAAATCTATGACCAGATCTGGCAGTCTTCCTTAGCATACTATGTCAAACAAAACTTTGTCAAATTTACAGTATCAGTCAACACATTTAATATGATACATACCAACTATTCTTCCCCCAGCAGTGTGAAAAATACTCTTGGTTTGGCTGTGAGTCGGCTAACAAACAGATCCTCCCAAACTTTCTGTTATGTCACTGCCATTCCCTCTTCCCTTTCTTTTTCCTTCTATTTTCCCCTCTTATTTTGAACTCTGTTTTCCATCTGTTTCATTTTCCCTTCATAGCAATATTTCCATTCAAATATACAGAATCTGCATTCTTATGTACAAACACCTCTACATGATGACAAACAGATCATTAGCCACACCTTTCCTATTAGAGATGTATGACACTAGACCAATTTATACCAGCTGAGGATTTCTATTAGATGGATATAAATCTGGAATAACTTCATTGACTTCAAATACTCTAGTAAATCCCACTGACATTAATATAATCAAAAACAGAATTTAACCATGTGTGCTGGAAACAGGCTGTACATGGCAAAACAAAGAGGATGCTCATGAGAAGCTCTGTTTTGGAAGCACATAATTGTAAATGGTCATTATTTTTTATGAAAATCCTGAATCTCTGAAGCCACTAGAATGTGCTGTATGACCACAACATCATACCGAGGAAATTCTGCAATGAAGATTAATGTTAGTCTAACTTACTTTTTCCTTTGCAATTTTGTTATTGCTTTGTTGTAAGTTCATATAACATTCCACAATTTTCCATTTGCATAAGATTCTACCTCTTCTATATAATCCCCATTAAACTTCCCATATTTTAAGTCTACATATTGGGTCAAATTCTGATGTGTTACAGGAATCTTGCCCCATTAATGGGAACTACACCATGTAACTGAGTACAGAATTTGGCCTAGTTTGTCAGTATTGTTAAAAAGAACTGTATCGAAAATCAAATAAATACATTCTATATGGTTGATAAACAATGACAATAACATGCAAGATGTGCTGCCTAATTGAATGAGAATTCAGCTTTTAAAACTTGTATATCTTAAAAATGTATACCTACCTTCTCCTCCCTCCCCAGTAAATTAGTTATCTAGTAAGTTAATTAGCTGATAAAAATAATAGAAAGACAAGCACCTGGTAATTCATAATGGCACGTAAACACATGATGCAGACATGAACATCGTCTTTTTTACTCACTAATCTTGAATTTTTTAGTGTTCTTCTGCTAGGCAAGGTATTATACCTGCAAAGAAAAGAACAGAATTTAATTTTAACGGCTGTATAGCTCAACTTTTTAGGTAGTAAAACCATGGAAGAAAGAATTTTTCTCCATCATTTCCTACTCTAGTGCAATCTACAATCAACTGACTATAAACGTTCCATGCAAGGTGGGGTGAGGAAGCACAGAAACCTCACCTTTACATTTTAAGCCTTATATCGTATGTTGCTTATATAGCACATTCTCCTCAGCTGCTTGCACGGGAGATTGCAATGAAGTTCATCTGACATTATATGATACTTTTTGATGCAACAGTAGTACATTAAGAGACTGATTCCCATCACATCTTAATGTAAGAAATTCTACTGACTTTAGTGGGACGTCTCAGAAAGAGATGGAAGGAAAGTTCACTTGAGCAAGGGCTGGAAAATCAGTCTTCTAAATGAGAACTCCTGTGGCTCAAATATTGCTGCTCTTATTAAGTATCTATTATACATCTCCTGAGGTGAATGGAGGCAACAAGAAAGCAGACCTATCTATGGAACAAGTGAAGCAGTAAAGGCTTTAGTTCACTGCTATTTTTTGTGCTCTGATATCTCGGCATCTCTCCAAACCTTAGCACTACATCACAAGTCATCATCAGAGTGATCTGTTAATCACCGCCATGTTACTTCAGACCTAGCAAAACCACATATTCAATCCACATGCATTCTTGAACCTGCCATCCCTTCTTTAACACTGTGAGCCAATGTACAATGTCACTCACCTAATGTCAGACAGCATCGTTGATGGAGATATAACAAGAAAAGAAATATCTGCTCGCTACTTTTTCCGATTGTTTCACCTGTTCTACAATGCTTCACATTATTCTACCAGTAGTATTTTACATGGCCAGATAGATTTCTATTAGGCTGAACATATATAAGGGCAGAATCTGACTTCTTCTGTTGCTGGTACAATAGTTGAGATTAGATTCTTTTAACAAAGATAGAACTTTGAAATTGTCCTACAATCTGGTGGGAAAGCTTCCTCCAGAACAGAAAGACAAGTTATTTTTATTATACTATGAATCTGGAAAACTAACCAAAAGTTATGGTAACTACATGAAACGAATAATAGGAGCATTTTACATTTCTCACATTTGACACGCATTATTGAAACACAAATTTCAGTTCTTCATGAGACACTAGACTCTAGACAAAGGCAAGTCTCAGAAACTAGTCATAAAAAATAAGCAAGTGTTGTACAATAAATACAAATACATTCTTCCATCAAATATGAGTCAATTTAGGAACTGAAAAGGTAATTAGAACATTTGAAAAGGACTGTCAGTTACTGCAACACACTGGTACAGGCCTGGCTTACATGTTGAATTACAACATTTCACACTTACAACATTTATAAATTGACACCCTGTTTCAACATTCTGACATTAGTTTTGACTTTACAACACTTGATTCAACACCATGCCATGCCAACAAACAAGTTTGCTGCATTGCCCATCCCCCTGGAGAACATCTGTCCAAACTTCCTTGGACACTTTCTTTAATAAAGCAGACAAGACTCCAGAAAAACATGAAGCCAAGACTCCAGAGAAGACTCCAGCCAAGAACCCTTCAAAAAGCCCAGCAAAGTCACCTCAAAGAAGTCTTTCCAAATCAATATGATTGCTATTTACAATATAAATACATTAGTGTAGCTATATTACTTGTCTATAATTGATGGAGTACGAAATCCTGGGTTATTTTTGGTGAAAATAGGGTATCGGGCCTTGGTTCAGGAACCAATTCCCCATTTATAACATTGTTTCCTATAGGAAAATCGGTTTCAAGTTACCATGTTTTGACTTAAGACATGGTTTTCAGGAACCAATTGTGTCATAAATCCAAGAACTGACTATATTGACATGAGATTCTAGATCTGCCAATCAGACCAATATCCTGTATAAAGCAAGTTCAGTTCCCCAAATGCAAAGAGGATGTTGTCTAGGGGATGATGTTAGAAATATTGTTTATCATATGTTGCCACTGCAGACCAGAGTTTAAAAGATCCAAGAGGGGGATCTCAACCAAGATTTATGCTAGTGTAACTCCACTAAACTGAATGAAGTGTATTTGTTCATTGGTTCATACAGACATTAAAAAAAGGCACTTTACTTTAAATTCCACATGTTCCTGCACCAAGCCCAATGAATGCCCAAAAGAGGCAGCATGTTACCTGGAACTGGCTTACCCAACATCTGTATAGATCAGATGCTTTAGTGGGGCTTTTTTGGCACTTCTATCTAATAGTTGATAGAATCAGCTATTAGGTAAAAGCACCAAAAAGCCCTGCTGAAGTTTCCAATCCATACAGATGCTGCAGGGCCAAGTCATGCTAACATGCTGCTTCTTCCGGTAAAGTGCAGTTGCGGTGGGGAGGTCTGTAAGCAGCTTTGTGTTCATTACATCAATGCAATGTTAGTGTCTGTCAATGGTGCTGGAGGGATTGCAGGTTAAAAGGAGCATACTTCCTCCATCCATCCCATAGGGGAAAACCAACCAATTTGCTCCCGGCTATCCCTGAGCCATTTTGCCTCCTCTCCAAAATAACTATACCTGATTTATACTAGCATAAGTGAAAGCAGACTCAAACCCAGACAGTAAAAATTAGTCTCCAGCAGCAAGGTGGGAAAGCACCCTGTTAAGATAAGGGGTACTTTCTGCCATCTTAGGGAGATAAAGAAGAGCTAGCAAGACTGCTCAGCATCAATAAAATATTTAGCAGACATTTCAAATAAAAAACATCCAGAAGTAATGAAAGAAAAATACAGCACAGCTAGATATGGGTCAGACTTGCAATGACAGTCCCTTGGAGTGAGAACTGCATGCCAGCTTGCAGACAGAGAAGATGAGAGAAACTTTTGACCCCAAGGACTGGCAGATGGTTTTAGAAAGGTTTATGTAAGCATATTAGACATGTGTACCACATCAAAGCTTAAGTCCATCTGACAGGCAGATTGACTAAATTTGGTGCATTCACTCTTGCGTTTTATTTCTGGCAGCAGGACTCGGATAGTAGCGTATTTCTTGTGCACACTGTGTATTCTCGTGTGGAAGATGGGTTGTTTGCTCCATTCATACTGCAGCAACACTTCTCTGTGCTACTCATGCTGCTCCTGACTGCTTATGCAATAAGGAAGCCAGGTGATCACATGGTTATATGTGTATGTTCTGTATTCCTATATGCAGTACTTACAACAAAAGTTGCTCAAGTCCTGCTTCCTACAATACATTCTGTGCTGTTAATACCTTATGTCCCCTTAGCTCTTGATCACTGCACACAGAGCAGACTACTACTGTTGAAAATGAGGCAAAATCAGTGTAATCTATTTGTACAGTTTAAAACTGAGAGGCTGTTACAGCAGAGAAAGCATCTTCCCAGGGGCTGGCTCCACATTCCTCGTATGCAATGCATAGAATAGAAGGCCTGGGTGTTTGAGCAGTTCAGAACTGACGCACTGCTACTACTAGTGTATTCCTGGCCCACTTCTGTACATATCTTTTGTCCTCCATTACAATGTCTTCATTAAAATCAGTCCTTTACACTGTTAGGGTACTTTTCATGAAAGTACTTTTCATGATATTACTAATGTGCTATTAAGAGATTGAAAACTGTTTACATTCCTTATACAGTAAGAAGCTCCCTTGGAGAAAAAAAGAATTCAGGGGTGAAACCCAACTAGTTGGGTAGGTAAAACAGAAAACTTCAAAACACACACAAGTGACTTCACACTTGGCAATGCAGCTTTTACAAATTAGAACATAGTTCTTGTTTGATAGGTGGAAAATATTCATAGAGAAAAAGAAATTCAGATCTTGGTATTAGTATACTTAGCACTTTAATTTTAAAAGTTGTGGTTGTCTCTTTCAAACCACAACTTGAATACAACTGCGAACAAGCTTCTGGATTATCTAACGCTGGCTGGTACCTTTCAAAACAATAATCATACAGCTAGCCCAACAAAAGCCATATATAATCTGTTTAGCCTACAACATATGTATTTTTGTTCCTTTCTTCCCTTTGTATTTTTTACTTCTTCAGTAATATTGTCATAAAACTAGTAAATTAAATATTAATTAAAGTTCTTTCTTAAAGAACAGAAATCAGTATGGAAATTGCCCAATGAAAACCAAAAGACCAAGAAACCCAACAGAGTGTTTCTAAGTCCTAAATATTCCCCTAGCCAAGATATCATAGTTAATATTATTTTTCATTTTCAGTTCCATTTTAGCAAGTGGAGATGGCAATATGTCACTGAATTAATTTTTAACAAGAAATTAATCTCTATTAGCTCAAAAGAAGACCTAATAAGTCTGACAATTGGTTTAGTTCTTATCTTTTACAGCTTTTCTCAGCAGCCAAATGATCCAGATAAATTCAGCTAATAGCTAAATACAGCTAATAGTTATACCTGGGCATTTTCTTACCTTTAATCATTATGATAGTGCTGAATAAGCACTAGTAACAGCACACAAGTCAAATTATATTGAACTACCATATCTGTTTGATGACCCTGAATGTAAGCCAATTCCCCAATAATTAGAGCTACACACAAAAAATGTACTAACATTTTCCATGTATGAAATCTAATTATTGGAAGATAATCTTAAATTTGTCCATCCCCCGCTTTCCCTTCCGCTACTGCAGGTGGTCGGGGGAGAGGTGATGAGGTGTGCAGCAATGAGAAAGGTAGTGGGGGACAGATAGTGGAGAAGGTATGGGGGGGCATGAGGTAGGGCAGGCAGGGGGAGCAGGTGGTAGGGGCAGGAGCATGCAGTAAGAGAGGCAGACAGCTTGCCCCCCCCATGCCTGCCCCCTCACTTACCCTCCATTGTGTGTCTCCCCTTCCCCCCGACTTACTCTCCATTGTGCTCATCTCCCCGCTCCCCCCCTCCCCCCCATAACCTCAGGCTGCCCCAATTCACCCTTCCCCTGTTCCCTTCTCCTCTCTCCTCCATGCCACTTCTGCAACAGGCAGTCTCAGGTCCCTGTCCCCCTTCCTCTCCCCCTGCCCCTCACCTGAAGTCTCTGTTCCCATCTGCCCCTCAGTTATTCCCCACCTTTGCTCTGCACCACCAGGTTCATGCCTGCTAAATGGAGCATATCTCTGGCCCAGGCTTATGGAGCCAGCACTGTTGTTCCAGACTGGCCCCATAGCAGCAGTGGCAGGGTGCTGCCTCTGCCGCTACAGGCCTGGGTTGGAGCCTGCCAGTGTGGAGCAAAGGTAAGGAGGAATGTGGCGGGGGGGGGGGGGGCAGCAGAGGGGACATAGTCTCCCAGAGGAATAGGGGCCACAGGAAAGGTGTGGCAAGGCATGTAGAGGCAGTGGGGGAAGTGGGGCAGGCAGCAGCAGCAGCACCAAGCTCCAGTTCCAGCTCCAGCCCCAACCCTGGTTGAAGCTGAAGACACAAGCTACCTGTCCCCCTACTTCTTCATGCTCGATTGTAAGGTGAGGGGCTTCCCCCATACGATGTTAAATACAGGGGAAAAAAGTAGTCTTCTAATCAAGTAAATATGGTAATTTTCAAGCCAACTCTGATGAAAATGGCTTAAAAGTAAAAAGACCACCTTAGAGAAAAGGAAATTTTGAAAAATAATACTTTGTATCTGCATTCTGATTTCTGACTATTTGAGTGTTATGTTCAAGGGGGGGTTTTTTCTTGTAAAACAACATGACTATAAGACCCATGATTTAAAAAAAAATATTATCTCTCACAAATTTTACAGTAAAATTGCAAAAATCGGCTATACCTGTGCTCTCATGCCACCAAATGCTACATTTTCATTTAAGAACTGTAAAGGTATTATGGTAAAATATAATTCACTAGGCTTATTCTTGGAGACCATATATTTGATTTCTCCTATCTATACAGTCACTACATAAAAAAGGTTCACACTGATTTTTTAATATTTTTCTATTACCCCTGTCTGTACAGCTGTTGCACATAGAAAGAAAAGATCATATTGATTTTTGTAGCTATTTTTAGATTTCACTTGTCTGCACAGCTGGTGTATGCAGAGAAAAAGGGTCGAGCTGATTTTGGTAGCCTTTTTTTCCATCACCCTCTATATGCTTCAGGAATAAAAAACACACTGATCAAATTGTGACTAGTTTACTGTTACTATTCAAGATCCTCAAATTTGTTGTATTTCATAGATTTCATAGACATTAGGGCTGGAAGGGACCTCAGAAGATCATCGAGTCCAGCCCCACGCCCAAACGGCAGGAAGTCAGCTAGGTTTCAAAGGATCCCAGCAAAATAAGCGTCCAATTTTCTCTTGAAGGTGTTCAATGTAGGTGCTTGAACCACTTCTGGTGGCAGGCTATTCCAGACTTTGAGGGCTCAGACAGTAAAGAAATTCTTCCTTATGTCCAGCCTGAAACAGTCTTGCAGGAGTTTATAACAGTTCAACCTCATCATTCCTTGGGGTGCTCTGGTGAACAAGCATTTCACCAGATACTGGTGGTCACCCCTGATAAACTTATAGGTAGCCACCAGATCACCCCTGAGCCTGTGCTTTTCCAAGCTAGAGAGTCCCATGGCTCTCAGCCTGTCATCGTAAGGTCTGTTTTCCTGACCTCTGATCATGCGTGTGCCTCTTCTGTGGACTCTCTCAAGCTCCTCCACATCCTTTTTGAATTGTGGGGCCCAAAACTGGATACAGTACTCCAGCTGCAGCCTCACCAAGGCCAAGTACAAGGGGAGAATGATGTCCTGGGATTTGCTCGAGAAGCATCTATGGATGCAAGCCAGCATTTTGCTTGCTTTACTAACAACAGCATTGCACTGAAGGCTCATGTTCATCTTGTGGTCAGTGATGACCCCCAAGTCTCTTTTTTCCATAGTGCTAGCCAGCGTAGCACTGCCAACCCTATAAGGATGCTGCAGGTTTTTCCTCCCGAAGTGACAGCATCTAATACAATGAGGTTCCAGTCCAGACTGTGGTCCCCAGGTACTACTGCAAATAAAAGATGATGACAACAGCTTAGGACTACCTTAATTCTATTTCGCTAAGCCTCTTCCCTGAGTTTCAACACCTTTCTCCACCTCTGGAGAATTATAGCAGGAAATGGGTTTCTATTTAACAGGAAATGGATACAAAGCCTTCAGAATAGACCAGTCTGCAGTCATTCTGTCTGAAAATTCCAAGAGCTTCCTGACGCCACATGCAAGTGACTGGTAAGCCAGCCCTCATAGGAAAGGGAAAAAAAGTCTTTGCAAGGAAAAAGTCAGGTTTTGCAGGACTGCCACATACCTTCCAAAAGGATATAAAAGCAAAATCTTTTTCCAATCAAGTTCTATGAAACCGAATAAGTAAGCCATCAGCATCATGGAAAACTTCCTTAACTGACTTGGGAATTCACCATGCAAGAAAATGAAAACAGCAAACTTTGTTCCTGCAAAAATGCCATCACTGCATTTGTTTATGCTACCAGAAGAGAAAGAAACAGGAGCTTACATGACAGATGAGTGTCAAATGAGTGCTGAGCTATGGAGGACTAATCAAAATGATTCTTAGGAAAACTAGTTCGATCTGGGCAGTTTTAGATTTCAGGAACATAGTCTTTTCTTTGCTTTCAAATTGCATGACTTCGTAGCTCCTGTGTTTTGGGATACAAGGAACTTAAAATATAAAACAAAACAGTCAAACCTAGTGAGTTTTATCTGGATTTGGTTGTAAAAACATGCATCAAGCTCACAGGAACCCAAAACCAGTTCCAGTTTTGCTAAGAACAGAAGACACAGGTTCTCTTTAAAGTCGGTAATTATTTAGCCAACCTTAACCTTAAGTTTTAAAGTATAGATTCTGAAAATAATGGAAGTTGGGAAATGCAAGGGCCAACCACTTGGGTTGACTATATAATGCAGATGGTAACTACAGACAGATCGTTCATAATATGCTAGCTAGGACTAGGGATCTGTAATGAATAGGAATAAAATGTAATGCATAGTTCACTGTGACAAAAAGGAAATCAATACAGCTATAGACTTTCCTTTTAAAGCCCTCAATTGAACCTGAACAGAGAGGTAAGATACAGCTATTTTTTTCCCTTGAGAATGCATGTTTGTCAAAAAAGTGGGGAAAAGCTGCAATACAGTGCTAGAAGTTGTTTGTAGTCATGGAGCAATCTTTTCCGTCATTCTCTGATGTCAGTTCCCAGGAGTGAAAGGACAAGCAACATTTTAATGGTAAAAATCAAAATTACTACAAAAATCACAATTATCCCAATTGTGCCACTAAAGGAAAACTCTTCAGTATCCAGCGTATCATCTTCATTTCCAGGGTCTCTTGAAGCACCTACATATTTCTGTCAGCTGTAACATATGGCAACAAGTCTCCTAATGCTAATAAAGCATGACTTGGTGAATGAAGCCAGAATCCATCATTTTAGGCTGCTTGGAGTGCAAAAAAATAAATAAATCTGAAGAGCAAAATTATTCTGAATTATTATTACTCTTTTTATTATTACTATTATTATTACTCTTAGTGATTACTGTAATCTTTCATTGCCTGCAGCGTAAAAATCTGATATCCACCCAGAAACTACTTGGAAAATGTCTGCGTAATTGAGAGATCCCCTCTTCCACTCCCTTACTGATTCTGGTATCTTTCTAGAAATCTGATCAAATCCTTGTGTTAGTGAACACATTTAATCTCCTACATTCATCTCTTTTGACAAAGGGGAAGATATTTATGGGAGTTAAACACCATCTGTAGTCAAAAGCTATGAGGCTCGGCAAAAACTGCAGCTAAACAGAATAGACAAATGTTTGTTTTGACTTCTCTAGAAACAAAGTTTCCTACAGCCAGTCAAAAAATATGGAAAAGCTAAAGCAGCAAAAGAAAGTTATCAAGTCCACCTCTGTGCCCAAAGTCAGAGAGATTTCCAGTCCTCAGAGTTCCGATACAGACCTAGGCTTACCCCTTTCCTATTCTACACATTTTATTCAATTCAAAATCAATATTATTGATTTTTCTTTCAGGCACTATCCCTTGCTTTCCCCCTGCCTTCACTGTTAAGTATTTTGCTCTAGCACCTTCAGCATTTTCATCAATGTTCAGGATAAAAGGCAAATACAGAATATACTGTAAAAATACATAGTGCAAATATTCAGGGTGCACATTAAAGAATGACATTTTGCCTTTCATTTATACCTAATTCTTCTTCCCTCGCACAGACATAAGGACTATGGACTAATGATGGTTTTAGTACCTGAACTCTCTTACTCTGACTCTGTGCACCAGAATATTGATTAATCTGCTTTTCGAGTTACTGGCAACTGCAACACTGCTCTACCTTGTTTCTAATGGCAGGACCCATTGGCAGTAACTCTACATTTCACTTAGAAGAACTGTGCCAAACTTGGGTAGATAAGATTATGGCCTGATCTTCCACTGCTTTAATTTCATTTCTTGTTACCAAATGTTCAGTTGATTTGAGCATTTGAATACATTGTTGGTTTTGATTTCCTTTCTGCTGCAGGTCAGAGATTATGTCACTGATGGTATATTTTTTCTAGTAATTAAATTCATATGGTTCCTCTTTTATTTCCTCTGTCTTGCCTTTAAAGAGAAGCTATAAAAAGTTGGTTTTGAAAAAGTAAAAAAGAGAAAACCTGGCCATGTGCAAGCTTCTAGTTTATAATATTTTCCTACTGTCAGGGGCAGGGAGTCGCATCTGGCTCAGCTACTTTATGGTTCTGTACGTGCACTGATGGTTGCTGTGGGGATGTATGTATGACCCAACATTTCCAAATCTGCTACCCTGCACCACATGGAAAAAAAAACAGTAAAAAGGAAGGTAAGCTGCTTATTGATTATACATTACAACCAAGGTTCTATACTCTTTCCTTATCCACACTGAATAACAGGGGATGTGTCTACTAGTGCAACCATTTCTTTTGATTATATTTGCCAACTATTTTGCAAATTAATTTAGTTCTTATGAAAGCTGCTGACCTGGCACCTCTAGAAACCAGAGACCTGGGTTAACAGAAGAAGAGGAAAGTTCACTCTTCCTCACATCAGTTGTCTTGCCAGTCTGAACACCTTTGTGGTTATGAGATTATTTCAGTCTCCATGACCATGCTTCTCTATTAATGCTACCAACAGGGACTGCCAATCACATCCAAGAGTTCCTCAGGACTTAATAAGACTAAAGCCAAAGCAGTTAAATAGAGCACAGAGTCTACCCAGATACAAACTATCCATGGAGCTTTTACAGATGCTTTATAGATAGTTTAAAACACCTCTCCAGCAAACTGAGGTATATAAAATGTACAAACATTGAATTTTCTCAAGGCACTTAAACACATGTGTAACTCAGATCACTCAGCAACCTTACTGATTTAAATGGGACAATTTATGTGCTTAAATTAAGGCATGGACCTTGGTCACCAATCCTAACGCACCATATTCACAAACAGGTTGATTTTTATTCCACTTCCTCAATCTACTTATCTATCTGTATTCGATCCTATCATTCATTACCAAAATAGCTGAACTCTTTGCATATAAAATGCAACGCAATTAAGGCAAGTCTATAGTGGACTTCATGGAGTGAGTCTCTTATGATATTACCCCTTCTTTAGAAGGTCACAAATTTGCTTTGGATAATGTATCTAGTTTTGAGGTTTTGTACCTGTGTAGGGATTAAGCAATGAAAGAGGGTTTCAGTGTTATGAGAGTCATTTTGCTGACAGAAGGGGTAGGCTTTGCCAAAAATGGCTTGATTCTGTGTTTGCTTGCTTTCATCTGGAATTTGGTTCCTCAGCCAGATCCCTCACAATGAGAGCTAATAAATAAGAGGTGTGGGGGCAAAAACAGTGTTAAAGCTGTTTCTAGGTAGGAAATATACTGAAGCAAAAATTAAGTAGCCATGGATTTCTATACTATTCTGAATTCCTACAACCTAATAAAACTACATTTTGTGTGTGCGTGTGTGTGTGTGTACACACACAATACAGATTTGTACCTTCATGTGTGTATTGAACACTGCCATGGTCTCCCAGTACGTAATTCTCTTTCACCAAGCACTCCTGCTCAGCTCCTGAGCAAAGTCCTTGTTTGTTCACCCTTTCACACCCCTACAAATTCTCTGTGTGTCGTCCTGCTGACATTTCCTTTCTCCTTCACATATGGGTGCTCATCTGCTTATATAATATCTTATGCTCAGTAGCTCTCATTTCTCCTCCTAGTGTCCCCAAACTCCCCCTTTCCTTCCTGCTGCCTTCACCCCCAAATCCTATCAGAATTCCATCTCTTACTTATAAAATATAGGTATGTGCATACATACTCGTACATACAGAATAAAACATATTCTGTATACAGCCAATACCTGACAGTCTTGCTCATTATTAAGTCTGACACGCTCCCATGTATTCCTATGATAGAAATGAACTTTATCAAAGTATAATCAAAGTACACTATGTAGTTGACTTGGAATACAGAGAATTGGCATGCATCGAAAATGGCTCTCAAATTATAGTAATTCTGTCACCCCAAGAAAGTAAAATTAAAGCTTCAGGGAACATCAGATTAGACTATCATGTATTAAATGTAAGCTACATGTATTTCTTAGCCTATCTCCATTTTTGTTTGCTTCCCCAGACTCTCTTTGCTTCTTCCTCTTTAAAATACATCAGTTGCTATGGAAACAAATATGAGATTGTAATACACAGAGCAGCTATTCAAAAGCACTGCAAAGAAGTTAATTAAAGTTACGATTTGAAAACTGAAGGATAGCCTTTACCATATACAAGAGAGGGGACTAGCAAAGAATACAAAGACAGTGTAATTACCAATAATGGATTTACAGCAATGACACATTTTTCTCAGGATGCTGCAGTGGGATTTGCCAATATGAAAACTCCACTGCTACTAGTGAGGTCAGCATTTGTCCCAAATATATTTCCCAGCATTTGTTGATTTCATATGCGCTGCACTCTAAATATAAACACAATTCAAGGACAACAAAGGATCCTAAAGCTTTGAAGCAAAGGTGAATAAGATTGTCCAAAGATTTCCCTATTCTCCCATTTCTCTGGGATGAAACCAAGATTTTTTTTTAAATTGCAGAAACCAAAAGCAGAGAGGGAGAGTGAAGGATAGCCAATGGCCCAATGCTTAGAGCATTAAGGGTCTAGAGACCACAAGTTAAAGTCTCTGCTGTGCTCTTCTTCCACATCCTTGCTGAGCCTCCAAACCTACTTGTTTGCTACTACGTGATAGGATTCTCTTAATATCTCCTGATGTATCTATTTTAATTTTATATAAATAATTACATGTTAGTTGATTAGGAACCTGAACCTGAGACTCCAATAGCTCTGGATTATGTTCTGACCACCCAGCTCTCTTTCTGGTTTTAACCGGAAAAACCATCCTGGACCGGAGTAATCCTACTAACAAAAGCCTAAAACAGGGGTCGGCAACCTAACACCAATGGACTGAATCCAGCCAATGAAGAAGTCTGATCTGGCCTGTAATAATCCAGTCTGGCACAGGGCATTGATGGCATGCATCTGCACGGTGCTGCCCATCCTCTCTGCAATGCTTCCTTCTGCTCTGTCACATCTCTGTTTAGCCTTGCTGCAGAGAAGATGAAGATTGGAAACAAAGGTAAGCACAGGCAGCTGGCCACTTGGGGAGGCAGAGACTTGTGTCTTGCAGTGGGAGCTGGATTACAAAGGGTGGCCCACACTTGCTGGTCCTTGGCCTAGGACACTCTTGCAAAAGGAAGTTGTTTGGATTCATCCATGTTTTCCAACAAAAGAACACTTCTAACTATTGTCAAGTCATGGGCATAAGTTAGGGACACAGAGAAAATTGAGCATTTGGGAATAGATCAGGTCCACACAGAAAAGTCTGCATTTGGGAATAAATCACTTTGATTCTGATTATATGCCAGTTTGAAAGACAGTTGCCATAAAATACAGTTTCTGCCCAAGCTACATCATTCTGACCGACTCTATAGACAGCCACCAATGTTCAGGACAAAGTACCTGGAGTACCATTACTGGCTACTGGCTTTGCCCTAATAGGTTACAATTCCACAGCATTTTCTGACGCAAGTGAAATTGTTTTTATTAATTACATTTTATGGCCACTTTCCTCACTTGAATAAAACTCTCCTCAAAATCTGAGTACAAACACAGTTAGGGTTTGAACCACAGATTATTATTCCTAGTAAATTAGGAAGCATTATGGACAATACCTATTGTTTGATATATAAATCTAATAAGGATAATATCATTTTATGAACAATAAACATTTCCACATACATTTTTATTTTCTTTCTACCAACCCCACCCTACAGAAGCAAACTACACTTTCAAATATGAATTATAATGTGATAACCATGTTTTTCCAGTACTCGAAACCCTCAACTCATTTTTAGCTCAGTGCCTCATGGAAGGCATATGGTTATCATATTATAATACATGGGCAGCAGTGTTAGACCTGCTACCATGCACTATGCAGATCTGGCTGGGTGTAATCTTACACCCATGACTTACGAGGTTTTCCGGCTTGAAGCTTCACCAGCAGAGTGTAAAGTGAAGCCACTCCAGAGACAGTTGGGTGAAAAGCAGCCCTGGCGGTGTTTGAACTGAAGCTGTTCAGGCAGAGAAATCAATCTGATGGCATATTGAAAGATGGATGCAAGATGTGTGAAAGCGAAGGAGGGGAATGTTAGCACAGGACAAGGAGGTTTGGAAAAGAGGGAGGGAAGAGATGTATGGGAGGAGGAGGAAAATGTAAGGGAAAGAACAGAATAGGAGGAAGGAAGAGAAAAATGTAAGAAACATGTAATGCACCCCTTAATTTTTAATTCCTGACCTGTCACATGTCTTTTCGTGTCAAACAGGACTACATTCTGCCTCAAATGATGTCCTTAAACCAAAAGCACTAGATTCTGATTTAAAGGTCTATTTTTAAATATTTTTGCACTCTGTAACTGACCTTCTCAGGAACACGGAAGTATCAAGCACTATGACACTCACTTTATAAAGATTTAAGTGATCCAGGCTGTCTGCCCTCTGATAATTCAGTACAGAAAAACAAAACAAAATAAAATAGATCTATCCTCTGCTGTATTTTCAGGAAAACCTTGACCTGTGAGTCAATACAAATGCACTTCATTGTATAGTTTTGTACATTTGCAGCAAGAATTATGTCCAATTCCATGTCTCCACTGTTTTCCTCTTGACTTCCTGAAATCCTTCAGTTAAAACTTCCAGACTTCAGATCCATTCCAACTGCAGTGGTAGCCTGTATTGTTGCTATCTGCTGACCTTGGACTTAGAGAGCCCAAAATTAGCTTGGCTTGTCAAATTACTACTGAACCTTGAATGGCAGACAAAGAACAAATTACTAAACCTGTAGTGGTTCCAGCTTTGTAAGATTTCTTCATCCTCACAATATTATCTAACAACATCTTAACAACTGAAAACAATAAGCCATTGAATTCTACCACCATCTTGACCCATACAACTGACCACATTAGTACCTAAGGATAATATCCAATGTTTTATAATCATGAAAAAGTATTCCTAAGCACAGCATGAAGGCACATAAAATAACTCTCCATTCTCAGGTATCTGTCAGATACCACAAACTAAACAGGTTCAATATGTGTTCAAAATCTGGTGAGAGAACTCTTAGGAAAATGTGCAATGCTTCCAGAAATAATGCTGGGTTTGAAGTAGGAAAGTGGTTTTACTTTTTTGCTCCTACACAGTACTAAGACTGCATGGTACTGTGGAAGATGATGCATTTGAAATGAGACATTAGACACAAAGCCCTGGTAAACACCCAAATGCACTGCTTGAAAGAGAAGAAATACTGTTCCTAGTGTACTAGCCAACTTGTAATTTGAAAAATTATACTCTGCCTGCTTAATTTACTCTACTATTGCAAGTGCATACAGTATTTCTCTCTCACATCCCTCAACTGCAGCATAGTGCTGTTGTAGGTTATTCAGTTGCTATTTCATTCCATCTCAGAGCTCATAGCACAGTGACATGTTTCCCATGAAAGTTAAGTCTGTAGACTACTTAGGAATGAAAGATGCAAAATATACAAAATATCATTGAAACTCAAAAACCAAGGCAATCTTTCTGACTTGCACACCCATTGTTTCCTAGGTAAATCTTGCTGCCTGATTAAAAGGTCTTACCGTAGAGTAGAATGCCTGCCAGACCGGGAAATGCTATTGCCAACTGGAGAAGGTAAGTTACTTCCTCTGTGCAGGTCTTCAATGGAACGACTCCAAGGTTTGGATTTATCCATTGAGTTTTCTACATTGTTCTCCAAGCTTTCAAAGTCAAAACTGAAAGGAAATAGAAATTCCAATATAGGCTTACAGAGAAAAGAGGTGCATAGCATTTTCCTTCCTGTTAAACATCTGCAGATTTTACTAGGTCCCAGCAGATTACAAGAAAAAAGAAAGAAAGCAATGCAAAACAATTTCCCCTCAGCTGGAACATAGAGCTAGCTTCAAATACATTTTGCAGCAAACCTGGACCTTGACAAAAGAAGAAAGAACAACACAGGGATATAATTTAGGAAGAATCAAATAGTCATATATTATTTTCTTTAAATGTAAAATATATACAACATTGGATGATTTGTTGATGAACAACACTGCTTTGTAGGAAGGAGGGGGAAGCTCAAAGCTGTCTTCACTTTATCTTAATAAATCTATACATTGTGTGAGCACTAATTTAGTTTCATCCATCAATATGTGACCGAGCATTTATACTGGCTTGCTGGCCAAAGCTAACCTTCAAACATATGTAATCCATTACCATAATCATTACAGATATTCTTTGATTTTTGATTCACCCAAAGTTCTGCCATTTCAAGCAAGAGCTGATTGTTCCTCTTACATTTTTTGAGGTCATTACTCATGTTTACCACGTTAGAGAAGGAAAAAACCTCGGCAAGCTAACTTGCATGCACTTGTACAATTTTAGGAACAAAGTCTTTAAACAGGCATAGCTTTGTGCTGTGAGCCATTTTTCCAGGGTTAGCAACATTTTTTAAACATGTAATTTTCCTTCATTAGTTTTATTACAAGTCCATCAAAAAATCTCATTTCTAAGCAACAGTCATATGCATCTGTATGTATCCAATCTAAAAATAAAGTGTTGACACCCCTCAGCTGAGTTTGCATTGCTAATACAATCCTCAGTCCTATCCTTTCTTACTACTTTGTTGTAGTTACAGCTTTTAGCATGAAAATAATGACATGAAATCCTGTGGGTATGTGAGAAGTGGTTCTCAGTTAAAATATGTCATTGAACTTCTATTCAAGACAATGGTGATACAATGGCTTACACTGGCACGCCATTATTTTTTCCCAAAATTACATTACTTTAAATAGTAGTCACCTATATATATTTAGAAGTATTGCCCAGTGTCCAGAACAGATAACTGGGAGTCAGGGATTCTTTGTTTTATTTCTGGCATTGTCTCTGACTTTTTAGATGGTCTTAAAATTTAGAATCTTTCTTGTAATCTGCCTACTCATAAAAAGGATACAATTTACCTATCTCACCTGACAGGGATGTTGTAAAAATTTATGTGCGTACATTGCTTTGAATAGGAAAGAAAAGTTTAAATAAACTTACTTCAACCTTATCCACATAAATATTCCTCACAAATGAAAAATATTTAACAATGTTTAGGAAAACATTAGTTACCTACTTATATGTGAGAGGCGGACAGTCACCGGAGTGCTGTGGAACTAGATATAAAAGAAGTTTTGGAAAAGGCATGCATCTTGATATAAAACTAAATTTGTTCAATTGTTGCACTTTGTCCCCTAAGGGGGAATTCAAAGCTAAAACAGATGTGATTATAGTCTTAAAAATAAATGAAAAACTGAAAGCTTAATGATAGAACTGAAAGCTTAATATAAACAAGTATCTATTTTTCCTTAGTAGTATGCTATGATCTAACATTTTTGGACTAATTTTGCATTTTACTCTGGTTCTCTCCTAAAGTGTCTACATAATTTTAGGCCAACCTACTGCAATGAAAACAACTTCACAGAAACACTGCAGCATCCAACTTGATCTCTCTCTCCCGGGTTTGCTATCTAGTGCTGGATCTTTTGTTTTGTTTTTGCAACCCTGATGAATACAAGTCATGTCTTACTTACGTGACAGCATACTGTGCGAATGACAAATATTCCACCAGAACATCCAGCCCTTTGTTCTCTTCATTCAAAAACTCTCTGACCCATCTGTTAAAAAAAATCATTAGAGATCAGTGCGCTTTATTGTTTTCTGCAGGGGGTGGGGGACTGATTGTATTCCTTTTCAATGAAACCACAGGCATATCCATTGTATAAAAGCAAATACATTGAGCAAAAGTTATTCTGTCTTCACTTCGAAATAAAGGACCTAAAAATATATATAAAAAGAACTAATGCATTTGCAGCAATATAAAAAAAAAAAACACATTCCATACAATCAATACCTATGCCATGAACTTTGCACTGCTGAAGAAAAGCTAGATATGAGTCCCTTTCTACATGAAAACAAATTGTACTGGGAGATGGTGTCCCATTCGGACTACCTAATAGACTGGTAACATGACCACACTACCTCTACAGCCAGGCTTCAGTCCAAATCCACACTCATCCTGGCACAACAAGCTGCATAAACCACTGGACCTGCCAGTAAGAGATTGGTGTTTATGGGTTTCTTGAAATACAACAGTTATAATGAATTTGTTTTTTTCCCCACACAGTAGCATACAACAATCTGTCATGAGGTAAAGGAAATAAGCAACACATTAATAGTTAAAGACAAGACAGAAAATGCTTGATATATTTAAAATACATCTGGCTTCTCATACCAAATGATCACATTTTTTTTTTAAAGTTAGCTTGATAAAGTCTAGGGCAGGGGTGGGCAAAATACAGCCCACCAGCTGGATCTGGGCCACCAAGCAATTTCATCCAGCCCACGGGCACCCACCAACTAACTGTGACCCACCCAGCCTGTGCGCCTTGCTCCCACCCTTGCAGGCTCAGCCAGCACAGAGCTCCCTGGAGGGGACCTGCTCAGCTTTCCCAGCATCCCGCTCAATCTGGGGACCAGGCAGGGAAGCAGCAGGGGAGGGGGAGCCGCAGCTGGGCAGAAGTGCAGAGCATGAGGCTGGTGGCAGCACAGAGACCGCAACCAGCAGGGCGGAGGAAGCGCAGAGCTTGTGCAGGCAGGGCTGTGAGGGAAGGTGGGGGAATCCCTCACACATTCCTCCTATGGTACATAGTCCCCGCTGCTGGTGACAGCAGCAGCAGCAGGCGGCGATGGGCACTCTGGGCCCACGCAGGCACTGCCACCCAGCGGTCCAAGGGTCCAGCCAGCGCTGCAAGTGTCACCAAGGAGCGCAGCCAGGTTGGCCTGCCTCTATCACACAGGGCTCTGCACGGCACACATGCAGCTCCCAGCACTCACGTCACCAGGGGAAGCCCCGCACAATGGAGTTGGCTGCCTTCACACTCCCTGCATGCAGGTCCTAGGACTCCATCAGAAGTGGAGGGGAGCCCTGCCCTCTGCTTCCCAGCAGTCCCGGGGCCTTTATGGCAGGCAGCAGTGAAGACAGCTGGCTCCATCATGAGGGATTTCGCCTGGTGATGTGCAACTGCCTGGAGCTGCGCATGCACCATACAAAGCCTCACATGATAGAGGTGGGCTGGCCTGGCTGTGGTCCTTGCCACCACCTGCACTATCCTGAGCTGTGTATCACCAGGTGACAGCACCTGCATGGGTCATGAGCACCCACCACCAGTTCCTGCTGCTGCCGCCACGAGCAGCAGGGGCAATGAACCAGAGGAGGGAGTGTGGGGGGGGTCTCTACACCCCTCCCACCCTCCCTCACACCCCACAAAAGCCACACACCCACACTCTGCCCCCACAATCTCCCCATATATACACCCTCTAATATGCCCTATTGCCCCACCACACAGCCACACCCCTCACAAGCCCCTACACCCCACCATACACATACCCACCTACCCTCAACCACAACCCACACACGAGATACAAAAGTAAGTCTTTATTTTTGAGTTATTACGCAATCATCTCCATATACACTACACAAACGCAAATCACGACAGAAATATTTTTTGTAATAAAATTAAAATATGTTATAGTAATGTTTGACTTTTAGTATATGCTTTTTTTTCCCGGTTCGAAGATGGCAGCCCTCCCTCCCCAAAAGGAATACTTCCAGGGTGCAAGGGGAGGGACTTCTGGTGGCAAAGGTTAGAGATTAGCAGCAGAACATCTGGTCCCAAGATGACAACCAGGCAGTGGGGCACCTGGCAAGGGGCGGGGATACCTTTGCGGCCCTCAACAGCTCACCCAAACTCATTAGGCAGCTCTCCAGCCTAAATAATTGCCTGCCCCAGTCTAAGGGCATGTGCATTCCACAACCTGTCATGAATTTGAGTGTGCCACCAAAAAGCATACTCCAGCTACTGACTCTATTCACACATGGCAAACCAGGAAATGAGGTAGTAAACCCACCAAGCCCCTCAATGTTTCTCAAAATCTCTGTCTCTGGCATGCTGCAAACCAACAGTGAGGAGCAGCCTCAGCAAAGCTTCACTGGTCTGGGGCATGCAGAGTGAGAGCAGGTGAGCAGTACATTCAGGAGGCCTGAAGCACTACGGTCCAATGATATCAAAACACCAATTCCTGCAGAACCTGACTACTTTGGGTTCTTACATAAAACTTGAGAAAAATCAAGACAAACCCAACAATAAAAGAGATTTATTAAGATTTTAGATCCCCCTCTGCCCCCCTTCTTAAAGACTGGTACCACATTGGCCCTTTTCCAGTCTTCTGGGACCTCTCCTGAGCACCACAAGTCTTCAAATACCTTCGCCAATGGTCCTACAGTGATTCCAGCCAATTCACAGATTTCATAGGCATTAGGGCTGGAAGGGGGACCTTGCAAGATCATCAGGTCCAGCCCCCTGCCCAAGAGGCAGGAAGTCAGCTAGGGTCAAAGGATCCCAGCAAGATAGGCATCCAAATGTTTCTTGAAAGAGTCCAGAATAGGAGCTTGCACCACCTCAGGGGGGAAGTCTATTCCAGGCCTTGGGGACTTGGACAGTAAAGAAAGTTTTCCTTATGTCCAGCCTAAAACAGTCTTCCAGGAGCTTGTGACCATTGAACCATGTCTTCCCTTGGGGTGCCCCGGTGAACAGACATTTTCCCAGTTCCTGATACACACCTCATACGTACTTATAGACTGCCACCAAGTCACTCCTGAGCCTATGCTTCTCCAAGCTGAAGAGTCCCATGGCACTCAGCCTTTCTTCATAAGGCCTGCTCTCTTGCCCTCTGATCATGCACATGGCTCTCCTCTGGATTCTTTCAAGCTTCTCCTCATCTTTCTAAATTGTGAAGCCCAAAATTGGATGCAGTACTCCAGCTACAGCCTCACCAAGGCCAAGTACAGTGGGAGGATGACATCCTGGGTCTTGCTCGAGATGCATCAGCAGATGCAAGCCAAAATTCTCGAATACCCTTGTTAGTGGCTGCACTACGTCAGCCACTTCCTTTAAAACTCGAGAACAATCTATCCGGGCCAGCTGATTCGTGAGTGTCCAGCTTCTTAAGATATTCCTTCACAAGATCTATACCAATGGGGGGCACATGTTCACCCTTACCCTGGTGATCCTGCATCTGGTCAGGCAGGGTGGTCCCTTTGAGCTTTGAAAGACTGCACATGCCCTTGAAATGCACATGCCCTTTGAAAGACTGATGCAAAGTAATCATTAAGCAGACTTTTTCCTGGGTGTCGGTTACCAGCTGCCCCATTTGGTTTAGCAGGGGTCCAGTGTTGCCCTTGTTTTTTTTCCAACTTCCTACGTAGCTGAAAAAAGACTTTTTATTGTCCTTGATTCGTGTAGCCAGCTGGACTTCAGTTACAGTCTTGGCTTTCCTAGTTCACAGTTTAGAGGTGCAGACCAGTGCTGAATACTCCTCCTTAGTGGTGTTTCCTGTCTTCCATCCTTTATAAGCTTCTCTTTTTAGATACAGGAGGTCCATGAGTTCCCCACTGAGTCAAAGGGATTGTCAAGCCCTTTTACTACCTCTCATGGGCTGGAACAGACTTCCCTACTGCTTCAAGGATCACTTCCTTAAGGAGCGACCACTCACCATGAATTTCCCTCCCTGTCAAATCATGGCCTCTCAGGGCCTCAAAAACTAGCCTCTTGAGCTTATGAAAGTCAGCTTTCCTAAAGTAGAGGACTTCTGCATCACTGACTTGCTAGCTTTGCAATGGATGGTGAAAGTGATCAGCTCATGGTCACTGTCTCCCAGCTTCCCTTCGATTCTGAGGTTGCTGACTAGATCATCTCCTTTGGCCAGTGCTGTGGCAGAAGGCCCCCTCTGTTTCTCACCAAAACACTCTGCTCTGTGACAATTAGGATCAGCCCTTCGGAGAGTACGCACCTTACCTTCTCTTTGGGTAAGCTGAGCTGGATACATTAGTGAGGGAAAGGGGAAACCTGCTCCCTCTGCCTACGTGACTGGCATCACATACCTGGGTGAGGGGCTTGGGCTCCCTGGTGAGCTAGGGACTGCCAGTCTGCCCAGCAACTATGGATGCATTTCAAATTGATTGGATGACAGCCAACAGGTGCTGGTCTCCATTGTAAGTGAGGTCATAAGGGCTATATAAGTTAAGGACTGCCCAGGAGGAGGGGGTAGCAGCCACGAAGAGGACTCAGAGAGAGAGAAGAGCTGTACCATCTGAAACTTGCTCTCTCTCTCTCAAAATTCATGATCAAGGAACTGCCTGCCTCTAGATGATGCTTGTGAGTAAGCTACATGAGATCTAACTAGATATACAGCTTGCACTATCTCAGATGCGTGATCAAAGGCTACCCCAGCCACCCTGTTTGCTCTATGGGATTTCTCTGATATTACTCAGCTCTGTACCCTATTCCAACCCTACCCTTTATAACCAATAAAGTTCACCTTTGAACCTAGCCTGGAAGCGGGTCTAGACTATGCCTTGGGGTTCCCTTGGTTCAGCTGACTGAGGGAGACCACTACTTGTGCTTCCAACTGAGGAAAGCACCCCAAGGTCTTGAAGTGAGTCACTTACCCTTGAGGGGTATTAGGTTTGTGTTTCCCAGGGGGTGCAGAGCCAGAATCAAGCCCATCCCTGGGTGATGGCAATTCTACCCCCAGGCTAGCGGGTATACTCCAGGAAGAGGGTTGTCCAGATGCGAGATGACCCCAGGGAGGCTCTCGAAGCCTGGAAGGTGGTTGGGTGCAGTGGGGTGGGTGGCTTAATGCAGGAGCACCCCTTACTGGCCTGCCACAAGTACCAGGTCCAGTGGCGCCTTACCTCTTGTTGACCCATAAACTTCTGGAGACAGGTAGAGCTCATCCACGCATGTGAGGAAGCTTTGTGACTGGGCAGATTTGGCTGAGTGCTCTTCTGATGAAATGTCTGGGTAGTTGGAAGTCTCCCATGACAACCATGCACCAAGAGCGTGCAGACCCAGCCAGTTCCCTTAGCGAATTTCTTCAGCACTCTCAGGTGTAGTCCATCTGGTCCTGCTGACTTGAAGACATTAAGCCACTCTAAGTGCTCCCTTACCAGTCTGACACTGACCATTGCTTGGTCCTCTCTTCCTTCACCCCCGCAACCATTTCATACAGTATCTGACCAGGTGGACAATCACCATTTGCACACAGTAACACCAACACAAGCCATAAGAGGAAAGGCTGAGGGACTCGGGTCTGTTCACCCTAAAAACAAGAAGGCTGAGAGGAGACTTGGTAGCAGCTTACCCTATATTAGAGGAATACACATCAAGGGCTCAGCAAACAACTGTTCACCAGGGCACCCTTGTGAAAAAACAAGAGTAATGGTCACAAACTCCTGGAAGACCATTTCAGGCTTAACACTAGGAAGAACTTCTTCACAGTTAGGGCGTCCAGACTATGGAATAAACTCCCTCCAGAGGTGGTGCAATCGCCTACCCTGGAAATCTTCACGAGGATACTGGACGGTCACCTCGCTGAGGTCACCTGACCCCAGTTGTCTCTTCTGTCTAGTGCAGGGGGGTTGGACCCAATGATCTTGTGAGGTCCCTTCCAGCCCTTAACAATCTAGGAATCTATGAATTGACAAAGTATTCATTAAAGAGTTCAGCTTCCTCCTGACTGTTACACCTGTTCCATCTGATTCTGCAAGAGCTCCACATTTCCCTAGGTCTTCCTCCTGCTCACTATATATACCTAAAGAAGGACTTCTTACTGTCCTTGATTTCAGTCACCAACCTGATGTCACTTGCCCTTGCCTTCCTTATCCTCTCCCTATAAATATGAGCTGTACTTTTGTATTCCTCCTTGGTGACTACCCCTTGTTTCTGCTGCCTGTAAGCCTCCTTTTTCTTTTTTTAAGAAAGTTTCTATTGACAATTCCATGGAAAAAAGTCCACAGCATTTTGTAGCTTGTACTTTAGCTGCTGACAAACCGCTACAACTGCTTACAGACTGCACTGGCTTATTCCAGCAGATGCAGCCTGAAACACTGCAACTCTGCCAGCACTATATTAAAAAGAATGGTCTAACTTCAGTATTTGATGGTCAATTTAATTTAATTTCAGTAATGTTTCAGAAAGCCTTTTGACGTTACATGGAAATCCCAGGCATGTAGAGCTCTACCATATTTTGTCACAGCTGGTTGCCAACTGGAGCCTTGGCTCTTAAAGAGTGGAATCTTGATCTGAATCCATAATACTCTTATACTGCTGCCTGTTCCCATATATAGTCTCTGGGATTTAGCAGCACGTCACATAATTCCAGCCACCACACAGTCATACAACTCTCATGTAGCTAATTAGATCAGCAACTGTTCCAGGCCTATGTAAGAAAAGAAGCACAGTAGAAAGACATCCTTGCAACTGCGCTGAAGATGCTTTCTTGACTGCTTACATCCTCTTGGTTGAGGTGCTCCTACACAGAGCAGTAGCAGCTTTTTGTCACTGGTGTCTCTGAAATCTTTTGAAAGGAAATGCCTCAAAGTTTTTTTCTAGGAAATCAAGTGACTCGCCACTGTCCAAGTAGTGAATTAGCATGTTGCATCCATGCAATCACTTCAGTATTACCCCATCTGCCTGATCCCTTGGGTAGTATCTCTCTACAAGTAAGCAGCAGTAGAAACACCACATCAGGGTAAAGGCAGCTTGGAGTTAATAGCAAAATTCAATCCAGAATAAAAAACAATGACTATTTGAGTTCATGAAAACTGGCAGAGTGTTTTCTGATGAGAATAAATGAATGTGATTACTCTTTTGCCTCAACCAAGCTGCTAACTACTGCTGATTTTCCTGGTTTCACACAAATATGATCAGCAAGTGCAAAAGTTTACCTTAGCGAACCTAATTTAGGTTCATGAATCCTGGCATTACTCAACAAAGTTTAAAGCAGCATTGTCCAACGGGCAACCTGCTGCAAGGAATTAAAGTAGGGCTTGTGGGCTCCCATTGACCACCACTCCCCTCCACTGCTCCTGCAATGTGGTGGCCAGGGTCTCTGGGGCAGGGCAGCATAGCGGTAAGCTCCCATGACAGGGACAGAGGCAGTTACAAGAGGGAGGAGCTCACACTGCTTATGCGGCAGTGGCAGGGGGCTGCCACCTTGCACATGTGGTAGGGGTGGCAGCATGGGGCTTGTGTGGCAGGATGCACCTGTAATGCCCATACTGAAGCAGTGTGGGACAGGGAAAGCGCCAGAGGTTAGCCTGGTGGCAGTCGCAAGCTGGGGAGAAGCTTATACCGTTTGCATGGTGGAGGTCCCAAAAGCCTGGGCATGCAGCTACTAGTCCACAAGTAATGCAGCATGTGGCCACTAGTCCCTCTGAAGCTTGACAGCCCTGCTTTAAAGAAATCTGTTTTATTGTGCATACTAATAACATGTCTTTATACTCTATGTGTTTTTGAGTTGAGTCCTGACTACAGTAGCCAACACTGAGTTAAATGTACATTTAGAGAATATATACAAAATAAGAGAGTTTTGTACTTGTGAAAGTAAAATCCTGAGAGTGTTAGCTAAAGCCAGGCACCATACAAGCATATCATGCAAAGGCTTCAAATGCAGCATGTCACTGCTCCCATATAAACCTATTATTCTTCCAGACTTGATGCTTTCTGAACAGACGTGGTAAATTTGGATTTGTGACAGCTGACTAACCTGTAGACCTCAATGCTCATTTTTCTTCTGACTTACCTAGGGTCTGATACAGGTTTTGCAAAAGTCAATGGAAATCTTTACTTCAAAGGGTATTGGATGTGGCCCCGCCATCTAAGAATAAACAGCTAGCACCATTAATCACTGCAATGTCCAAGTCCTAGCTCCTCAATCTTTAATGACCAAAAATTTAAGCATCTCATTTCTCAGAATGAAGAAATTTGCCCAGACCTAGCCATCTGTGGATCTAAAGATCTATGTTATAAGACTATTAAAATCTCTTACCCAATATGATTTGTTCTTAAAGAAATTTCCAGTTCTCGCAGTACTTGTGTAGATTCTTGGACTCGTCTTCTGAATTTCTATAATTCAATAAAGGAAAAGAAGTACTTGAGAAAACACACTTGGAGTCATATTCAGACTATTAAATATTTAGACTTTTGATGCTATTCAAAAATATCAAAATCTCATGGAAGGCAAATAGAAGGTAAGAGTTTTTAAATATATTGAGAACTTTTCTAAATCCTGAGGAATATAAAACTGTTAATCAGACCAATAAAAAAAGAAATGAAACACAATAACTGTTCACAACTAAAATTTTGTACTCGTGTGAAAATGTGTAAGCAACACGAGAACTGAAACTTGTCAAAGGAATGTGCATTTTTATACAATTTCTGTTTAACAATTTCTGATCATTGAATATTTCATAGGCAATTACATTTTATGGATCTAAGCAGTAAGGATGTGTAATTTTAGACCTCTAATTTTGTGTCTATAAACAGAAGACTTACTAGCATTTACATCTAACTATGTGATCTGTGGGAGCAAACAAATAATTAGGGATCAAAGTACTACCATCTGCATGCTCCAGTCATTTGGAAGTGCAAACTTCTGTCTAAAAAATTAGAAGTTGGGATGAGATGCAGCTTAAATGCAACATGAAGTCATATATTAGGTTACACTACATTACATCAGAATGCTCTAATAAAGATATACTTTGACTTTTCTTCAAACAATATCACTGCAGTTTTACTCTAAAGGAATTACATTTGGCAAAATGTCCCTAAGGAACAGTGGCAAGGCTTCTCTTCACCCTCTGCAGTTGCAATGCTGCTGATCATTGTTGAAGATCTCTGAAGGACCATTAGAGCATTCCCAGCTGAAGGAAAATAAGTTCCTCTCCACATTGTGTCTGAAGATGCTATAGCAACACTAACTCTTGTATGTGGGCAGTCTCTAAAATCCAGTGATGCCCTCCTTTTTTACCTGCTCACACCAAGAAAAGACTATGTATTCTCTTCTCCTTGTTAGATCTTACCTACACTTGGTCATTTGTTAGTACAGCTACTTCAGAATAATTATTCTGGAATAGTTAGGATTAGTTATTTCTATACAACTCTGGACATGGAGAAGTGTACACTTGAAGAAGCCAAAGAAGGGAAGAGGATGCTGCTGCTTGGGAGCACACAGGAGCTGTTATGCTCTAATTGGTTCCTTTGCATAAGCCTAAAGCAATGCAAGCAAGTTATATCATCCCAAATTTGACCTTAGATGAAGCATGGAGAAGTCTGGGTACAAGCTGAGGAACAGGTAGGTCATTGTTACAGTGTAAGAGCTGCTGCAAACACCTTCATTCAGACCCTCTGTTTCCAGAATGACAATGCCTTTTACTGACCCAGCTTCATCCACTTTAGTTCTATCTTGACTGTAAACTTCCTGTGCTCAGCAGCAGCTCCATATACTGTACTGAAAGCAGGGCAGTGCAGCACTGAAAGCAAGCTATTCAGCAATGACTCTCAGCAGTGCTACCCCATCTTGTCACCTCACAGCCACTGCTATATTGCTTCTGGTCAGGGCTGTCAGCCACTGCTCTGCCAGAGGCCCTGGGTGAGACATGAAACATGATACGTGGCCGTGGGTGATTTACTGTTAAGAGTCCAAACAGGCCAGGAAAGTGGAAATTATTGATTATACCAATTATGTTGCTGTAACTGTGTCTCATCATCTTAGGTCTTGGAGTTATAAGCTAAGAAGGTGTGTACTTTATGCTACTCCATTAACACAAGCTAAAATCTTAGTGAAGACAAGTTATGAAGGTCACGTGAGTTACCAGGTCAAGATAAAACCTGGGTTTCCCCCACAGTCCTCAACTCAGCCAGATAACTCACATAGAAACTACAAGCTGCCTTTCTCTCCCCTGGATTTTATCCCATATTAGTTCATTCTAACTAGCAACTGGAGTTACCACATCCTTTTCTCTTAGTGAAGATGCACTAGGAGAGATACAAAAAAGTGGAGGGTGGGAGGGAGGAAGAAGGAGAAATGGGACCAAAGGCTTAGTTAATTAAGAGTTAATTGTTGCAAGCTAGGCATTCAGTACAAAAAGGTGTGTACCTACATTGATATTGTTGTTTCACTGTAACATCCTAATGGAGATAAGCCATTAATAATTTTTACTTCAGTATGGTTACCCATGCCCTTACTTACAACTCTATGCCATTACTGTCGGGTGACCTCAACTAACTCTATCAAAGTAAAAACAACAATAACTTGTCTGTACTAGGATTTGGGGAGGGGGGAAAGGGGAAAAGACAGGAATGGGGAGAGACAAAAATAGGATAAATATTCCCAAACTTCTCATTCCCTAATCGTTATCCTCCAACTTGTTTGCTGTTTGCAGCCATGACTGGAGACAATTAAATGTTCTTTAGGTATCAGAAGCCACCAAACCCTGATTTGTTTAAAAATGTATAATTTAAACATGGTTAAATTTAGTATTTGAAAATTTAGCTTAGATGGAAAAATAACGTTTTTCCCTGGAGGAAAAAAAGCCCAATAACAACCCCAAATATATATTTTACCTCAGAATTTGGAACTCCCTCTTCTTGATTATGCATGGGTTTACCACAGAAAATGCTGACACAACCTTCATTCCAGTAATAATTATGGTAATGTGAATAGTCCCCACAATAGCGAGTATCAGTCTAGAAATCCCATTTGTAAATCTTTCCCCTTTTCAGACTAGCCTGACTGAGAAAAGGCTGTTGGTGACACAAAATAAAACCGAAGACAGAGACTTCATGGAGTTAGTTATTTTTAGGTTGCATTGGTTTTGTCATTATGAGGGAGTCTGATAGTAATAGTGAAACAAGGAGGGTTTCAGTGTGCCCACAAACTGACCAGGGAGGAAACCCAACACTAAATGAATTTCAAAACTCCTCCAGGAAAAACACAAGGACCCCTGTTCTCCATTTAAAACGTTTATTATAATCAGCTGCAGACAAACTTAAAAGTTAAGTATGAGAATCTCATTCTTTTCACATCTTATAACAAGAGAGACACTGTGTCAGAAGATACTTTTACTGCAACTTTGAAACAATGGGCAAATGAGGGCCAACAGGAAAGCAAATGATATCTAGCTCCTTTGTATTTCTTCAGTAACACAGGCCCACCTCAACTACATTGTGTGGTTGGTCCTGGGCTTCCAAGCAATGTGTCAGGATATGTACTTTTCCCCAGGCACCAATCTAAGCTAATTGAATGGCAATACAAAGCACTGACTGTTTAAGATGCAAGAAAGAGAGCCAGTCAATGACAGGAGCTGCTATGCTCTTGTTACCTTCTTTTTTTCTAAAAGCTGTTAAAAACATCAACGCGAAATACGAGCTGACAACTAGGGTAACCCAATACTTATGATTGAACATTTGTATTCAATGGAATATATGAATATTCTGCCATCTTGAAAGCCTCAAAGAATAAGACTATGTCTACACTATACATCGCAATGCACTGCAGAGTATCCAAGCTAGCTGAAAATAAGCTATTGCAGGTACCTAAATCAGCCTAGCTTGAGACAGATGGTGAATTAGCGCACACAGACAGTAGCATAACTAGAGAGGGGTGGGCAGAGCACCCACCCCAGGAACTGACTTAGAGGGGCACCAGAATTTCTCCTGAGAGTCTCTGCTAAGGCAGATGCAGCCTAAGCATAGAAGCTGGGCAGCCCTGCCCCCAGTATTATATGGGGAAGAGGGGTCAAGCACAATGGTGCCCCATATCCTCCATGGATTTTTTGGCATGCGAAGAGCTGCTCCTCACATGGTAGCATATCTGAGAGGGGGAAATGGAGCAGGGAGGGAGCAAACAAAGCACCAGGAGCAGTCCCTGGGAAGTCTGCACCATGGCAAAAATCCCAGGGAAGGCACATTACACCCAGCCCCTTCCTCCATCTATTACTAGCACATGGCTGTCTGGTTTCTATGGCTAGGCTGTACCTGCTACAGTAAAGACTTCTGCAGAGAGAGGGGTGTACTCTCGTATTCTGCACTGCAGCTGCTTTGAGGCAAATGTACTCCTCAACTGTAGCACCAGTTGCTGCCAGACTGCAGAGAGAGATGAGACAGAGCTCCTGCCACAACCCCA
Source organism: Caiman crocodilus (assembly GCA_030014935.1). Classification (NCBI taxonomy): domain Eukaryota; kingdom Metazoa; phylum Chordata; order Crocodylia; family Alligatoridae; genus Caiman; species Caiman crocodilus. The sequence continues at coordinate 5,263,780 of JAGPOW010003685.1, forward strand.
GATCTGCTAGCACTCTGCCGAAGGTACTGCAAGAGCTCACTATTCCACTGCAGATAGAGATCCATGCTACTGAAGCTAAAAGGCTCATACTCAGTATGTCTAGCGTAGACATAATGAAAGTTATACACAATTTCCTTTACGCAAAGGATAGTAATGACAACAGCAAGCTGCTCACTTAAGTTGCCAATATACCTTCATCTCAATTCAGGAAGATTGCTCTAGAACTATGTAACAGCATTTGTCTAAAATACACATTTTGTTAACAGGTCTTGATCCTGTTGGGGAAAGATTATGTAGTCACTCAGATAAAAAGTGTATCTCACTGAAAAGGGTCAAGGGAGCAGTGGTAAACTGATTCAGGCAAATAGTGTTATTCTACCTTAAACTGAGACTAGGGGTATGTATATACTGCAGAACTCATCTCAGGTTTCCTAGCCCAAGTATGAGTATTCCCACAGTAAGGCCCTGCTTGTATTTCTACATAATTTACTGTCTTTTCACCTGCCTGAACGACACTCCTTCCCAGCCAGTTGTATCACTTGTACAAGAACTTAGCTGTCCCTTAGGGTAAGTGTGGAAAAAACATTGGAGGACTATCAGCACCACAACAATCTGGGCTGCATCCTCACAGCAAAGTGAGGCCAAACCAGCTCAGGCTAAAGCACATTTGGTCTTTCCCCAGATCTTCCATCAGACATGTTAATAAAGGGTTTGTACATGAGTATAGAGCAAAATCCTTCTCATAGCTAAGACAACAGTGTTAATATATCTTATGGACACAATACATTTCAGACTTATGTTTCAGCCTCCAGGCCCTTTTTGCCCTTGAAATCTCTGCTGAGATGGCCAGGAAGAAGTAAAATAGTGTCAGGGCTGGATCATATGGAAAAATGGTCACTGGGATATGAACAGAGGCAACAATCTTTTCCAATAGATGAGAAGGCAGTCACCAGGACAAAGCTTTTCATTTGCGACTAACACTGCCCAAATTTCAAGAAGGGACCTTGAGATACAAGACTTCATTCCATATTCTTTTGGGCTATACCTTGAACTCACAAGGCATTAAATCATTCTTTTGCTCTTGCCAGATGCTCCTCATTTGTTTCACCTCTTTAGTTCTTTGCTAACTGAACTGTGAAAACTGCAGTCTTGCAAATTTCTCCTTGTTTCTTTCTCTGGTTTGTTATATCTGAAATCTTGAGACCTTAGAGATTTTTTCAGGACCTTTTAGGCAAAGGGAGGAAGGAACTCTGAATCAATGATGATTCTTTCTATTAGGGAAGAAGTGAGAGCATACAAAAGGAAACAGAATGCTTCTTACCTTCCTGGTTACAGCTGGATCAAGATAGCCCTTCAGTTTCTGGATGTATGTATGTGGCGGATTCTTCACTTGAAACCTTTCCTGTAAGGAATACATAAATAACTGTCAGCCAAGTATTGATTCACTCTACATTCTAATTAGACGCTAGAAATAACTATCCAGATGACAACTGTAGAAGGACAAGGGGATCTGAGAGGGGAAGTTCCCCACTCATCCCCTTTCCCTCACACCCCAAGAGCAGAGCTGCCTTGCTGGCATCGAGACAAACATCAGTGAGGGCCAAAGTAGGGCAGTGAGCAAGCTGGCCCTGACACCATACAGCAGAGGTGCCCTGGGATAAGGGCCTTTTTCTTACCTGTTGCACCCGGGTTAAGGGATAGACAACCCCAGGAGTATGGGAATGGGCAGTGGAGACACTCCAAGATATGCAGCAGCTGGCACAGCCCTGGTCTGGCACCTTAAAAGAGTCCCTAGAGAAACAGGACCCTCTAGAGAAAGAGGCCCTATCTAGGAACACAGGGGTTGAGGAATGGCAGCTTGAGTGGGGCAGATCCCAGGAAAAGGGAACATCTGACACTAGTTTACCCTAGGTGATTCATATTAACACAGGATAGATGAGCCACAGGAAAGGAGCAGAAGCCAACACTGACAGGCTGGGAGCATCCAGCGGATACCCTAAGGGGACGCCAGAAGTAGTGGAAAGGGGGACCCTCCCACTGACAGAGTCAGTTGCAAAGGGTGAGGGGCAGTACATCTGCTCATATTTCTTTACCCTTGTGGAGAACGGACTTAGAAAAATTCCCAGTAGCCATCCGGGGAGATACAGTGCCTCACTCCCAGTGGGAGTCAGCAACAGACTGAAAGGTACTGGGACCAGCTCCCTAGCTGTGAAACTGTAACAGCAGGAGCCAATAACTGCCATTCAGAAGCCTGTGCTGGGGGTGCAGGGGATGGAGGAACCCCTGTTATAGGCCTGGTGTCTTATCAGGGGCCATAGAGGACTATTTGTCAGAGAGAGGTGTCCTAATGAAGGAGCCTTCTGCTTCCTGTGGGACAGAATTCTACTGAAATCTCCCATCAAGTCATGGCAGGCGAGGTTCTGAGAGAGTGGAAGGTTCCCACAGTGGGACACACTGCACGAGTCAAACCACACAGCAGGGCATGACTACGACAAGGTAAACCCTGTTGGCTAAATGCTCAGGAAGAATTATGTAGTGTTAAAATGTAAGATGGATGATTGTATATGTCACCAAGCAAGCTGAAACACAAACAGTTTGGGATAACACTAAAAAACACCACACTGGAACAGTATTCTTCACAAGTCACATTTTTGCAGTTAATCAGATTTCAAGAAGGTAAAAATTGTCAATTATACAAGTGATCTTTTTATATTCACTTATTTTAAATTAGATTGCCAGCTCCTCTAGGTAGGGACCACACCTTTGGGTCTTTTTTATACAAGTCGTGTCAAAATTGAGGCCTAACCCAAAACAGGACTTTTCTTGTTTAAGTTAACATTTATATACAAAGTTGCTAAACTGACAGAAACAGCATAGAACACCTTTCATAGGCAAGCACTCACCTGTCACAGGGTTGAAGGATATAGAACGAGGTTAGAACAATAATTAACTTGGAAAAACTAGAGATACCAAATCGTAACTTTTCAAGTGGTTTCTAGCTAAAGTTAATAATCTTTATTAGAATTATAGAAGTTAGTCTGTACATACACTGAGTCTGATCCTAGGACCCTCACACTGGTAAAATCCTCAGTGATACTGGGGTGGGGAAGTTTCCTGCTCACAGACATCAAGGTACCTTTAGCCAAATTCATGTATCCACAAAAGTCAATGGATTTATAACAAAGATGAATCCTTAACATTTACAACAGCTGCAAAGTATGTGCAAGGTTGACAAGCTCAAGAATTTAGGGAATGGAAATAGTAGGCTTTATTATTCAGATTCTTTCACTTTCCAAACCACTTTCCCAACCAGACCCATTCTCAGAACAACTTTAGGCATCTTAAAGGCCATTTCTATCTACCTTTGAAACCTTTGATTCTCACTCCACAGGAACTTGGTACCCTTACTGCCCTTGAGAAATCAGCTCTTTGAGTATATATGTGATGACAGAGTGGGTATGAATGAGTAGATGCACCTTCTCCAAGTACAAGAGCTGACAAACAGCATAAAATTATGAGCTGAGGAGGAAGAAAGAGTCTTAGCTCCTGGTATGTTCTACCAGTTCCTCCAGCTTTCGTATTTCAAATGGATAAGAAATAATAGTCAAGTCTTGTAACATTATTGGGCTTCCTTATCTCCTACATACTGAATAATGACTTTTAAATTTCCCTTTCATTTTCAGACTGCTTACATAATTACACAATGCTGTAATGTCTCAAAGATTGTACAGTATTTATACATCACACTACAGTAAGTGTGTTTATCCTATGTAAATATACAGTGAATACACCATGCCGAATCATAACACAGCATACTTATTTCTGTCAACACAAATTCTGCACATGAACACATTTACAATGCTCAGAAATTGATTCAACCTACCATTATTTATCAACATTGTCTGAATGTTTAAAGTTTTGATAGTTGAGGAGAGCCGCTTCAAGAGTAGAGCACAAAGTGCTGCTGTTTTTTCTTAAAATATCTTTCAGAATCACCTCAGCCTTTCCATCTCCTGTTGGCTTACACTCAAACCTATCTGCCCACCCTTTTGACATCAGTCAATTCCTAGATGATCTAGGACTTGATGCAGGTAATCCAGATTATCGTGTCTGCTCTGCATTTCTACTTTACATTGGTATTATTCCATTTAAAAGGTCAGACAAGATTGTAGCTGTCACTGGGCAAGTAACTAAAGTGTATATGAGAACTGAAATCATTACCCAGAGGCCTAATAAACTGTCCAGCAATTACCTGCCATCTCTAACATCCAGTTCAGCTGCTGGCTCTCAAACGCTAAGACACGGACAATCAACAAACATGTCTTTCCAATAAAAATTCCATTTCTTCCATAGGTATTGTATAAACTCTCATACAATATAAACTCTCATCAAGGGTATGACTGTGACTCTCAGATAAAGACCAGTAATGGCAGACAGTACAGACGGTATTATAGCTCAGGCAGGCTCCAGGGCTTCTGAAGCTCACTGAAGAGTAGGTTGAGTGTGCATGCTTGAACCACCCACTAAGAGCTGTGGCTAGCTGTGCCCTGCAGCATGGATAGCAGCCCTGGATTTCCTCTGTCTTTCTTTTGTCCCCCTGCATGATGTATGCCTCCTGGGGGGCTAGCAGGGAATAGTTTCTGAGGCACGGATTGTAACAGTTCCTGGTCCCTCAATACAAGACATAAAGAAGAGCAAAAGGCCCTTGGAGTCAAGAAGGAGTCTTGTGCAAGAGCCAGTTGCTGCATAAAAACTAGTGGTCCTTCTGCTTCAGAGCCCTGCATCTGACATTTGATAATGTGAAATATTAGAGAAGATGCAAAGCCATCTTGCAGTAGCTATTTCTTATCTTCTTGTCCTCTGCTACTGATTCCAATGACAGAATACAAACTTTAACCAGAAGCTGAACTATACTAGCGTTCAGTTCCTGCAGACATTTGGTGGATAAGCACCATTCTGTCCTCGTAACTTGGTGCTCTTTTAATTTATCAGGTTTGTCTGTACTCTCTCCTTTAACCCTTCAATCACTGTTAGATCCTCAAATTTATTAATTGAAAAAAAACAGAAGCCTAAAGCCCAAGCTACACGAGAAAAGGTTTTGCCTCTATAGATGTATCAGCTACAGTAACTATAGTGTAGAAACAGCTAACAGCAGCAGCAAAGGGAAAATACAAGCAGTTAATCAATATACCTGAGTGAAATACACTTTTATGCCAGAGCACCTGCATCTACACTTGGATGTTTCCTGGTAAAGAATGTTACCAGAAAAGAAAGGAAAAATGCAGAACATGGTATCTCCTGAGAAAACTGAACTGAATCGTATTTTGGTTGTTATTACTTAACGGCTCAACTACAATTATTTCTTGAATGGACTCTTCTGTTTTACTAGAAACTAATATAAAAAAAAACATTTTCCCTATGTTCCCTAGAACTAGCTGTCCAAGAAGTCTTATGTGACATTTGAATGCTTTATATGGGAATAAATTAAAGCACTCATTATCATCAGTTAGAGACTTAGTTATCTCTTTGATCTCCTTCCACATTATCCTCTTCCTGATCTGGAAGTTAGTCATAAAATTCTGCTATTATATTTTGCTTTTTATGCAGTGGATTATGTATTGATGCAAATTCTACTACACTGGTTTTAGAAGTAAACTGAGAATGTTTTTCTCAGGATGTAAATAATATTTTGCGGGGTGGTTTTATATTTGGATTTCATCTACCCTTCATAGATTCATAGACTGCAAGGTCAGAATGAACCTTGGAAGATCATCAGGTCCAGCCCGCTGCACCAGGCAGGAAAAATAACTGGGAGTCAGGTAAACCCAGCAAAGTGGCTGTCTAATCTCCTTGTGAAGATTTCCAGGGTAGGTGATTGCACCACCTCTGAAGGGAGTTTATTCCACAGTCTGGACAACCTGACTATGAAGAAGTTCTTCCTAATGACTATGAATCGATCTTCCAGGAGTTTGTGGCCATTACTCCCAGTTTTCTCACCGAGTTATTTACTGAGCCCTTGATGTACTCCCCAAGTATAGCAGTTAACTGTATATATGTCCATTGATTTGTCATTCTATCATGTTCCAGTAATGGGTATTACAGTAATTGTTATTGTATAGAATATCTTTATTTTATTATACCTCACACTGCTTTGAAGGTTCTCACATTGGCTTATAAGCTTTTTATTATAGTTTTAATTTGGGGTACATGTCCTTTTACATACATTTGACTCCATAATCCAGTTGTCTATTTATTCTGTGATCCCAGAAGCTTTCTCCTCCAGAAATCTTGTTCATTTTCTGGCTTCACACCAATTCAGTTGGATCTCATCCCTCCTGCACAGGTTTTGTCTTTCCCTCTAGTTACTCATTGCCAAGTAAACTGAAGCTATCTAGCATTAAAAAAAAAAAAGCCACCAAATAAAAATGAAAACATAATAGCAGCATTGGATGACTAGCTTCCATATCAGGAAGAGAATAATGTGGAGGGAGATCAAAGAGACACTTAAACCTCTCCTCATTCTGTGAAAATTTTGCTGTGTGGAGTCTTGGAGGCTTCTACAAAATCTGCCTGTTTTGTTGGTTATAAACTGAGCGGTAGCTTTCCCCATTTGATGTGCAAGGAGAAGACAAGGTTCTTCTGAGGCACCCATTCAAGGGCTGGCAAAATCTTTGTTCCTTGTCCCCTGGCACAGAAGGCAGGACTAGTACTTTCTAGCCAGGCTGACAAGACATATGCCAGAAAGCTACTCAGAGCAACAGAGACTGCAGAAAGGAAGCTCTTGCACCAAAAGGGGACTGGGGAGGAAGAGAGAGGATGCTTATACCAAGTGAAGAGAGGAGCTGGGAAGGAGAATAGAAAAATGGAGGATGCAGAGGAATTTAAAAGCATACAGCTGCTAATTTTCTAACAGTATAGTTGTTTATTATTATTTCTGACAAAATATCTGACTGGAATAGCAAACTTCACATCTGTTCCTTTGACTAATTTGACTGATTGATTTCATCACACAGCCTAGATATCTCCCATATCACTTTCAGGCTGATACTTCCCAAAAATAAAAAAGTCTCATCTACATGTGAGATACAGTTCCCAGAGAAAAGCTGCAGCGAAGTGCAAAGCTCCACAACATTTTCCCCAATGTATAGGAACATTAGCTAATCTGGAAAGGAATCATCTGATAAACTGGGCATCAGGATCCCTAGCACCTCGTTAGAGATTCCCATCACAAACACAGTGTTTGGGATTGTTTTATTCCTCAGCTCTATTCTCAGACAGCTATTCTTCAAAACTGCTGTGAAATGTACATTATTCTGAGGGAAATGTCCTGTGTCCACACCTGGTAAGATCATTGCCAAATATTCTGAAATTATTTGAATCTTGAAGGAAATTTAAACTACTCTGTACTTCCCTTTGGAGAAAGCTCACATAATTTTCTCCTGGTAGTACAGCTTCACATTATGTAACTGAAATTAGAAACCCTATTTATTAGGTCAAGATGAAATCCTGACTACATTATCTTGAAATTGTTTCATATTAAATAGGAGATTATTGCCTAACTTCCAGAAGTTACTGTTACATACACAGAAAAAACATTCTTATTATCCTCCTTTTGTCTGCTGCAAAAATATCATTAATCATAGTTACAACTGAGAATGGACTCAAAATCCTCTTCTGTAGTCCACTGGCTGAAGGCTGAAATTCTTTCCAAATATGGGATCTGATCATTTATCTGTTCTATTAATTTTTTTTTGGTATTCTTTTAACTTTATTTTATTCATCTTCAGTCTCCATATGAGGCCCTGATTAAGACCTGTGGTGACTGATGCCCTTCTTCAAACACAGAACAGTAGAGTTAGCCCAAACACAAGCAAACTCTTAATTTAGAGCTATGCAAAGCTCCGAGTGCTGATCTGATTTGGAGGAGATTCAGCCCAATTTGGAGATTTGGCAGCTGAATCTCCAAATCTAAATCGAATGAGACTACCAGTAAAAAGGTCTGAATCGGTTCAAAGCTCTCTGAATCAATTTGGAAATGTTTCAGAGAGCTTTGGAGATCCAGGTAGTCCTCGTTTGCTGTCACAGGCAGCTGGACCCAGACTCTGTTCTGGTAAGTAGGGGGCGGAGGAGGGACCCCTGCTAGGTCCCATCCCTTGCCTGGTCCCCCAGCCCACCTGAGCGCCCCCGCAAACACTCTCCCAGCCCCGCCCCCATGGCTGCCCCTCCCATTCCAGCTCCCGACTCTTTAAAAAAAAAAAAAAAAAAAAAAAAAAAAAA
>JAGPOW010003685.1:5284280-5322838 GCA_030014935.1 Caiman crocodilus
ATGATGGTGTCACTGTGGACATAGTCTTTCTAGACTTTAAGAAGGCCTTTGACACTGTCTCTCACCCCATCCTCATCAATAAATTAAGCAACTGCGGCACTGATGCCTGCACAGTTGGATGGGTAAAACATTGCCTGATCGGGCGCACCCAGAGAGCAGTAGAGGACAGGTTGTACTCAACCTGGCGAGGTGTGAGCTGTGGGGTACCACAGGGCTCAGTCCTCAGGCCCGCATTGTTTAACATCTTCATCAGCAACTTGGACAAGGGGGTGGAAGGCACGCTGTCCAAGTTTGCTGATGACACTGAAATGTGGGGCGAAGTGGACACACTTGAAGGGAGAGAGAGGCTGCAACTAGATTTAGATAGACTACAAAAGTGGGCAGACGAGAACAGGATGGGGTTCAACGTAGACAAAAGCAGGGTGCTCCACCTTGGGAGAAGGAATCCACAGCATACATACAGGCTGGGGAGTTCCCCTCTTGAAAGCACAGAGGCAGAAAGGGATCTTGGAATCAGTACTGACTCCAAAATGAACATGAGCCACCAATACCAGACCACAGCCAGCAAGGCCAGCCATAACTTGTCATGCATCCAAAGGTGCATCTCAAGCCGGTCCAGAGAAATGATACTCTCCATCTATGTGACTTTGGTCAGGCCACAGTTGGAGTACTGCATCCAGTACTGGGCACCGCACTTCAAAAGGGATGTGGCCAGCCTGGAGAGGGTTCAGAGGAAGGCCACCCTCTTGGTGAGAGGGCAGCAGGACATGCCTTATGAGGAGAGACTGAAGGATCTGAACCTGTTCAGCCTCAGTAAGAGGAGGCTCAGGTGGGGGACCTGGTGGCTGCCTACAAGCTCATCAGGGGGGATCAACAGCAACTAGGCAGAGCTTTTTTTTCCCCAGCACCACCTGGGGTGACGAGGAACAATGGTAATAAGCGGATGGAGAATAAGTTTAGGTTGGAGATCAGAAGGCAGTATTTTACAGTTAGGGTGGCCAAAATCTGGAACCAACTTCCCAGGGAGGTGGTCCTCACCCCTACCTTGGGCATATTCAAGAGGAAGTTGGACGATCACCTGTCTGGGATCTTGTGAACCCAGCATTCATTCCTGCCTGTGGCAGGGGGTCAGGCTAGATGATCTGTTCAGGTCCCTTCTGATCCTAGCTACTACGAAACTATGAAACTTGATCCAAATAAGATAATCTGGGAGGAAAAAAGAAGGGGTTGTTAGAATCTGGTCCCTTTGCAGTATTACACTCATCCAGCCCTGTGGGACAGATGATTAGTGCAGAGCCAGTCCACAAGCCATTTAGGGCCCACAGACTGGCTCCATGTACCACCTGCGTTGCCCACACCAGTTCCAGCCCTGCACACTGAGCTGTACAGTGTGGATACCACATGCACTGCACACACTGGGCACATCCATCATGTGCAGGCTGGATCTGCACATGGGGTCAGTCCGAGACCCACAGGCAGCACCACAGGCCAGATGATAGAGCTCCATGGGCCAGATCTGCCTTGCCAGCAATATCTTTGACACCACTGCTATATATTAAGTAGAGCAATAAAAGAAAAATTCAGGCAGACAGATAAAATTGAGCAACTACTGGCAATTATTTTGATATAGACGATAAGCAAACCTGATCTTTTGGTTAATTTAATTGGGAGAGTTTATGTTCCCCTAAAGAAAGCACTGCAATGTGCTCACTTCTTTTACCTGGAAGGGTTTACAGGATAATATATCCCTGCCCAATGAAGTTTCTCTCTCACCGACTCATTCTAGTGTTTGCCAGGATACTGTATTAACACCATAACTGATTTATTGTTTGTGTACCAATCAGCACTGATTGAAATGGTCTAGGAGATCTGAACATAAGTCACAAGCAATTCCCATATGTGTAGTAAATACTAAAATAACTAGGGAAGAGTTTCAGTGTCAAAACCCAAAACCATTCCCACAAAATCTCCTTTAGCAAACAAATTTCTTCTCCTTTTCCAAGAATGATCGCCCTACTTACAGACATTTATACCACTAATTTTTTCCTGGAAGTTATGAATGTAAAAGTTAATTTATAAATTATTTCCCTATCACACTGGCCCTAAGGAAGACCTGATGTTTCTCTTGCTCACTCAGTTCTAGAAAAAAGACTTACTCTGGAACCAAGAAGTAGTGTCACTTCCAGTGTCCTTTTGCCTCTGAAAATGCTCAGTACATTTTCTGTCTTAGGAATCTATGTCCCCCCTTGTTTACTTGCATCTCCATTAGTATTAATGTAAATTAGGTAAGTACATAGAGTAGAAAAAGAAAGCCCAGACCCTTACTTGTTTCAAATCTGGACAATGTGATTTGACAACTCCAAGATGACAAACCTGCATGGTTTTGGTGACTGGAAAGATCACTAAGTAAAATTTTAAACCAGATAATTTTAACCATAGTTTCTCTTTTCTTACTTAATGCTAATGAAATGCAGTGGGCTGGCAGCTCTGACTACCCATGTTCTCTCTTTCACAAAACACAAGTACAACAGAAAGATAAGCTTTCACCAGCAATGAATCTTGATCTGCTCTAAATGCTGCTTCTGCTTCTAACCACTATGAAGACCACCAGACAAACTGACTTAGTGCATGAGAGCACTATGAATTTAAATAAGAACATCCACTCACTGCAGACCCAAACTGCTATTAGAGTAACAACTTTTGGTCACTAGACTAGCAAGCAAGGCTAGATTTCAACAGGTAGTTTGAGCAAAGGAGCTGTTTCCACCATTACTCATCTTCTGAGACATCAAAGTCACCAGCACTTCTGTTAGGGACCTAGTCAACGCATGCAAATTCCTCAAAGGTAATGTAACACACAAGCAATGTTAATGTTCTCTTGCTAGTTCAGTGAAGTGGAAAAATCTGACTTCCTGCCCGTGTCTGTGATTCCAGCTAACTCCATTATTCAGTGTTTGAAATGTAATGAATTACCTTTCATACTGTTGGTTTAAACAGAACTAATGAAATCTCACACCTTCATACAGTAGCACTGCCAATTAGTTCAATACAATACTGTATGTTACATCACTATGTCTTAAAAATCATCCAGCTTGTAGTGCTGTTGTCGCTGTGATGATATCAGAAATGTGCAAGGATCAAGATTTTTTTGGTAATATCGTTTATGGGACCAACACTGTAGTAGGGAGACAGATGAGAAAACCTTTTGGCACAAAATCCTGTTCCTGAGCCAGACTTCAGCCAGACCTGAAAGGCACTGTACACGCCTGAAAGTTTGTCTAACATCTCTTCTAACTATAAAATTGGCTTAATAAAAGATATCAACAAATAAATCCTGCATCGCTTTAAAATAATCCATCTTTTAATCATAACAGGGTTCTTTAAAAAATAGGATTTATGCAAAAAAAAAAATCTGGTTTTTTTATGCAAAGTCTCTGTGTAAAAATGTTTTTTTTGCTGGAAATGAAAGGAAGAGGAGATGCCAAATGTACTAGTGATTGACACTGGGAAATCATGGCTCCAGAAGAGTTAATGGCTCCATATGGTGACACAAGCACAAGAAGTCATTTTTCAATCACCCTTCCCTTATCAAATGACTAAACAGAGGTTTGGGGCTTTCCTCATCTTGAAATAATTGATAATGTATCACCACAAAGAAAGCAAACTTGATTCTCAAACCCTTCAGCTTTCACACAGTCACACTGCTGGTCAGCTTTTCTTTAGCAGTAAAACAGACTCTGAAAACAACGATCCATCTGAGAGGTGAAGTCAACATGCAAAAATGTTGTCTGAACTGTTCTGCTATTTGCGGTAGCTGGATGCTCCTTTAAAGCAATGTCCAGACAGAGGTGAAAAGAGCAACTGGATACTTTTAGCCCTAATACTGAGGGCTCTGAACATCAGGCATTGATTGGTGTTGATTATTCAGGTAAGCTCCCAATTTATTCCATAATGCACCATCTCCCAAAAAGTTCTATGATGTATATATGTATTCCTGCTTAGACCTGTTGCCTCTTTAAAAAATTCATAATAAAACTGCGGGGTGGGAGAAAGATTCAGGAGATGTAAAAAGAAAGACTGGGTTCCAGAGCGCAGCAGGGTGAATTTCTGATCATTTATCTGTTAGCTCTAGGAACAAAAGGGCTTAATAATTCATTTTGGTTTTAGTAAAAATGATTTAACAAGCATAATTTAGGTCTGTTCAGTGTGAGCATAAATTGTTTGGATCCTTCTGTGACATTCGATCTTTTCTTAACACAAGACCATTTTGGCTCTATTTGTTTATTTTTGTGCAACCTAATGCGAGAACACCAGCTTCCAAGTGTGAAAGCTCTTTACTTTGTAGGCTTCAGCCAGACAACATGCCAAAATGGTTCTCACCTCTGTGAAGCATAACTAGGACTCAGACTCTAGCCTCACTGAAGTCAGCAGGTGTCTTGCCATTGTCTTCAATGGAATCAGGGTTTCACCCTACAGCTGTGAAAAATAGGGTTTGGTTTTGCAGGCTTTACACAGACTCTTTTCAGATTTTATTTCCCAAAGGCTTGAACTTCCAGAGTTTCAAGTCAAGTTTCAAGTTACAATGAACAATGAAGTTTAAAATGAAACTAAACTTAAGCCTCCACAACTGAACTGTGTGGGGGTCGAGGATGGCTGGATGGGGCTGCACAGATGGAGTGGAATTAGGCACAGAAGCTTGTTGGTTGAATTCAAAAGAACTTTACTTACAAATTGCAGTGCAGGGACTCGCGTTGATGCAAGCAGTGTAGGTACACTCCGTACAAGTTGCAAAACACACAAAACCAGGTGGCACACCGATGTTTCCGAGCACGCAGGGTACAGGGTACGTCGGGATGAAGGGTGACGGGGAGTCGTTGGTGGTTGATCAAGCCTCCAAGTTCGCTCCGAGACGCACGTGGAAGTCTCTTCTGACATACACACAGAGCTCTCCAACTTGGGCAGAAACTTGCCCTAGCTTTTATATGGCTAGCAAGCCAAATGCCAGCCGCCAAGTAGGAATAATTTACGATAAGCCAATCAGTAGCATGCATGCAAACAGTGCAACTGCAAGCTTTGGCGGGGACTGATCATTGCACCAAGGTTTTTCCCGCTGTATCAGGGAACCTTTTGCACCAAGTACTTGCGTTGTGCTGTGAATTCTGCTGTGCCAAGGCACTTCTAATCGCTGAGCACAGACAAACTGGTATCAGGTGAAACTACCACGTTTTGCGCCCACAGCTACATACTGACCTGAGTTTGACAGAAGTGAAACCCAAACTCACGCCACCCAAGGCCTAGGTTTGTTACAAAAGGTGGAAAATACTCAAGGAACCTTTCTAGAACCCTGCATTAGGCTCCATGTTGGTAACAAATCCTTAAAAGGGAAGACTTTCACCAAATTAAACACTTTCCTGGCTTGGGGTTTCCTTACAATAGAAACACACAGCTTGAGACAACTCAACAAATGGCTATTCTAGGCAGGAAGCTTCTGCACTTCCACCATGCATCTGTTTCCCATTGAGTCTTCCCACATCGATTACTCCACACATCACCAGCAGTACCAAATGCAGAAGACACCCTGCTGGCAAAGAAATAAACCTTCATGGAGACTTCCAGTGTCATACGATAAGTAATCCAGTAGGGGGTATCAATGAGCTTTGTAATATATTCCCCACCCACTCCTATTCTCACCCCATGAAGCTGAAAAGCCCAAAAGCACCAATCAAGGATAACTGCAGAGAACTAACATGAACTAAACCAAATGCAAAAAACATTATCACCATTATCAAATGTTATCACTTTCTCTATTACCTGAACATAAAGGTAAAGCTTGAGGCATAGGCCTGGAGCAAAATTCCAGGCTGAATGCTGAAAGAATGAGGAATGAGTAGGCTGTATAATACAAGGTAGGCATTAAAAGCCTGAGAAAATTGTCCTTAATTCATCTAGGGACAGGCCTTCATTCTTTTAGTAGTTGTGTCATATATTCATAGTGAGCTGTTTGTTTGCTTTTTTAATTTGGAGAGCTAGACTTGCCACTGTTTACCCTGAACATCTGTCCATGGCCTCATCCTTTCCTCTCTCACAATAAAAACCCTCATAGGCTAAAGCACTTGCAGCTATGGGTTGCAGCTCTGTATTTCCATAGTATCAATCTTTTTCTGCCACTCTATCTTGGATATTTTCTTGCCTGAGTGCTGTTTTGGCTCTCAAAAGTGTTGTTGGGTCTCTTCTCCCAATATAAAACCAGCAACCATTAATGACTAGACCAACAGAAAACCGTTTTTTCCTTCCACACCCTCTTGAGAACCCAGGGGACAACAATTCTCCACTGCCTCGCACTCCAGGACTTTTGATAACATTTGGTGTCATCAGGCTGTTCACTCCATCTACATGCCATACCCTTTCCCTCATCCTGTATCCCTCTCATCTATTAAAGCAGCGGTTCTTAACTTTTTTTGTATTAGGACCCATTTGTAAACATTGATGGCCAGTCCTGACCCAGTGCTCATTCCCAACCTGCTACCCCCCCTCCACCCCCAGGTCCCAGCCCCACAGTGTATAGGGTATGGGGTGGGTTTGTGGGGCGGGGGCTGCAGGGAGTAAGGACAGCCCAGCTGGAACTCTGCTGCCCTGCAAGGGGAAAGCCACGGGTTGCCACATTTTTCTCCTTTAAAAGAGAATCCATTTTTTAAATTTGTTCATGACCCTTTCATATATTCTTGTGACCCACTTTTGAATCGTGGCCCATGGATTGAGAAACAGTGCATTAGAGTAGAAACTCTGGGGCAGGGACTGCCCACTATTCTGTGTTTGTATAGTACCCTGCAAAATCGGGAACTACTGCAACTGTAAAAAAACCACCAGCGCCAATAATACTATTACACTGATAATTTATCATCCTCATTCAGTCTGAAACAAGGAACCTGCTTTTAGCATAGCAGTCAAAGGGCAAGCATAGTCAGAAGTTTTGCAGTAACAAAAGAATAGGAAACCTGCTTTGCACCCATGGTCCATCTACTATAGTATCCTATCCCTGACAGTCATCAGAATCAGATACTTCAGAAAAAGGTGTTATAATTCTTCCATGTTCAGTTTTGGGATAATTTGCCCCTTCCCATAAACATTTCAATAAAGCATGAGACCATGGTTCTCCAACTTTAATTCACTATATTCCACATTTCCTTTTACCTCTTTACGTAGTTCTCCACAGACTGGTCAGAGACAGAACATCAGCAAATGCCTTATGAACTGCTCAAAAAAGCAGAGCGAGAGGGACTTCTCTAATCTAAAATCCTTTTTCTTTCAGGTCATTAGTTCAAAACTAGCACAGAACCACATGAAATGAAAGTTAACTTCCCTCGGGTGTTTTGTTAATGCACGTACTTTTTTTGTTTTTACAAAATAAAAAGATGAAAAACGTTATAGAGTAATAGATGATGTCAATACAAAACAACAATTCAAGCTCTGCTTCAATTAAAATTGAAAGCATATATTACACACACAATTTATTCCTGGGAAAATGTGTGTTAGCCATGTGCCATAATTATGTGAACAAATATAAATATTTCATGCACCATATGCTGTATTATGCTGCCTTTATAGATGCCTGCCTCCTGGCAGCTCTAATTTACACTGGCTGGCAATCACTCTTAAGGGGGTTGACAGGGCAGCTGGGGAGTTGTGACAGATAGCAGAACTCCAGTCACACTTCCCTGAATGCCCCAAAGTATGTCCCCTATATACTGGCTGGGTTCAGACTACTGGCACACAGCCAACTATTCCGATTCTCCACTTCAGGATCCTCCCATGTGAGAAATCCTCAGCATGGTTAGGACAGCTCTTTGCCCTGCCTTCAGAACAATGAAAAAGGGGCCCTTTCTTGACTAAGCAGACTCAGTGAGGTTTTAAAATGCCACTAAAGCCTGCGTTTCTGCCTCCCCTATCCTGTGCTGCATATGCTTACTATCTTGCTCACCCCTGTTACCTGCGTATTGTAGACATCAAGGCTTACATGAAGTGGCAGCAGTTGTACACTAAAACTGCATGATTCACCCTGAGATGTGAATGAGTATCTAGGCCACATGATACACTTCCTGTTAGTATAATTTTGTACCACGCAAACTGACGTGGTATAAAACCAAGGACAAAGGTAATGATCCAGAGATGCTCACCTTTTGACGGTACATGCTTTAGGCAACCACCCCTTGGGAAACTAGTTACTTACAGTCAACTCAGCAATTTGCTGGAGTATCTCAGTAATGTGTAATTTTCAGTAGTACAGTGCTTAAAAATGCTCTGCATAAAGTATTCAAGGAACGCAAGCAGAGAGCTCTGTATCGCAGTTTACTTCAAGATACTCTGGCTTCGCTGTAAGCTCAACTATTCTGTGGGATGAATGTAACGTGTCCCACAAAACTTGTTTCTGCCCTAATCATGATCCCTCAACATGATTATACACTCTCCAGAACTCTCAGTCCAAGTTCCTATACTATGACTCTTTTTTGTGGTTACACTTCATGACTCCATATGGGTTTGCCTTCTGTGGAATAGGTCAACAGCAAGTTACTGCAAGATAACTAGGGCAGTGATTCTCAACCAGGATGTCATGGCACCCTGGAGTGCCAGGAGATCCTTTCAGAGCCAGCAGGGGTGCTGGGTTATATTAGCACTAGTAGGTGGGAAAACACCTACATAAGATTCACAAGATAAACTGAAGAGATTTCAAAAAGGAATCTACCATGTCAAAAACACTGTGCCGTGCGGTGGTCTTTCTGAATTATTTGAAAGAGAAGAACTGTTCTGTTATTTTTCCATAGTCAGAAACTAAGTGAAAGCTAAGAGCTTGCAACTAATGTGGGGTGCCTTGAGCCTAAAAAAGTAGAGAACCACAGAGTTAGGGTGTGAGGTTACACAGAGTCATTTACTCCACAGTAACTGTCCATGTGCATGCTCTTACTCCGTGTGGAATGTGAGATAGGAAAATGATGGATATGCTTTCTTTCACTTACCACAGGGTAAGAACATGCCCTTACCTGTTCAGAGTCCATGCTCTCATTGATGACTGTCCTTATGGTAGGACCCTATTTAGGTCTTAGCTCAAATATCTGTCTTCCTTTTATTGTGCTCTGAATTCTTTAAATACTCTGTTTCCCTTTTGGTGCTACAGAGCCCACATGTTAACTGTAATACATTGTTCTGAGAGCCAGCATCAACAGTGCTGCTGGTGCACATAGCTCTCTTGGCATATGGTGATGTTTAAGCTCAAGTTGTTACTCAACCTCTGGAAATGAAGAAATAATTCAGGCCACATGCCCATTCACACTTTGCTAAGGTTGCTAGTTTATGCCAATCATGATAACAGTTTTGTGATATGAGAATTATATACAAACTGGACCAAAACCATTCACCAAGACACAGAAAGAATTATTATCTCAAAGCAAACTCAAACAAGCAGACAAAAGGTGAAGAAAGGCCATTCTCCTTGAATTTAGACCATGACAAACAGCAAAACATTCAAATGGGAGAAAGAATAAGATCAGATGGGGAAAAGTGTTATTTTACAAATGATTAAGAAGTACTGTTGTCTAGTTTCAAAAGGATGCTACAAGTAATGGGACATAAAGCCACAGCAATGAAAAAGCCAAGGGAATGTTTGACCTTGACTTTGGTGCTCTCTAAAAGACCAGGAAAATACAGAAGAAACCCAGCTTGTGCCATATGCCAGAAGCCCTCCCCAGTGCTCTTTACCTGATCGCAGATCAGCTCCCATTTCTTCTCATTGTCATATTGCCGCAGTAGCCTGGCTTTGTCAGGTGGCAAGTTCATTGCATTCTGTGGAGACAGAGAAAACAAATGTGAGAGACCGCAAAGGGCCTAAGGTCAAGAGGAGTCAGACGTGAGCAAACCAAGGCAGTATGACTGTGGTTGTTTAATAGTTTCATCTGAATTCCTGCTGACACCGCTAGTTTGAAGGGACCTCTTCTATCTCTAGCTTAGCCTAGGAAGTGCTAGTAAAGCAAAAAGAGAAAGAAAATCAACTATGCTCAATCATATATCTTCCAATGGTGAGCTACACTGAAAACTGGTAGAAGTGCATTACTACTATATCTTATAGAGAGCACCCTTGAGAAGCATACCACTTCCTAAATATTGGGTGAAGAATAAGGTCTTGATCTCTCTTTAAAAAAGGCAGTCCTAGTTGGGTGAAGTGTTGCCAGTTCAGACTGCTAGAAACTTCCCAGTGCAAACAGATTATCCCTGCCTTTTACATGGTGAATACCTGTATTGCCTGCATTTTACAAACATTAATAGGTCTCTCAAGAAACTTTAATATAATCAGGAAGCTGGGGTACAAATAAGTTAAATGGCCATAAACAATATGTCATAGAGCCACAAGATACTTCCAAGTCAGTATCCAACAGTATGTGACAGAGCCACAAGATACTTCCCCTGATCACACAGCTATGGACCTGCCTGCCATGCAGCAGCATATCTAAACATTTATTTTTTCCATTTGAGGTACACAGAATCAAACAACTCATGTGTCTGTGGAAGTGCCAACAGTACAATGAAAGATTAGTCTACAACACATTTCAGTGCTGCCTAATACATCAGGTATGTATAGCAAAAGCAGCTGCAGCGTCAATACAGTAATCAGTGTATGTTCTTTATTTAACAGTTGGAATTTCAGGGAAGGCAGCTGCATAATGACATTTACAGCCCTAGGGCCTGCAACCTTGAACCTGGGAGAATGGCCTTGACCACATAGTAGCTTTCTCCTGACTGCCACCCATACCCTCCTAGGCAGTTGTTGAGACCTTCATCAGTGCCTGAGGCTCCCTGAGACCCAAATGGCTGGTCCACAATGCCTGACCAAACACTTTCCCTATTTAAATCAAGAACAGGAGAAGGGAGTGCCAAGGTGTAGGACTCTTCTTGATCTTTGACTGTGCTCCTGAAACTCTGCTCACTTTTTCACTCTTTGGTTCCTGCCTGAAGCTGCGCCTAATTCCCAGTCTCTGGCTCCTGGCCTTGTCTATTCCTGACTCCCAAGTATGTGCAGGGTGTAGGGATTTGCGACCTCTTCTGGACTGAAAGCACTCCTTGTTAGCCTCAAGGCATTCCTTGGAAAATGTCAGCTCTTGCTTTTAACTTGTCTGACTACAGAAAAATAATACAGCAGTTCTTCTATTTCAAAAACCACAGGAGATCAGAATATTTTTGATACTATGGATTCCTATTTGAAATCCTGGACTAACCTGTGAATCCTGTGTAGGTGTTTGTACAACTAACAATGCTAATATTGCACAGCACCCCAGCACACTGCAGCACGTTGGGTGAAAACCACCGCTCTGACTGCTGACATCCCAGTTATACTCCCAACAGCAGCTAGTACAGAGGCAACAATAAGTACAAGCACCCAACACTGTTTACAGTAGAAAAGGAATAATTTGACAAGCAAATTTCAAAACATTCAGCCTATGAACTGGGCAATTTTACTGTATCAAACTACCCATGACACTAAGACAAACTTATCCTTGGGACTCCAAAAAAACAACCACTAGAATCCACATCCTGCCCTGAGTTATATCTATCAAGTCAACAGAAAACTCCTAACAAAGTAGACATGCCACAGGTTTACTGCTATGGAAAAGTCATCTATGTTGTGAATGGGCAGGTGTCATAACCAAAGTACTAACCCCAAGAAGCTTTGGCAACAAGCTATGTAGAGCAGAGCAGTATTATGCAGTCTTCTGGGACAGGGGTTGTCAACCAGGGGTATGCATACCCCCAGGGTTACTTTAAAAGGTTGTAGGGGGTACATGTGAGCGGACGGGGATGGAGCGCACCCTAGGTGTTCCCACACTTTGCCTCTGACCTGGGGGAAGGGGACAGGAATGGGAAGGGACACTCTGGGCACCACCAGCTTTGCCCAGCACACCATGGTGCATTCTCGCCCCCACCCTAGTTCACTACCCCCTTACAGCAGAGCTGCAAGGGTCTGAATGTGGGGGGGGAGTATGTTTTGTGCCCATCCCTGGCAGTACCCAACTAGCCAGGCATGAGGCCTGTCAGCAACCCACAGAGCTATGACTTGCCATGGTAAAGTGGTGCAGCGTGCAGCCAAGCAGGGCAGTGGCTGCCGCATGCAAGACCCTACCCCTGTTACAACCCCCGCACCCTGCTTCATACACCCCTGTGAGAACAGCACGTGGGTAGGATGGGCTGTGGGATGCTGCGGGCTGGGGCCAGAGCAGCACCGGGCTGTTCTGACGGGGGTGTTGGACTGGGTGTCAAGACCCCCACAGTGTAGGAGGGAGTGGGACAGGGGCAGGAGCAGGGGCAAATCGTTCAGCCCCGCCCCACTCCCTCCTGCACTTCAGGGATTGTCCCATGACCCAGCCCAGCTGGAACCCCATTCACCAGCAATGAAGCCCCAACTAGGCTGGGTCATGGGACAAACAGAAGCCAGCAGCTCATCCAGGGCCACGGGAGGACAGTTCCCGTCGCTGCGCACACTGTGAGGGAGCCAAGGTGGGGGGCACATGTTCCCCACCCCCATGCTCCCCTGCACTGTTCCCCTGGACGAGCTGCTGGGCTCCAATTGTCCCACAACCCAGATCGACCAGGGCCCCATTCATGGTGAGTGGGGCCCTGGCCAGGTTGTGGGACAATCCCCACTGTGCAGGAGAAAGCGGGGCAGGGGTAAATGATTTGCCCCTGCTCCTCTCCCTCCTGCACTGTGGGGGTCTCAATCACCAGCCCCAGCTCTACTCCCTTCCTCACCGCCATGAGGTGGGGTGCAGATCGAGGCCCCCACAGTGACGGAGGGAGCGGGACAGGAGCAGGGGCTGGGCGGAGTGGAGCCCCAGCCAGGCCCCACTCCCCCCAGGCCCCAGCCTATGCCCCACTCTCTTCCTCACTGCGGGGCCCTCAATCTGCACCCTGCTACAGCCCTTTCCCCTCCGCCCACCCCCTCCCCCATAGACATACCTGCTGAGGTGGGACACATATGCACACATGTGCTCAGCCCTCAAATAATTTTTTCTCCCTTCACCTATGCAGCACCTGCCCCAGCCCCACTACCTCCCACACCGCAGGGGCCTCAATCTCCCCTCCCCCACGCCTTAAAAACAAGAAGAAAAAAAAAAGAGATACATGAGCTGAAATGTTGAGATCGAAGAGGTACACCTGTTAAAAAAAGGTTGAAAACCCCTGTTCTAGGAGTACACCAGCACACTGATGACATTCAACAACAGTAGCAAAGATTACATTGCAAATGTTAATTTTCATGCTGATGTATACTGAAAGTACAGTGAGTCAACTCACACCAGCCATGGGATCAGTATGTCTAACAACTATTTTTTAGGTTGGTTCTGTCTATCTCAGCATTACACACCTGTCCTAGGAAAGCTGCTTCCATCACTTAAGCTGTCAGTGCTTATTCCTTCTCACTGACCATATCAAAATAACATTCCCTTTTCTGCATTAGTTTGAGTTCTTTCAAGCCTACATTCTCATACTAGATTGCACATGCCCATTTATTGCAATTACACTATCTGATTCACTCAGCTGAAACTGTGCATCTTTGTTTGTTGTTGTTCAAAGATGTATATTGTCCATCTACCAAAACTTTCTGCCTACAGTTACCATGCTCATTAAGAGCCCAGTTCACTGACCTGTAACCATGGGGCTCCATGTTACATGTGGATCTTCCACACAGCTACAAAAACGGTACAAATCTTGTCCTCCACAAATGCTGGATTCTGGCAACGAGCCAATACATTTTCTAAAACCTTTGGAGTTCATACAGAAAAAGTGAATAATTCTCTAAACTGTTTTATTCAAATTCTCAAGCCTCTCTATGCAACTTAAAGTTTCTGGAAATACCACGTCTACTTGACAGACACCTATGGCGCTCTTTTATATTTCAGGCAATCTAGATGGACAAAAATGCAAAAACATGTAGGTCATTCCATCCGATCCTCTACAATATGTAGATTTATTATCAGTCCCACAAGTGACTTATCTATCCTGATCTTGAACGATGGAGCTTTTCCTCATCTTTTGAGTATCTATTCCATTGCTCGGATGTTATAACCACTTTTCGTCCCTTAGCTTTAAGCTATTGCTTCTTGTTCTGTCCTCTTATCAGACTGCATTCTTCATTCATGTATTCATTCATCTAGATGATGTTTATAGCCTGTGATCCTATCTCCTCTCTCCCATCACTCACCCTTCATGCTGTATATTTTATTGCCCATCTTCGTATTTTCTCTAGGCCTTTTCTATATCCTTCCTGTATTATGAATATCTAATTAAAATTAGTGTTGTGTACTGCATAACCTGCCATTGTACTGTGTTTGGCAGTATGATCTTATTAGATCTAATCAGCTTTTCAGACCGGCGCAGTACTTGGGTAGGCCATTTGTTGAGAAGACCTGTGATCAATGAGGACTAAATCATGGCAATACACCAGCACAGACTATGTCTTCTGAATGAGGCACAGAACACAATTTGACCTTAAGGATCCAATCTAACTCTCGGCGATTTGTAGTAATACTGAACTGGTTTGCTCATCACATTCCCATGGGAAGGAACATTTTTCCCCACCTTGAATTTCTTTGTAGTTTTGGAGGTGACAGTCTTCACTCTGTAGTCTTTAGCAGCTGTATATTGTTACTATGTGTTATCAGTTAGCCCATTTCACACACTGAAGGGCAAAATGACTCCTCAATATAGTCTATACAGTCAAGGTCCATATCCTCCTTGCCTTCCTCAGACATCATGATTTTGGACTCACTGGAGAGCGATTTTGAGGTCGGTTTGCACAAAGTCATTGTCAGACAATGAGCAGTCCTACCCGCTGAGGTAGCTGAATAATGCTCTCCCTAGTAACAGTCCCAAACCTTGTCCTCCAGGCTTTTTTTACTGACTTTTTAAACAAAAGATTCTAGACAAAAACAAGCTACTCACAAGGTAAGTCCCAGTTTTCAGAAACCATTTCAAGGCTAATCAGCCAGCTGGTAAGGGAAAGACACACCCATCCCCTTAGGCAGCCACCCCTATGGTCACTTCTCTCTCCTTTCTGTTGGGATCACTCACGTGACTAGAGAACAAATATGCATTTGGGCTTCTACACACCTTTACGCTTTGGCACAGCACTATTTAAAATGTAAAGCCTTCTGCTTTTATGTTAATCACCCTGAAGATCACAGTAGGTTTCAGAACACATTAAATTGTTGCATATACTGGAAATGCCATTTTTGGGAATTATCATCAATTCTCACTGCAGATCTTCTCAGGCTCACTGCTTATCTAACAGCTTTCTTCCAGGCTTACATCTGCACTACATTCTTTCTAACCTGTATGCCTATTATTTGTTAAATCTAATCTAACTCTCAAACAGTAAACTAATCTTTCCTAGCCTTTTGGTATATTGCTTTGCTACTTCTTGAGAGTTGGGTCTGACTTCTGGAGTACCCTAACTGCTATCATTCTCCACCCCAAGTCTTTCTTTTAATAACGGCTCCCCGTTCCCTGATGGACAATCAGTTTCTTACATACACTATGGTATTTTTTTTTTTTATCTAATTGGCAGCAATTCAATTTCTTTACAAGTTCATTGCATGACACCATATCAAATGACTTCTTGAAATCCAAGTACACTACATTTTACTGCAAGGCTTTTATCTACAAAAGCAGTAATTACAACAGACAAGGCCATGTAATTGGTTTGCAATGACCTTATAACTTGCAATAGCTGCGACCATAGTTATTATTAAGAAACTACATGTTAAGTTTTTATTTTTTGTTTTCTTATAGTTCAAATTAAATAGCTTGCAAAAGTCTCTTGGTCATTATCAGTTTTCCGCACTTCTGAATTTCATGAACCACACTTTTTAGTTCAGTCACAGGATTAAGGTGCTTCATTATTTTATTTTGCATTCCTGTCTAGCCCAAAATCAGAGTCTGTGTTCCCATGGAGTGCCTATACACATGCAGCAAAGCTGCTTCAACATGCTCTAATTAATTGAGTCTGCTGGAGCATAGTAATTACTGCGCTCCAACAGACTCCAGCATCCTGTGCATCAGCATCCCCACATTGAAAAGGGTGGCAGGGGCACTGTAACTTTCAACGAGCTTTAGTTAACATACCCCCACTGCCATTTTTCAACAGAGGGATGCTGATATAAGTGATGCTCCAGGCACTTTAATTAGAGCAGCTCTGGGAGCAGCTCTAATTAAAGCACCCCCACCCACACACCTCCAGAGCACATGTATAAACGCCCAGGGTGATTACCATGTCTGTAGCTAGCCTGAGAAAATCCATCTACTATAAGCACCCTAACACTTGCTTTCATGTAATAATCTTATCTCACATAGGAATTGAGTATGATCATGTTACATACTCTGGTCTCACTTCTCTTTGTCCTACACCTTGCCCAACCAATCGCACCAATGCCATGAAGCATTAAAAATTAGACTCGTACTAGTTTGTAACTTTATGCTCCATTTACACTCTTGCAAATGGCTGTACAAGATGCAAAGCAATGGCAAATCAGGCACTAATAGCACTGAAAAGCAGATGTTCTTCACTCTCATCACCATAATAACAGTGTCATAAAATAAAAGCTGGCACAGCATCACACATTCCTACACAGTGAAGAGCATAGGCTTGGATCATAGTCAAAGCACTTAGACTGGCTTTGAATGTAGCTGTGATATAATATTAGCTCACTGGATTGTAGCTGATGATTCTACTTTACAGTGCACTCTTTCACTAGAAGGCCAAGACTTCTGATTAAAACTGCAAAACTGGTGCCACTAAATGACTGTCTTTCCTCCATTCTCCAGTAGGGTTAACACTGTTAGAAAGCTCATCTTATCACCTTTTCAATTCACATCTTGAAAAACTCTTTCTAGCATCACTGAAACAACAAACCTCCACACATAACAGTTCCGCTGTCTCCGGAAAAGGCAATAGGAAATGTGTGAATACTGCATCATTAGATTCTATGGCTGACATTTGCTGATTTCCCAAATGTACCTACAAAAAAACCTGGAATGCAACACTTAAAAAATAGTTGCCAGTAGATCCTACACAGCACAGTGCTGTCTAGAAGGACTGGTTTGCCAATCATATTTTGGCTCCCAAACACATCATTTTTATTTTTTCCCCGCAAATTCCCAAGTAATTCATGTCTACTGCTAAATGCCAAATAATGTAGGTAGGGTTTCCATTTTGCTTGGTCTAGAGTCACATTACAAAAACCAGAACTTAACTTAATCACAGTAGCAGATGGGAAACAGGGAGAAATGCTAGGAGATCAACAGTATATTACATTATTAAAGAATTAAACATAAAACCAAATGCACACCAAGGAAATATACATTTTTTAGCCTAAGACACAAAACTCAGTTCCATCCAAACTGGCATTCTTGACAGTGTCTGAAACACAAGGCCGGCTGATTCAGTAACAGGGCTGCATACCAAGAGTTGTCATGATTTAGTCTCATTCCAGTTAAATAAATGTGTTTCATACAGTGCAGTTTTCACTTGACTGGTCCACAATGATTACATCTGTTTCAACATGACAGTGGTAAAATGAGAAACATTCAAAAAGAGCAAAGCAATCCTCATGCATGCCAAAACAGCATAAACTAGCCTAGTTCCAGCTTTGTGTCTTTATGGCTCTATCTTAGCTTTTGTAGGCAGGATCCAAGGCACTGTGGCCCAACAGCAGTCCCCTGAAGCTTGATCAAAGCACAATATCCCCAGAAGTTCTGGAAGAGCACACACAAAACCGGGCCCGTGACACTGTGGAATAAATATTACATGCGTTTCACAGGCACCTGCTCTCCTTTCCTGGCAAGGGTTCGCATTCTATCCCAAGCTGCCAGTTCTGTGGTTCGAAACTTCCTTTTCCAGGAACACTGGAGCTAGGCATTGGCACTCCTTGTATGCCTGCAGTACAAGGACCCAGACAGAACTCAGGCATTTGGATACTACCAAGTTACTATTACGTCTGGGACAAATACGGAGGCAAACCAATCAAACACCCTTAACGGGTTCCCTTTTCTACCTACCGCACCTTTGCAAAGATGGCCACAATCCAGGGTGGATTTGAGTTAAATCAAATCAATTTAAACCAAGATTTAAATCTCAATTTAAATCACTAGGCAGGAAGCCTGGATTTAATATTGTTTTCTACAAAATGTGCATTCTTGTTGTTTGGTATAACCTTCATTAAAATATTCCTATACAGAGTCTCTTTCACAGCCTGGCAAGCCTGCTACCATGATCGGTTTTCCCTTCTACCACACCATTCCCTCACAAGATCTCAAATCAATGGATAGACTATACTCAAACTCATCCCTCAAGACTTCTGGAACATTCTGCTCAAAATGTTCTCGTTTGTTTCTACTTCTTCCTCCTTGCGTTTATTTCCAGACTCCTCCTTGCCCAGATCTACTCCAGCCCCTACAATCCACTATTCAATTAACTTCTTGAAACTTTGCACTTTTAGAGAGAGGAAAGACCTTGGCTCAGTGCAAACAAACCTGCAGAGACACAATAGGGCTGATGCATAAGTAATCAGGTCTATCTTTTTATTTAAAAAACAAACAAACAAAAAAAGATTTTTATCCATGCTGCCATAACCCATCTTTTAATACAGAACACAATACCAACAAAATGTTTCCTCAATACCTTTTAGTGTCCTGAAAAAAAATCTTGTGCCTGCATGCAAAAAGATCCTTTTATGGTACAGCAAAGCAGCCCAGCCAAAGCAGGTAAAGCTCTGTGTTCTTGATCTTCAGAATCAGGGTTCAAGTCAAATTTGAGATGCCCATTTTTTGTTCCTTCGTATTTTGCAGTTGGGGCAAGCAACAATAGCTAATGTTGTGATTTCTACCAGAATACTGAAGTGACCATCTATTAGTTGTGTCACGCCCTTTATTAATGCCCTGCTCATTTCATAAACTATAGGACAACTGCTGTGAAGCAGGAATTGCTTTCCTTACTCCCTCAGAAGTCATGCAGTATTAGCCATGGAGGAGCAACAGGAAATAACTACAGTTAAGAACAAAAAACAAGTTTTCTTCCAGAGAAAGAGTAAACCTAAATTTTCTGTACACAGATTTCTAGGAAATAGGTCCTAGGGTGTGTATCCTTCACCTCTGTGCACAGGACTCTGCTGTGCAGTCTCTTGACATCCAATCCCTGCACTCTTTAACTGGGAATGCCTGGACAGTAGGCCAAGGGGGACATGACCCCATCTGGCTGAACTTAGTACACCCACTCATGTTTTATGGATGTAAACACTTTCTGTTTCCTACAAAGCAGTGTTATCCTACTCCGGGAAGGCAATAAGCATCTGGAAGAAAGCCAAAAGGCAAGAGTTGTCAT
Organism: Caiman crocodilus; assembly: GCA_030014935.1. NCBI lineage: Eukaryota > Metazoa > Chordata > Crocodylia > Alligatoridae > Caiman > Caiman crocodilus. Next base: position 5,303,695 of record JAGPOW010003685.1, read on the forward strand.
CTAACCTCAGCATTTTAAAGTCCACCCCCTCAAAAAGAGAAACGCTCACCAAAACTAATGTAAACAGAGTTTCATTGCTAAGGACTAAACTCCTCTGCAACATGAGGTAAAACAATTGGAGTCATTTAGGTTTTCTGTTCAAAACAAAATGAAGTTTCTGCAGTTTGACCAAACTGATTCGGCTTCTTTTTCCTTTCTGTTTTCCTGTAGAGAAATTCTGTTAAGTGAGAGACACGTCAGACAAGACCCCAAATCTCTTCACATTTTAAGGGAAGTAAAGTGTATTTACTAACCTTTCCCCAACCCACGCATCCTCAGTTCAGAATTGGTTTCCACAACAGTTCATTTTTACCTCTGGGTCTGAAATCTCACAATAGCAGCTCAACAGTTCAACGTCACAGTATTTGAATTCCCTGCCCTTGGGTCTGAACTTTTTTGATCCAAATACTGACACCTTGGCCTATCTGCATTCAGTCGGAACAAGTTTTCATCATTCCTAATCCTTTTTATTCCTGAACTGTTGTTTAGTACAACTCTTTGGGACTTAGCTTCCTCACCACTATTTCTTCTTGTCTCTCATATGTACAGTGAGTATCACAACTTCCATTTAATGGGGAATCTCAAAAGGGAAGATAACTCATGGTTAATCAGCTGCCATTCTTTAGGAAAAGCATGATTCATACATACAGAACGGCATGGATTTATATGGTTAAAAAGCTGTGTCAGTGTGAGGCTCTGTCGCTTTCAACTTGGGGGGAAAAAAAAAAAAAAAAAAAAAAAAAAATCGATCCCTGTTCAAGATAGGAGATCGTTTAACCACCATATCTTCATCTAGACTCTCAGTGACTGGTAGAACTTAACACGAGTACTGCCATTTTCTGTTAAAAACACTGCTGAAGTGCAGTTTCTCAGATCACTACGTTAACAAAAAAGCAAATTAAAAAATTGAATTTTTGATCATTCTCTTCAGGTTGCGAGTTACCTACAAACTCTGGTTATGTTTCAAGTGAGATTCTGGGGTTATGCATAAAAGCCACAGTTAGGCCAAATTCTGTCATATCTTCAGGCCATGCAACTTTAGATAGGATAAGATTTAGCACTTTTATGTGATGGTGAAAGCATGTTGCGCCACTGACTTTGAGAGAGTTTTTCACTGATTTCTATGGAGAACTCTGAGAAAACTGATGGGGTAATATGGCCTAGTAGTGTGTCGCATATTAATCTTGAGATTCAACTGTTTGTCAAAAAAATCTGTTGGTACCACAACTTCAAATGAACACATCATTAGCATACATTTGGGTTGACATGAGCAAAACTCTTGTCTTACAACTGGTCAGTAGATCTTGATTCCAGTAATTTTGTTCTACCTGTTATGCCACTCCAAAAGGGACGGCAAACTGCTTGTACTCAAATCCTCTGGAAATCTAAGAGTAGATTTTGCCTATTGTATCTCATGACCTAGATGAAGCAAAAAAATAGCATGTATAACTATATACTCGGAATACAATATCTACATATATAAACATATATGCGCGTGCATGCATGTGAGAGACAGTCTTTCAGTCCAGCACACAGAGATATTGACCTTATAATGAGAGAGGTCTTTGCTCTTTTGGCTGGCTTGCCAGCTTGTTTACTTATTCCAGGAACAAAGAAATCAGTGTTATTTAAAGTATCAAACAACATTAAGCGGATCTTGCAAGGTCACTTAAAAATTTACAAACATCCTAGTGACACATGTGAAAACAGGGTCAGTATTATGCAGAGACCATTTTCTGAATCTCATTTCTTTGTAGGACAAATTGCTACTGCTGTAGCCCTGCCAACTTTCACACCTAAGATGTCAGACTGTTTCCCTGCACGGAGAAGGAATTTCTCAGAAAATCTTCTATCAGCCCCTGAGGACTTTTATGTCTCAATGAAAGAAGTATCTACTCCCACTCTGTGATCAGGCTCCCAAATCTTAAAGGGCCAAGGACTATTAAAGCTCTACACTCCTTGAATGATAGGTCTGAAAAATGGTGTTTTCAGACAGTTGTTGACTGACTGATAGTGAAGGGAAATAGCAGCACTTAAGAGACACTGCTTCAAATCAGGACCAAATGCAAAATCACTTCATAAAACAAAATGTCCACAACATTCAGTAGCAGTTTTTAGTCTTGCTTGCAGCACCAGGCAGTAGATATGAAGTTCAAACCCAAGGTCTATCAGCGTAAGTGCTGTACAGAAGCTGGCAGACAGGATGACTGGACTGTGTTTCACTTAGTAGTCCTACCTTTTCATGAGAACTGGAAACCTCAACAAAATTTATAACCAAACACACAATAATGGCAAACTGTCTGACTTGACATTAATGTGTATACTGAAGTGCAATAAGCTGCTGCTCTCATTAGACATTAAGTCTTATCATTTGGAAAGATGATTGGAATTTAAATCCCTATTGTTATGAGGCATAATATTAATGAGCAAGTGTTGGGTAACAAACATTATAAGAATGAGAATAATATAAGAATTTATCAGCTTTCTCCCATAAATGCTACATGCATTCCTAGGCAAACTTTAGTGCATTTAAGCCTAAAATACTTGAAGATGGTATGGCAAGCTCCCAGGAATAATTCATTTCCATTCACAGCTACCAGGATATTGTGGATGAAAGGGAAGTGTTCAGCAATTCCTTAGTTTCCATTTACCCCAAGAGAAACATCCAAGCGCTGGATGCATATGCATTGGGAAAAATTAACCATTATGATTTATCATCCCAAAGTTACATTTGCTTGGGATCTTTTCCCAGTCCTTTTCATATCAAGTTCACCCAAAATCAGGGCCTTGCTTTAATATTTATTTTTCACTCAATCACCAACTCAATTCAGTGGTAATTTTTCTAAAGACTATAAGATTGAACCCCAGAACATCTGCCACCTTCAGCTCAACAAGGAGGTTCAAACATATATATCTAACCTATATTCAAAAATAAAAACATCTTTTTCAATGTCTGAACATAATTAACTTCACAACACCTCATACAATCATTGTAACAAACTAAATATGAGGTCTAAAAAAGCTTTAAGAACTGTCCAAATTGACATGAAGGGCCATCTATCTTCACCACAGGATCATTCACCTTTTGAGTGAAGTAGAGCCTTTATCAAGGTTGAACAGAAAGAACTTCTGGCCCTCAACGTTCTTATGCATTGCACCTTCTCCTATGTCAAAGCCAAAAGCACAATAAAGCCATTATTGATTGCTGCATTTACCTACACTCCTCATTCACATATGAGCTCTGAGAAATAAATGGTCAGTCAGATGACCAGGAATCAAAATCAATATACAAAAAACCTCTAGGATGAGAAAGAGACACATTGACTTCATGGTATAAAAAACAAATAAATTAGTACCTTCTCTAACGTCCTTATAAAATATACAGCTATGCATACAGTTGCTACAACACACATAGGAAATATACCAAAAAGGTGAATAAGGCATGTTGGGGTAAGTGGAAACTAAGAAATCTCTGAACACTTCCTAATTATAGATCCCCTTCCCTTCATCCACAGTGCTCTGATGCCTGAAGTATTTCACAGCTTTCTCAAGTGACCCTTCTTTTACATGACCAGTTTACAGAAGTATCACATGTAGACAGAGAATGACAAAGAAAGATACTCCAGTTTTTGATGAGATACAGCATTTGCGTCTAGCCTTATAAATGGTAAGATTTAATTGTATTATTTAATGGTGATCTCTCTAGTCACAAATAGCAGCATTTTAAATGAGTTGCAGAGCCATCTATACATTTATTTACTCAAAGGTTTTATATGTTCTAAGACAACAACACGCACTGTACAAGCGTTATGTCAGAATAAAATATAAATTCAGACACACAGCCTGTGTATCTACATTTTTTTTCACAGAAATATGAACAATGTCCAAATGTAAATTCACTGGAACACTGGAGTACATTCAAGACAGAATTTTGCACAATAGCTCTGGGAGTCAGCAGTGTTTAACCCACAAGAAACCGGACAGAATTCTGTAACACGGAATGCACCTAACTTGCAAGCAGCAACAAAGGAACCTTCTTCATATCTAGTGTCCCTGAAAGAGCCAGCAATAGCAGAATTTTAATGCACACGTGACACACACTTTGGTTAATTCTTGCTCTAGGTACTATGTTTCACAGCCTTAGACTACACAGAAGAGAGCTGTGTATTTAATCCTTCTCTAAAGCACCTCTGACATACAGGGCATAACTGGCACTTGAGACGGGCAAAACAGTACAGAGGTGGTGATCAGCAGGGATCCTAAAAATCTGTCTGCCTCAGAAAATGGTGCGAAAACATAGAATTTGTTTCATTTTTTTAATTTTTTTCAGAGAAACTTTAGTTTTTAGATTTTGTAAAAATAATTAAAACATTAAATATTTAACTAAATTTTACTGAAGGTTATGGATGTGAACGGTTAAACGTTTAAGTGTTTAACCATTCACATATTGATAACTGATAATATCTTCCTGGTTCTTGTTTAGCACAGTGCAGGCAGGTGGGGGAGAGGGGAAAGAAAGCAGTGATGTGCCACGGAAAGCAGTAGGGCAGACAGGAGGGAGGGAGGGAGGAGCAGGGAGGAGGAAAGGGAGAAGGAGGAGTAAATAGTATAGTGGGGAAGTGGCAAGGGAGCCACAAGGGGCCAGGTCCTTCTTGTGGCAGTGCTGCCCAGGCCCCTTCCCCACCATCTGCCCGGAGGTGCATGTGCACCCACCACTAGCAAGAAGCCAGGCTAGAGCTCCACAGACACCAGTGCAGCTGCTTGGAGCCTCCCAGCCACCTGCCATGGCTGGCCCAGGCTCCAGGCAGGCCCCTGCCAAGCACCACAGAACCTGGGCTATTTGTGTTACGTGGCCAGGAGGCTGCAAGCAGCTGCACTGGAATTTGCAGGGGCAGAGCCTGGCTCATTGCTGGCAGTGGGTATACATGTGCCACGGGGCAGATGGTGGGGAAGATGGTGGGACTGCACTGCCACAAGAAGGACCGGGCCATGTGCAGCTTCCCCATCAGCCACCCTGAGGCACATGTATACCCACCGCCAGCAATGAGCTGGGCCAGGGCTCAGCAGACCAGCAGCAGCAGCAGGTGAGGGTCCTTCCCAGCTTGCTGCTGCCACCAACAGCTTCACAGGGGCTGTGGCAGGGTTCACCACTGCTACCTGCAACTGGCTCTAGCCCCTGAGCAGCTAAACACCAGCGGCAGCAGTGGGCAAGGGGCTTTTCCAGCACACTGCTGGTGCCAGCACAGAGCTAAATAGGGGCTGAGGCCAGCAGCAGGCAGAAACTTTCCCAGCATGTTGCTGCCTCCCAGAGAACAAGTGAGTACAGGCAGGGGCCAGTCCCTGGTAGATGCATGTAATCAGTTAACCATTTAGCCAATAATGTTAGGGGAGTTTAAACGGGTACTTAATTCATCAGTATTTACATCCCTAATGCCTATATACATTGTGGCTCCAGAACTAACATTCAGCATTTCATTTTAATTGCATAAAAATGAGGATTTTAATTTTTTGTCAGAGAATTTTGGGGATTTTATCATCACAGAAAACTAGGACCCCTGGCAATCAATTCCAACGTATCTTACACTAAAAGTGACCAAATGTGGTTGTTATCAATCTGATGTTCAGTGTCATGTGGGCTCCATCAGTTTGGGTGCACCAGCCCCAAACCCTCATCAAAAAATGTCCTTACATTAGTAGTCTTAGCAAAGAAGCCGTGGTCCTGCTAGCTCAGAGCTGAGATGCATGCTGAGGCAATGTGAAGAAGCATGTGCTGTGGCTAAATATGGCAGGCATGTCTCCGGCATTCTGTATTAAAAACTTAGTTCACTTAGTACACAAAAACAGCAGTGGTTACTTTCAGGAATTAGAAAAAAAAAGCAAGCAAGAAAGAGAAATTATGATTACTAGTAGGTATTACACTGATAAGAACAATGTTCTTTTAATTCAGGCACAGACAGCTAGATTCTGAATATCTGAATCCTTTAAGGAATATTCTTGCCTGCAGGACAATATCCCTTTCACCTGTCACACACCTAAAACTACAACATGAATATTGCTTTTAAATAAAATAAATGTATTCTCTTAAGGAAATCTCATCTGTAATGTAAAACTGTCAGTGTAAGAGTGCAGCAGTTTTAGCTTCCAGAGGAAGGGTCCATATTTGGGCATGTTCCTGTGCCCCAAATACTGCAGTGGCCTTCAGGAACAGCCCTTAAGTTCTACGAACGGCACCCACCACCTCTCAGAACTCATGGCGAGCCAAGGAAAAGCACTCTCAAAACATCATTAATGAGTGCATGAACAGGAGAAAGGCTTCCCATTTACAAGAGCAACCACTGCTCATTTCTCACTGTGACAAGACAGAACAGCATTCCCAAATTCTAATTCTCATCTCACTCTACACCACTGTGGCTCTGTAGTCATCAGTGGGATTACACTGGATTTGGCCCAGTGCAAGTAGAAGAACGGATTTTTTTCATTTATTTTAAGTTAGTGTTTAAAAAGATTGGGACTATCACAGATGTAAAACAAACATTCCTAGACCTTACAGATTCACAGAAGTTTAGGGCTGGAAGGGACCTTGTGAGATCACAAGGTCCAACCCTCCTGCTCTGGGCAGGAAAGACTGCGGGGGTCAAATCACCCCAGCCAGGTATGTACCCAGTCTCCTTGTGAAGACCTCCAGGATAGGTGCCTGCACCACCCCTGCTGGGAGTCCAAATTCAGTTTTACATTCAGTTCAACACCAAAGCTTTTTTCCTTGTTCTAAAAATTGCACACCTGAAGGATCCCCTCCCTATTTCATCTTTCCTACTCTGAGGTTGTTTTCCAAATCATCAATTTAATTTCTCAATGCCTGGTAGTCTTTGCATGCTATATTTGAGAACACTGTTGTCTGTGAAAGTTTACACCCACATGTGTTTTTCTTTTCACTGTTTCTGTAATGAGGGGCTAACCTAAATCTTCTCTTGGTTATAGCCAGCACAGCTTGCATTATTTAAAGATGTTATTAATAGCTACTTAGTTACTACAAACTAAATACAACACTGCTTCATAAAATAAAACTGTACCTCCCAACTATTTGAAAATGAAAAGGCCAGGTCTCTTTCCTGGCTTATGAAATCTTGGGAGCAAACTTACAGGCTCTTTAGTAGATGCAGTTTTATTTTTTTGTCATTTTAAGGTACCTTGGTCTTCCCAGAAATTAGAATAAGGAGAATCTACCCAAATTCCAAAAACACCACAAGCAGAATAGAAAGCAGTATGTAACAGCCATCTTCAAACTGTGCATGTGTATAGAATATACGTATATTCATATCAACACTTTTTGTACATAGTTTTTTTTTTTGTAAATGTTCCTTTACGTTTGCTATTTTCAGTTAATTTAGCCTTGATGAAAAACAACAGATTTCTTACACCAGGAACTAAAATGCAATTCAAGCTTCTATACACTGTTTGAATGCAAAACTCAGAGGGAACTCCTTCAGTGCTGAGCCTGCCGAGGAGACTGCCAAGTGAGGCAGTGGCTCTTTAAGGTAAGATCAGTACACCGGACACTCAGGTGATGCCTCCTCACTCATTTCATATAGGTTACATTAAAGGCTAGTTCAGCCAACATTTAATTGCTTCTGATCTGGTTTGAACTGTTAACCAAATGGCAAAAAGCTCTCATATGCCATTACCGGTTCCATGAACTAGACAATTCCCTATTAAATGTTTCATATGCAAGTGTGATATCTGCCACACTTTTCACTCCGATTTCACTCCAATTACATAACTGTACTTTAGGTGTGTGACAGCTGAAAATTATGTCTGTGTGATAAGGTCCTTGCTGAAAGCTCTGTGAAGATCAGACCAAGTGTTTTTCTGTCATTTGTTCAAATATTAAGCTACATGTTGTTGCTAAGAGCCTAATTAAAATGTAAGCTGTAGTAAGGCCTTGTATAAAGTAAGGCCTAGTAAATTTAGGAAAGCCTTGAAGTAGTAAGTGTAGTTAAAATTAACCTTATCAAAGGAATGCAAGGCTTGTACTGGTCAGTCTAAGGATAGCTGAAGTAAAAAGAATCTGAATGGCTGTAACTTGTAAGCACAGCTCAGAAATTTTAAATTTATTGGCTAGCACACAAGGAAATCATTAAGAAGGAAGATACAGCTCTGTGAAAGGGATTAATTAGCTGTTGACCTGGATCAGTGGGCCCATGGATCTCAAGGAGCCCAAAGGCTGAATACCAGGGTTCTTCCCAAAACCTCTCGGACAGCGCTGATCGGAGACGCCTGGCTTTGCTTAGCTTTGCGGAAAGAGAAACTTGTCATACATCAGGCATCAGAGAGGACTGCCACTAAGTTGCCAACATGAATTATTATTGTCTGTCATTATCTGCCTTAGTATACAACACGTAGTCATGTTTTTGTTAAGTCAATAAACCTTTCATACCTTTCTACCCCCCGACCACACTCTCAATCAATCCTGAACCCTCCACTGGTGGCTGGGACAAGGTGGACTCCAGTGCAAGTTCTCCAGAGAATAATCAGCCTTCCTGTCATGCATGTGCACAGCTCCCACAGATGTTTAATAGAAATGATGAGTGGCCAGTCAGCCTCTTCGAGTCCTACAGAATCTAATATTCAAGGAATGTTCTGCAGTCCAAATGACCCAAAGGTACTGTTCAAAATGATGCAATACACAATCACCCTCACCAATATCATAACTTTTTAAGGTCTAATCCTGCTTTCACTAGAATCCACAAGAAATTTCCCTTTGATTTCAGCAGGAGTAAGACTGGGGCCAAACATAGGATATCCCCTTTTCAATTAACTATTTTTTTCCCAACTTTTAAGAGACCTAGTGAAGCACGTCTTGCATTTGACAGCTTGTCTAATTGTATTCTGACCATACAGTTGGTCCAATAAAAGATATCACCGCAAAAATCCTTGCCTTTCAAATTTTAAGGCTCTCCCATTCAGATAAGTCTGTTGGATTAATTTTGCAATTTTTAACTTTACACATTTATAAAGAGCCTGTGCACAGGAAAGCCTCTTGATCATGCTGTTCCCAACCTATCAGTCATATGTTAGGAATAGGGACATACAAAATTCACAGCAGAAGTGGGATGTACGGCAGCTCTTCTAATCTTGCAAGTTCCTCCATGCACCCCTCCACTACTGACTGATATGGGGCTGCGCTTGCAGCTTGCTCCTGATCAGGGGGGAGGCAAATACTGAGGTTTTAAATATGGTGCCATTTTTGCCTCCTCCTGATTGGCTGAGAGGCCCCATTGGCCATGATGCTTGTTGCTGACTGGTGAGGAGGCAAAACCACACCAAGCTTAAAACCCTGGTTTTCACTTCCCTGTGGGTCAGGAGGGAAGCAGTGGGGTCCCTCTGCCAATCAGTGGCAAGGGGAGGACAAGGGACACACAGGGGGAGCATGAAAGATTAAAGGAGCTGCCGCACTCCCGACTTCCACAGTGAATTTGGGAGGTCCCTAGTTAGGAATACACAAAGAGTGGGAATGCACTCCAAGGCCAAAAGCCTACTTTGTATGTCCAACATTGGCCTGAGGTACTTGAACTGTGGAGAACAAAGCGTTAATGAAGCTTGAGTCCTGTGGACACAGAAAGGAAGCAGAAGTTCCTTTTACCAGAGGACAAACTCTAAGATATTTGTTGTGATGCACATCTGTAGCAGAGAGGCAAAAGGCAAAAAGTTCAGGTCACTTTTCCAAAGTCTTCCCATACTAGTAGCGTGTTTTTCCTGCTGCCAAGGTATTCATCAATAAGAAATGCAGTTTTGTGACAATGTATTATTTTTTCTTAATTGCTTATCCTTCCCACTCTGTGTGACTACAGCTTTGATGAAAGGCTGATAAGTCTAGAGACTGGAATCATTTTTTTAACACAGGGGCAGAGATAGTGCAGTGAAACTGCATCCTTCATACCTCTTACACATTTCTTGTCCTTGATCTGAGTACCATGCACAGGAGGCTGCACAGGTAGTCCATTCCTCTTGTCTAGTCACTGCTTTGTCTCTTTACTGAGATTATTAGCAAGTATGTCAATCAGTAATAAATATGATTGGTATTATCTAAGGACTGATTGATATCATTTAAGGATTTTCGCGGGGAGTGCATGGAAATCCCACTTGACAACTATATTAAGCACCAAAAAATTAACTTCACAAACTACTCAATGCTACAGTTTTTGATCACCTCTGAACTGTACTGAGATGTACTGATGACCTAGACATGAAATCATCTTTATCCCATTCCCATCCCACACTGTGATGATTTGTGTGTACAACAGTGCTAATTTAGAAAGTAATATAAAAGGCCTGTAAGACTCAATGTTTATACCAACAAATGCTAACTTTAACACTTTACTATTAAATAACATTAGATGCTCTTGTATAGTATTAAAAATAACTTCTTTTTGCAATTTTCTGTACTACTTGACTTTTCAATCCCTGCAACAGAGTTTATTTAGAAAACCTAGAGGCAACTGTTGCAGTTCACAAAGTCTGTTGACTTTATGCAGAGTCCATCCTGAGCTGAAATTAAATGCACATATTGTCCCAATCCTCCTCCTTTTTCTTTTTCCTTTTTTTTAACCAGTCTTTGATCTAGAAACAGAGAATGTTCTCAATGTATGAGTTCTTTCTCCTCTTAAATATGCTCTGACATTCTGGAAGGGGAGGATTACAAACAGCACAATCAGATCCCATTTTAAATGGAATGACTTGTTGACAACTGTATCCGAAGTGTTCAGAAGATGTTTTATACATTAGGTCAAAGCCTGGGGCTGAAATCCGAAATATACTAACACAAAGGTCAAAGGCCTTATAGCCTGAGTTTAGCAGAACACCCACAATATGAAGGAAAGAGTGACGATGAGGAAAGAGTGACAAATAGCTACTGTAATGAAAGCTGCTGCTCTGTGGTCCATCGTAGGTCGTCATTCTGATTTCATGTGGATATGAAACAGTGTAACACTCCAAGAGCACATATATTAAATTACTGCTTCGCTATTCAACGAGCTACTGTGCAGACCGTTTTTTCTTGATCTTTCCCATATGCTTCAAAAATAACTCACGATTATTTCTAAAAAGAAATGAGGATATAGGTAGAGATCTGGATTCTCACAAACACAGCTAGACCAAATAATCACACTTAGCTCTAACACAGCATGTTTCACATGCAAGTCTCAGAACACTTTACAAGGGAGAGTTAGTATTGTTCACCACAGAGTGGTAAAGTGACTTGTTCAAAGTCACCAAGCCAGTTAATGGCAGAACCAGGACTAGAACCCTGGTGTCCCAGACTTGGTCCATTCTGGCCTTTGGTCCATATTGCCACTCAACAGTTAACAGCTGTTTTCATTGTTGAGAAACAGTCGTCATCACACAATCCCTGGGATACCATCTGTATTTGCTGCTCTAACACAAACCTTACTACTATCACTGCTGCAAAAAGAGTGCCTTCTGTTCTGCTCCTCTATGACTGTTTTTTCCCCTGAGGTTCACAGTCATAAGTGATATTGTAGCTATACTATTTATGTGTGTTCCCATGGGACAGGAGATGCAAACTTAAAAAAACTAAATACATAGTGAGGGGAGGGGAGGAGGTAGGAAGAGCCCATTTTCTACATAGCCTTATGACTCGCTGACTCAAACTCAGTAACAACCAGTATGCTATGGTCATCAATACTTCTGCCCCTACACTTGATGAAGACAACATCAACAAGGAACAGTTCTACTGCACTCTTGACACAATCCTGACTGACACTGCCAAGGAAGACAAGCTCATCCTCATGGGCGACTTCAGCGCAAGAGTTGGGCAACACTCTGGAGTGGCACCACTGGGAAAGAGGGGTGGGGAAAGTCAACTCCAGTGGTATCCTCCTCAGAAAACATGCAGAATTTGACTTCATCACAAATACCATCTTCAGACAGAGTGACAAATACAAGACAAACATCCATGCTCCACACACTAGCACCTTCTTGACTGTATTATTTTTAGAGCCTGTGATTGTACTGATATCCATATCACCTGAGTACTGAGAGGTGCAGATGACTGCTGGATAGACCATTCAGTCAGATCAATCATGGACATGCAAGCCTGTGTCACAACACTCTAAACCAAAAGGAAAGTGGAAGAGATTTAACATCAAGGCACTCCAAGACCAACCTAGATGCAAGGCTCTTCAGCAATGCCTTAGTAAGAGGCTCTCTGATCAACCTGATGACATCAAGGACATCCAGGCAAATTGGGAGGAGCTTAAGAATATTATTCACAAGACATGCACAGAATCAATTGGATACTCCACTTGCCACCACCACCGCTGGTTTGATGAGAACAATAAGGAAATCCTAGCACTTATCCATCAGAAGAGAGCCACCTTCTGCAGTTGGCAAAATGAACCCTCCAAACAGCAAAAACTAGCGGCTTACCGTCGGTTCAAAGCAGTAGTTCTGAGCAGGCTACAGGTCATCAAAAACCAGTGGTGGCAAGCAAAAGCCACAAAGTTTCACTGACCAGCATGACTTGAGAAGCTTCTTTCAAGCAATAAAAGCCATCCACAGGCCACGTTCCAATGGTCCAATAGTCCAAGCATAATCAGCATTGAGGCAAAGATCATGAAACACCAACCTGCCTGGTCTGGCCACTGTGTGGATGGCTGACAGACGTCTCTCAAAGCAAGTCCTCTGGTCTGAATTTAGTCACGGTAAGAGGACAGAGGAAGTGCTACAAGGACACCCTGAACGTATACCTAAAGGGGGGCATCAACCCTACAAACTGGGAAGTGCTGGCTGGTAACAGGTGTCAAAGGTGCTGCACCATACGTCAAGCTACAGCCCACTTCGAAGAGAACCTTTTTGCTCAGAAAGCTGAGACCAGTACTTTTCAACATCTTCATCAATGATTTAGATGTGGGGGTGAAAACACACAGGCAAAGTTCACTAATGACACTAAGATGTGGCGAAGTGTGGCCATGCTTCAGGGTAGGCTGATGATCCAGGTGGACCTAGACAGATTACTTAGATGGGTGGATCAGAACCAGATGCTATTCAACACGCAGAAGTGTAAAGTGCTCCATCTGGAGAGGAAAAATCCAAAACAAGCTTACAGGCTCAGGGGTGCTACACTAGCTAGCACCACATCCAAAAGGGACGTAAGGGTCATAATGGACCATAAAATGAATATAAGCCACAAGTGTGATGCTACAGTTAGAAAAGCAAACAATACAGTGACATACATCAAGCAATGCATCTCAAGCAAAACTAAGAAAGTTATTCTGCTCTATTCGGCATTGGCGAGGCTGCAGCTGGAGTACTGCATCCAGTTCTGGGTGCCGCACCTGAAGAAGAATGTGAGAGAGTCCAGAGAAGAGCTATTCGTATGAGTAGAGTCCTGAAGAGCAAGCCATACAAAGAAAGACTGACAGATATGAAACTGTTCAGCCTGGAAAAGAGAAGACTTGGGGGGATTTGGTGGCAGCTTACAAATATATCAGGGATGAGCATCAGGGGCTAAGTAAACAACTATTCACCAAAGAGCCCCAAGAGAAAACTAGGAGCAATGGTCAAACTCCTAGAAGGTTTCAGACTGGTAGAAGGAAAAACTTCTTCACACTTCATGTAATCAGACTCTAGAATAGACTCCTAGCAGGGGTGGTGCAGGCACCTACCCTGGAGATCGTCTAAAGGAGACCGGAAGCACACCTTGCTCGAGTTAGTTGACCGCAGCAGCCTTTCTTGCCCAGAACAGAGGGGCTGGACCCGATGATTTCATAAGTTCCCTTCCAACCCTAAACTTCTGTGAATATGTAAATGGAAGAGGATGAAGAAAAGCACACAACATCCTGGCCAACAGTTGTGCCCCTCACGAGGCACCAGTTGTCATATCTGTGGACAAACCTGCAAAGCATGGATTGGACTCCTCAGCCATCTTAAAACTTACCAGTAACAACACCCCCCCACCCCCTGCTGCAGACATCATCCTTGTATCAAGGGACAACTGATGATGAGTTACTGCCTGTGTTTTTTATAGGGAAAAATATATATATACCAGCAAAATACATAAGCTCTAATTTCTGATACCACGTCATCATTGAATCCTCTTTGTTCAGCAGGACTAGAAGTTCACAAGGAGACGACAAAGTGGGAAGGTTGGGAGGCTGAAAAGTCCCTTCAGCAATGTGACAATAGGCAGCAATGCTTCTGATACTCGGATATGAACATGCTTTTCTCCGTGTTCCTAATGAAACAGGAATTACCTGGTTCCTTCTGGTTTGCTTCAAATTGTGCATCAGCGCTAAAAATGCTGTAAGCAGAAATGACCAAATGTCTGGGAATAAAATGTTTCCTGTGCTATTTGAATTCTGAGCCCTGCTCTGGAAGTGGCAGACTTTAAGGAGTAGAATTGCATGAGCAATCAAGGTGCCTCAGTAGTAGGATACTGAAACTGGGGGAAAACACTCTTCCCCCAAAAAAGAAGATATTTATATACTAAAAGCTGTGTTAACCGACATTTTACTAACCGGCACACTCTAACCGGAATTTATGGCTGGCTGGGCGGACGCTGTGGGGAGCGGAGGGCCAGGAAAGGGAAGCTCACACATGGAAGCCACTGCCACTACCCACCACCGTGCACTGCCATCACTCCACATGCAAGGGAGAGGGAAACTCCAATTAATTTGAATGGGTATTTCAGCTATTCAGCATCTCTCATGATAGGGTTGTTATGTAACATTCAATTATTATGATGGAAAGAATACCCTCAGTTTGCTCAGAATGTACTCAAGCTGGATCATCCCCGAGAGCTATCCATATCAAATCTGCCATGCTCTTTCACAACAGAAACTGCTCTTTCTAGCTTAGTTTACTGAAAAGAAGTTATTGATCAGTGGACCCCATCCTGAAAATGGGTCCACACACATGCTAGGATCCCTTGCCCCAGGTTCTGGCAATGCAGATACAACTGTCGGTTCAGGGTTTGGGCTTTGTTTGTTTAGTTGTTGTTTCTTGGGGGGTTTTTTTAATCTTTATCACTGTCTTTAGCCTGATTCAGTCCATATACAGCCAGTCAGCCTATCCCTATGGTAATTTGACCATTGTCTTCAATACAATCAGAGCCTCCAATTACCAGAATGGTAGCACTAGCCTTAGCAACAGCAGTGTATGCTACTGGAGGTAATGTTGCTCTTCCACTCTTTCCTTTATTATGTTCAGAGTATACCAAGCTAGCTCCTGCTGAGACCCCTCTGACATTTGTTTCCCAGAGTTTCATCTGTAAGATGTCTAGAACATTTTAGTGGTACATGATAATTATTCCTACCAACAAGCTGTTTATTCCATTCAAAAATTCAGACTCAGCCTAACACATTTCAGATTCTGGAAATGTGGAAGTGTCATTAATTCACCACTTAAAAACAGTTTCATGCTGTAAGAGCTTCAAAGCCCATCCTCATTTTGATTCTGCAGCTGAATTGCCCATTCTAAAAGATTACGCCAAGCAAACCCCACAGCTTTACTAAATCATTCAAATGCACTCTCCCCTGATATGGCAAAACCTCATCATCTGTAACTAGAGATGTTTCAGGGAATATCTGAAGAAGAGAAGCAAAAATATCACAGAGAATCAAAGAAGTTCACTAAAAAATAATAGTTGAATCAGCCCAGAGAGTTTTGATTAGTCTTTGTGACCTCAACAGCTCTAAGCCAACAGTTCACACCCACTGTTCTTTAACAGAATTGCATTAGCACTGAAAACAACAGCAACCCTTGGTCTCTGCTGATGGGAGATGTTTTCTTGGCTTACAGAGTGGCAGCAAGAAAAATTCAGAAATTGCTTCTCAAAGCAGAATGCTTTCTTCACCAGATGTTCATTTTTTATAATTTTATCATACAAAATAAGATCATGGATGAAAACACATCAATGTCAACCTTTCAAGTCATTCAAAAAGCCAAAACATTAGAAGGAGAATAACAGCTGGCTGACTTCATCTAAACCTCCTAAACTGACTTACAGGCACAGCCCCACCTCTGTATCCATAAGCATAAAAATAAGGAGATTTGTTAAGACAGGCAAACCGTTAATAATGAAGGAGATAGAGATTGCTACGTGGAATGGTTCAGAATCTAAGCTGTGGGAAGAAGACAGCATTGTTCTGAGAGCACTGCAGGAGAGGAAGAAACAGCAATAGTGATGCAGTTGAAATTTATTCTTTTGGAGTTTTTTGACACAGACACGCTTTGTCTGATGTGTTGTTTACTGTAGAATTTGCCTGCCCATTCAGATGCACATCTTATCAGTCCATCTGCTGACAAGCATTGGTACATCTGGAATCTCATGAGGAAAACAGTTATCTTTTATTCCACTGTCCCAAAGGAATTTGGTTGGTTCCATCTTATCAGGTAAATGTTGGAACAAAGCTTCACAGTAACTTATAAAGATCAGAAATTGTCCATCATACATCTTGTCTGTGTGCACTGTTTACAAAGTAGTTGGTGAAACAGAAGCTGATGCTTGTTGGGGAATTATATTGCAAAAACAGATTTTTTTTTTAGCTTGATGTCCTCTTAAAAAAATAAGATGACATTTAGGGCAGCAGAGGCTGCAGAAAAGCACCTGCAGTTTGTGCATGCAAGAGAACTGCTACATTTTTCATCACGAGTAGCTGAAAAGTTAGTTCAGGGGCCAAATTCCTCCATGTAAATTTAATCTACAGGGAGTCTGAAAGAGATTGATTTCAGCAGGGGTGGGTTATGATCCAATATATGTTTGCAGTTAATTTTAAGAACCACACCTTGTAGTGTATTAAGCAGTGCTGTTCCCTTTCATGCCCTTTCATCAGCATTTCTGCAGGCAAGTCAAATGTCTTCACATGCTCCCCGCATTGTTCTCCTTCTTGTGTATTGCTAAGCCTCAACCTGACAGACCACTGATAAATAGGAAAAAGTGTCCTGGCTGGACAGTAACAGTATCAAGGCAGAGATATTCTTCTTGCTGATCCCAGCCATTACATTAATTCATAAGGAGAGTTGTAGTCCCTAATTCAGGCAAAGCTGAAGGCCTGTTTGTCTTTACAGTTCGAGAGCAGCTCCTTGAACTGCACCCATAAAGCAGAGAAGCAGTTTGTGGAGAAGATCAAATGTGTTCAGCCTGACCCATTCTGCTAAATGATAACCTGCTATCCTGCACTGTGCTGCCTTGACAGCACTTCCAAATACAATACACAATACACTGAAGTAAGCCAATCTGTGGGTACATGCAATTTTCCACAAAAGTAGCAAGCTCTCACTTAATTCAATAGAAAAACGTGGTTCAAGCAGTTCCAAAGAGCACCCAAAAATCACGTATTATACCAAAAACACATCTTCATTACAAATAAAAAATGTTTCCTCATCATCATAGCCAATGCATGGTAACTAATATGAGGACGAATACTAGTGAAGGTAAGTTGTCACACAAATCAGCAGATGAAATAAAGCTATGGCAGTGCCTTACCTCAACCTTAGACTGCTTTTAATGAGAGCTTAAAACTTCACAGATCCTCTTACCTCATAAAATATTTGAACAGGAAGGAGTGACCAAATGGAAACTTTTAAGGATTTCAGAAGACTCCTCAAGTCAACACTTTCTTCTGAAACTCTGAAAAGATGCATGGAAAGTCAATCTCGCACGCCTTGTTGGATCCCAATCATCAACAGCACCCTATGGTCAGCCTTACCAAAGATCATGATTTGGTATTTTTTAGCTGCTTGCAATAAGAGTCAATAAAATCAGCAAGGATACCTAAATGTTATCAACTGAAGAAGGAATTTTTTTTTTTATAATGCTCACTCAGTGCTATACCCACAGCTGGAACTATATTGACACGTGTCCAAATAGTGTTCCAGCTTAGGGATCAACCAAGTAAGCACATATATATGAGATGCTTTACTATGCAGCATAATAATTTGCTTCACAGTAAAATATCATTATTTACACATGCATGGAAATTAGGGTGCAGTAGACAATTTACCAGATACAAGTGGTATCTGGCAGCACAGTAAAATACTGTGGTTTAATGTACATGTAGACAGTGACATCAGGATTAGTTTATTCTGTCTCAGATTGAGCCGGAGTACATTCAATTCCATTAATCGTACATGTAGACATGCACAGTACGTGCTAGCAGGAAAGTAGATGACATTTCTGCCCTGTTGTGACCATTGTGATCATGACCTCCAGCTGCATTGCCACTACCACACTGCTCCTCAACTTCTCAATAAAATTAATTTCTTAATTAAAAATAGCTCTGTATGCCTATTCCCGACAATAAATCTTTGATGTTCCAGCCCACAATGGCATATGCTAGTTATTGCAAAAAGACTTATTATCATATAATTAGAATAACTGTGTAGTTAAGCAGACACCCTACAATAGTGTAATCTTCCAACATATTTGGAGATTGATTTTGAGGCAGTTTCCTTCCATTGACAAGGCACTCACAGTATCACTGCCAAATACATATAATACATATTCTTTTAAAATAAAATTGACCTCATTGTCACACCAGAGGCTCACAGAGGCATAATTCCACAGCAGACAAAGCCACTCAATTCACTGGCACATTGTGAGATCACCTAACCTTACAATTATACCGAGATTTAATTGCTAAATTGAACCATTCGTTATTGATGAACCTTCTCTGTGATAACCATATAGTTCAAGGGTTACCAATATGCGGTTTGGTTTGGATAGCAACAGAGTAATAATTACCTTATCAAGAAACAATAGGAAACAGAGAGACATAAGCAATAATTTTCATGCTCCATTAAACTACGAACCAAGAGCTTTTATTTTGCATACTGGCTGTGTATTTCTGAAGTACAGTGCATCTGCAAAGTTAAAGGAAAGTAAAGTAATGTTCTTGCTTTTTTCAGCAAGAAGCTTCAGCATGTCTTTAAGTCGGCAGGCCCGGATGACCTACACCCGAGGGTGCTGAGGGAGCTGGCGGGGATGATCGCTGAGCCCTTGGCTCGGTTATATGAGCTCTCTTGGAGCTCTGGACAGGTGCTGGAGGACTGGAAGGTGGCCAATGTGGTTCCCATCTTTAAGAAGGGG
>JAGPOW010003685.1:5331657-5349934 GCA_030014935.1 Caiman crocodilus
CCAGCACTTGTTTCCTGCCATTGGCAGGGGGTCAGACTAGATGGCCTGCTCTAGGCCCCTTCTGACCCTAGTTACTATGAAACTATGAAACTATAAATCTGTTGTTAGTAATGATTCAAGAAGCACCTGGGCTTGTTATGCCTTATTTTTTTCAACTTGAAAAGTGATCATCAGCAAGAGCAATTGACTTGAAATTTGTTATAGATAAAAAGAAATATGTAAACAAGAAATAGCTCTTGTATGCCAGGCTTCAAGCGCGAGTGATTTTTATAGGCAAGTTATACACTGAAGGTTTATAATGGAAACATTGACAAACCCTAAACTATAGCAGGGTTAGCAGGCACCACTGTAATCTAACAGAAGAGGTTTAGGGGGAGGCCAAAATAAACTACAAACGTGTGACTTTCAGGCCATAATGAGAGAAACTCCCCATAAACCATGACTGCTGTCTGTGTTGTGTTCCATTATAACTGACCCCCAAGATACTTCCTGCATTATACTGCATCTGGTTTAGCTGTAAAAGAGTCAGCAAAAATGTGTGTATGAAATATTCATATATAAAGTCTGCCAGCACTGTATCACAATCAAGTCAAATCAGTCTCAAGACCACTGCAACCATTTGGGCACCTCAGACGCTATAACAATCCTCCTCCACTCTGATGAGGTTAGTTGAATTGCTTTGCAACATTGGTGATTCTTTGGACAGAGTGACCTGGTGGTGCCCATTCTCGCTCCAGGTATGGATGGCTGTTGGCTCACAGACAGCTCATCTTTGACAGGTCTTGTTTTCAGTCCTACTGTATGTCCACACACTCTCCTCACCCAGGCAAACCCAGGTGGAGGATCAGGTTTAGTCGCCAGCAGCCCGACCGTGTACAACAGACTGCACTGTTTTACATGGTACCAGACAGCGGACCGAGAGGCCTAGCCTGCTATGAATTTCATAATCAAGTGTGCCCTAAAGACCTTGTCTATAGACGGAGGCAGTTAGCCATGTTAGTCTGAAGTCAGTCAGCAGACAGGGTAGAGATGCACCTTTATAAATTAACTAACTAAAATAAACATAGAGCATAAGCTTTTGTGAACCTAAGTTCACTTCATCAGCTACCATGAAAAGACACGCAGAAAGCAGAGTATAAGAGAGAAATGAGAATACAAGACAAGGAAAGGGGGAGGGGGCCAGAAAGAGAGAGTGAGAGAGATGGGGGAGAAATGAGAAGGGAGCAGTGCTAGGAGAGAAAAGCAAGCTAGCAGTAAACCCACAGGAACAAAGAGGGGCACAAAAGCTAATGCAGGTAACGAGACAAGACAAATATCTACAGGCTGCCATGTGACCATGAAACAAGCACCTGATACTTATTCTTTCATCTTACTGTTGACATTTTTGTGCTTTTCTTTCTTCACCACTGCTTTGGTCATTTGGCAGGAGATCAGTTTTGATGCCTCAATTATCTGACAGTTCAGCAAGGCCTAAATTAGTAAGGACAGGCAGAGAGTAGCAAGCCTAATGAAAGCATCCCAGGACAAAACAGATGCCATGAAGTATCCAATGATAACCAGATAGCAGATAATAAAAGGCAAAGTATATGTTACGAAGACAGGGCTGGAACCTGTACCCCAAAAAGTCAGTGGCCCATGCTATTCTGCAACTTTGACTGTAGAATCTCATGCACCACTTGTTCATCAGATTTTGTTGCTGGGAATTTAAAAAATGATGTTTTCTTTACAAAAATAAGTCACACATACAGCTAGCAAGGAAAATAAATTGCTGAGAAGGAATAAAAAATTTAACTCTATTAATAGAATTGGCTGTGCATAATGCTAGACATCTCATTATACCCATTAACACACAGTACTCGTGTAGAATATTCTAACCATTCACAGCAAGTTGTCACTGAGTAATTCTGCAGACATCTGGCAAAGGTAATACTATGTTACTCCAAGTCTCTTTAACAAGGCTCTACTGTACTTGTTATTATTGAGGTCACTGTGTAAACCCAGTGGGATACACTCTTTGGTGGTGGAAAGTTCACTGAAATTTTACTCCAAGTTTTGATGAAGTTAGCTTTGCAATGTGATTTAAGAGACATCCCAGAGCATGCTCCTGCCTTGACTAATGAAGGCTTGAATTCAAGAAAGAGGCCAGCTCAAGGCTACCAGTAAGGATTTGTTCAAGGCACTAATCTTTTAAAAAATTCGTCTGTAAATTAAGATAATAAAAACTGAATTGCAGATCACTGGGTGCATCTACACATTCATTAATAAACCATAGTTACTGCATGTTTAGTTTTGTGCTTCCTTAATGAAGCACTAACTGAATGTGCAGTAACTACATTTACTGTGCAGTAACACTGGCGCACTTTTTTTGTGATGCTTACTGTTCAGTAGCCTAATAACACTGCACAGTAGCTTATTAGCACAGTTTCTGACTGGCTTGCTACTGCACAGTATTATTAGGCTACTGCATAGTAAGCATCTCATGTATACACACCCACTGAAAATAAGAAAATGAGTATATTAACCATATATTAAATAGATATTCTACAAATATACCAGTTATATATATATATATATATGTTCACATGCATATACTTTATTCATTGTATTCACATCTCCTATGCAGACATGACATCTCTGTTGATCTCTAAACAGACTGTTTATCAAATTGGCCAAAACCTCACCAGCCTTAATTTCAGCCCCTTCAATCTTACTGAGTGCCAGAGGATTGCATATTGTGCAAATTAGGACAAAATTTAGTTCTGTATGTGTGTCACTAATGTGTTCTGAAAAAGAAAAATATTCCTTTTATATGAAGGCCCAAATCTCCTTCTCACTATAGCTGAAGAATGAGTCATTGGGAACAGAGCTAAGAGCTCAACACAAACCTTCTATTCACAGTCTCTATGGTGGTCTCACTAGAAAATGAACAGTGCGTGCTAGTGGGGTGATAAGTTTTTAACTGCACACATCTGGTTTCTGCAGAGGGAGTGTATATGAAAATGCCTACGGTACAGAAATATTGTGTTATTCCTTGGTCCATTTAGCTTTTGGCTGATCCACATCATTCCCAGAGCTCTTCTTAAAGCAGAAACATCTATGAGATCTGCTTTTTTTTTTTTTTTTTTTTTAGTGCTACTGTTCTGCTGATTTCGTCAGGAGGACTACAGTAAAGTGCAGGCAGTTACTGTTTTAAGTTACTGTAGTCAGGCAACATTTGCTGTGCCAACAAGTTATGAATGCCTTGATCTGTGCATTGAATGTAGATACCCTCGAGACTTCAGCAGCTCGGCTGCGTTCAGGATTCATTCACCCTGCCATTTCACTAATGCTCCAACTTGATTTCCTTTTCCTTCCTGTTTTTGACCAATGATCTTTCAAAACACATTCTTCTTGTTGTATCTCATTCTCTTAAGTGCTTTGGTCTGTACTCTCTACTTTACTGTAGAGCCTGTGTTAACTGACCTCACAACAGAATAGCTCTGAAAGATACAGAGATAATATGGTTCATTCTGGCTCACTTTATTTTGCTTAATTTGAAAAGTGTAATGAATAGTGAATATTAAAGAAATGTTCCCTGCCCAGTAAATATGGTCCCTTCCACTGAAGACTGTGCATGATGAAATGCTCTTGTCCTTGCTGCATCTTACTCCTCAACAGTTATGCATAGATTCTCACTTGCAAGTTTCTTTTTTAACCTTCTGCTCAGCCACCCTATTCATTAACCCCCGAAGATGGAAATTTTACAGCACCACAGATGTCAGCCTGAACAATACATCAGTGACCTAATGTAAGACTGAAACCAAAATGATAATTTCCATTTCCACAACTACATATAGCGAAGTAAGGCTAGAAGGGTCCTGAAGAGATCGTCTAGTCCAGCCAGAATCGAACCTGTGACCTTGTTATTAGCATTTTGCTCCAGTAGCTTCTGCAAACAAACTGGTTCCAAATGTACTGGTACCTGCCTTTCCTGTGGATTAAACCAGTGAGGCCAATAGGAGGACAACTCACTGTTTCCACATACACTGTCAAGGATTTTGCACCCTGAAGAGGTTACTCATGTCACTTTATCTTTCAAGCAAGGATTATATCCACTGAGCTGACTTCTCACTTCCACAGTTCTACTGTCTCATGAGACAGATGCCTACTACTATGTTGCTCTATAAGTCAGCATAAATGAAGAGTTACTTCAAGCACAGAAATGGCCTCAAGTGGTGCTAACATATTTGTTAAAACACTGACTTATTACTCACAGTTTTTTTCAATGAGAGCATGCAAAATGCTGCCTAAACATAATAAAATGGTGCTTACCAGTCGTGAAAACACAAAATCTCTCTGGTACAAACAGTACTCGCTATTACTACTCAATCATAACTCACATTATTGTGTATGGAATTAAGCCATATTACCAATTAAACATATGCATAAGTCTCCATCTCTGCTTTTTGACATGTAAATGTTTGCTTCTAGGAGGAAAGCTATGAAGTTCTTACAACATAATAAAGCAAACAATCAAACCAGAACATGCTAGAATGCTAGTAGTGGTTAGGTATAATAATGCAGATCATAAGATGTGTACAGCCTACTGCAATATTAAACATGAAACCTAAATATGTAATTTAAAACATCAACAATATTAACTCCAGTATTTCACTGCTGATCATTATCCTAGAAACAACAAAACAGTCAGGTTCTGGTAGAGATCAATCTTTTCTTTTTTCCTTTTCTTACCGGGATTCCTAGAAATAATGATGTGAAGAACAGTAACCCATTAGCACAACTGATAACACAGTACTAAGAATTGGCCCAGTAACACAAAACCTATCTCCAGCTTTGAGATCTAGCATAACATTCCTTTTTCAGGAGCTCTAGTTAATGAAATACATCCACACAGAGGTGTTCCCTGACCCATTTTTACTGACCTTTCAAAACTAAAAACGATAATCTTGGGGAAAGATGCTGGATCATTATCATGTGAACATTTCAGTGAAAAGCACCAGTAGGCTAATTTTTCTAATGTGCTTCTAATTACATTTTCTGGAAGCACAGAACATTATGTATTAAATGTGAGAAACTGATGTCTAATTAGATTTCATTCTCCCAACAAGCTGGAAAGTTGCAATGCTTTTAATGAAATTTTACAATACTTTAGTGAGGTATTTAGGATCGATGTTGTATTTACACGCAAATTAAATCAAATTTGGTGTCCCAATCATGCAGAGACTGGTCCTCGAAAAACTATATAGTCAAAATACGCACACAACATTGCAAAATGTGAGTGGAGTTTTAGAGACCACATTATATTCTGCACAATCGTTTATATCATAAACTTTCATTTATATTGGAAACACCTCCTCCTACATATCATCTTACATAATATCCTTAAATTGCCAATATTAGGTATTTGTGAGTGGATTATCTGGGTGGGTATGTTTTTGCATACAACATTAAAACATGCATATTTATACACTGTGTGTGTACAGTATATGCCCAATCATAATACAGAAAATAACAATATACTGTATTTGATATAACCGGTGTATAAAAAAGCTTTCTGTACTTGCATATTTTCATATATAAGCAAACACAGCATGAACATATATCGACAATAACATTTTCAAAAATATTAAAATTTCTATGTTGCCTATACCTTGCACAACTGTGTGAGTGTAGTTTATATGCATGATATCTCAAAGGTAAATTTCTGCAGGAGCAATTCATGTAAATTTATGCGTACAAACTGAATTTCACATGTGTTAGGCAGCTGAACATCTTATTACCAAGTTTGCACCTCTGAAAGTGATTTACATGCACAAATCTCAGCTTTTGCTCTTCAAAACTTGGTATGAAACTTGTATAGGATTAAGTCTCAATTAAAATTTCCTTTAAAGTTTTGGCTGATGTTGCTCATTTAGTTTAACAGATAAATTTCTCTCTTACTTTATCTTTCAGCAGTTAGAGTACGGCTGAAAGATAAAGCCTTCATGTTAAAGCCAATGTCATTGGCTACTTTCTCATTAATGGACTAGCATCCACAAGTTCCCAAAGAAAAGAAAGCAATTAGCCAATGTACTTAATTTTGTGTCAACCTGCAAGCATCTCATCAACTCACACCAAGTGCATGTACTACAACCATACTAGATGATCATCTCATTGCTTTGTTCTTCAAGGCTAGGGACAGACATTACACATACACCAGTTTAAGTGATTAGAAACTGGTTTAAACCTGTAACAGAACAGAAGTTCAGTGCACATAAACCAGCTTCAAAATGGCTGAAACTGGTTTAAGATAAACCTGGTTGATCTGGAAATCTGCAGTTTCAATGTTGTTATTGACAAGGAACTTAGGGTCAAAAATGCCTCAAAAATCAGACTTTCAGCTACATTCTGATTCCAGACCAGCGATGCTAATAGTACCTAGGATTCCATGAAGTACCAAGAAGAATATTTAGGTCCCTAGTTAAGCATGCAAGGCTGCGTGTTATGAAAGCCAATCTCAGGGCTTCTGAACTGACAAAATCCAAGCAGAAAAATATCAAGAGTCAAACAAAAAAAAAAAAGAAGGAACTGCAGAACTCTGTTTATAATTACTTGCTTTCAGATCACAAGCATATTTTAAGCCTCACCTGCAGTAGGATGCATACGGCAGTACACCCGAAAGCACATGCATTTATTGCCCGTCCAGTGTACTCCACGCCCCCCATGAAGGAAGAATTGCATCAAATATGAGACTTTTTTTTTTTTTTTAATGTGCAAGTCTGATGGGGAAACACTGAAGTCAGAACTCATCAGAATTGCTGAAATGAAGATCTCACTGTTAAATCAAGCTATAGCTTTTCTTGGCTTCCACAGTTGGGAGTTAAGTAAATCCCTGAGATGGTAATTAGGTTAAACAGTTCATCAGGCTCACTCAGAAGCAAAGTATGGCACTGAATGAAAATGAGCGTGCATGTTAGCAAAAGCTCTCAGCCGGCCTATTACCAAGATGACAAGCTGAATTAATCCTATACCAGTACTGCTAATGCCACCACCCCACCCCCATCCTTCCTGCATTCGTTGCAAATAAAACATCCACAGACAGCTCAATAAACAGATCACACTGCCTGAATGGTTTGCTCAGGATTACAAAGATGTTGTTGCATCAACACCAGTGCATGAGCAATGGGAAAAACTATTGAAGCTCACAATAAAATCATATTATGAAAACTATTTATAGGGGGGGGAGGAAACTACCGGTTACCAAACAGGATAAACGAAATTCTTGATGTAAGCATGTATGGTATTTATTATAGACATTCAAGGGGTCTAGTTACATCTCTCACAACGGTTTTTCCTTCTTAGGGGAGTGATGGTCTATCAGGAAATATTAACATGCACATTCATTGTGTGTAGATTTGTGCATAAACCTTTAAAACCATGTTAATATTTACTATAGCAACCAAAAAGACGGTAAGGGGGAATACAATGTTTGACCTCTTATGGGAAGTTGAGACAATAAACCCATGGTGTACAAGAACCAGTCTTCACATTGACTCAGCTAGCAAAGGGTTAAGAATGTCATAAGCTCCCACAATTAAATACAGCCAAGGCAAGCACAAGGCTACCTGTGTTTGCTTTCATACAATTCACTGCAGGCTCCTGCCCCCCACTATGCCTATGGCTAATGTATGTCTTATTAGGTTACTCCTAAAGAGGCAAAAGAAGAATGAATAGTAATTCATGCTTTAAAAGCTTGGGAAAAGCAGCCTGAGCTCTAATGCTGTTTTGATGGGACAGCAGCCTCCCTGGCACCAATCAAGCTATTTACCAGATCTGTTATGTTATGAAGGTGCACACGTTTCCAGCTGCCACTACTCCACCATCCTATTATTTGTTTTCTGAGGGAGAGGGGATGCCATCTTTCTGAGAGCACCCGCAGATGAGCAAGGGGCAGGGATCTGAAACAGGGATGCCAGAAGGGAGATCTGTGCTTAGGCCTTGCCATCACTGTTGGCAGCTTCATTGATTTGCCAGCTCTACACAGACCTTGCTGAGTGATCTGTGATTTTTTCAACAGTACAAGACAGGCAGTACCCGGCATAAAAAAAAAAGGCCAGTAATATACGAAAAGCTGTGGCCAAATGTCTTTTGTTTTGATGGCGCATCCAGCCATGCCTCTGGGCAGACTTTGTCCTGCATTGATGAGGGTTTGCTGTTAATGCAGTGTCGAGAAAGGGGCTTGCTCTGTGTGGCAGTTGCTGAAGGGGGCAAAGGCTTATTCAATGAGGCTGAGCCACCCAACCATCTGCTCTAATCAGAGGATAACTATTCGGATTGGGGTCTCTGCTTGAGGGTGGGGGAAGGGGAATGGAGAGGAAGGTTGAACTGGTGCTGCTATATACTAACAGCAGATATCTTTGTGGGCACTGGTGCAGCAGAGATTACACGAGGCTCACTACGGACTGCCAAACTGTGCACCGTTCTAGGCTGCCTTCACAGCTTCTCCCTCCCTCCTGTCCTTTATCACAAAGCAACCTTCTGTAGTAAAATTTATATCCAGTCAGGAGACCAAAACAAACTGCCTCATCTAAGGCTGCTGGCAAGAGCAGCTCCTACTGTATACAAAAGGCCAGATCCAGCAACCTCTACCCATAGTGAACACTACTTAACTGTATTAGTCTTCTGCTCTGAGAGACACCATCCAATATGTTATTTATATAAAAAGAAAAGCAAGAGCTTTCCAATAGCTAACTGTGCTGATACTAGCCTGGCTCACCTAACCAGTTTCGACCTCATCTGAATTAAATCATTCCCCCTGCAATAAACAACAATGTAAAGACATCGGATTTATCAGCAGCCAGAAAGCTAGCAGTGAAACTGCTGGCAACGTTTTCCTTCACAAACCCACTGCAGAGCGCACCAAGTCTAGGGTTACCGTATGTCCGGGTTTTCCTGGACATGTCCTCCTTTTGAGTCCTCTGATCTCCGTCTGGGTGGTTTGCTGAAATGGGAACCCATGTCTGGGATTTTGCCCTGCATCACTGGTGGGACACGGGGGAGGGCAATTGGAGGCACAGGGGAAAGCTGTCGGGATGCCAGGGCTGCAGCAGGGCGGGGCAGGCGCCTGCCCCCACAGTGGCGGAAGGGGGCAGTGGGGCCCTTTGAGGGCAGCAGGGAGCTCCGTGGCCAGGCCAGTGCTCACACTACCTGGGCAGCCACAGAGGACACTGCCTGGGGCAGGGGGGAGGGGGCGTGGCTAGCCCGCCTGGCACAATGCAGGAGCCCCAGCCCAGGGCACGGGGTGCTATAGGCCTCACCTCCTCCTCCTTCCAGCCTGCACAGGGGCTGGACTTGCCCCGCCATCACCCACATAAATTGAAGCCACCAAGCTCTGGCCTGGTCAGGATGGGGGCAGCTGCAGTAACCCTCCAGCAAGGCTGGGGGGAGCAAAGGGCTGCAGCTCAGGAGTGAGTGGCACCAGCATCAATGTGGGGAGGGGAACGGGATGAGGAACTGTGGGTCAGGAGTGAGTGGCACCAGCATAGCTGGGCGGGGTATGCGACGGGACGAAGGACTGTGGGTCAGGAGTGCGGGGTACTGGCAGGGCCAGGGGGCTCTGAGTTGGGAGTTAGGTATCCCACTGACGGGTGTCCTCTTTTTTTAGAGCTGGAAATATGGTAACCCTAGCCAAGTCACAACACTGTTCCATTTCAGTAGCAAAGAGCTTAGTAAAAAAAGTCTGAGTCTCTGCAGACCTTGTATCTTTGTAATATTCAAACCTCATATCTGCAAAATCTCAATGTGGCAGCTAGATCTGTTCGTAGGGGGTTGGGTACAGGCCCCGGCACTCCCGAAGGCAGTCCCAGGGACCCCGACACCATGGGGAACTTAGCCAGGAGAGAACCAGAGCCAGGGCTGAAGCCAGCACTGAGCCGCGTTTTTTGAGCTGGTGCTGCACCAGTTTTCAAGCAGCTGGCAATCAGGCTGGGCGGCGGCCAGCTGATGATGTCAGTCGCACCCACCACCGTGGAAGATTTAAAACCAGCATGTCCATGGAAAAACAATCCTTAGCAGCAAAAAATAGGTGACATCTTTTCCCCACAGAAGAGGCTATATTCCCTGAAAGCCCTTTACTGATGCATGCTCCTGGACCACCATTGCTGATGGACCTTCTCAGGAACCAAGGGGAAGGTGGAGACAGGAAGGGGAGATAGCCTCCTCCCCACTAGGCAGCATCCAAGGTTTTTATCCCACTCATCCACCCATCCTTAACACTACTGAGGTCAGTGGTCTGATTGTCATCTGGGTGATACACCAGACCTAAACTTTAGGTTCCAAGCATTCAGGCAGTCATGTCTTTGCATACCAAAATACAGACTTAAGTAGTGGACTTGCCTCATTAATCCAAGAGAATCACATCTGCATGGCCTTCTATTATGTATGTATCATGTATGACTGTTTTTGTGATACATATTTTTAATGTTAAGCTTGCTTTGTCAGTGGTTAACTCTAATTATAAACACCTGGGGGAAAGGACCGTGTTCTCTTCCACATCCTGCACAACATTGGGCCCCTTTTTATATTATATATGTCACTATAAGAGTAAAGGATAATAACAACAATCAACTTACGGTATGTTATACAGTATAACATACCAGTATATACAGTATATCTGGGTACTAACAGGTATTATTCAATATTCTGAATATTGCATTCATCTTTATATGAGATGCTTATTTGCGTAACAGGAAAAATGAAAGAGAAAACAAATTCCAGACCTGTGTTTTTCTTTTAAAAATATACTGCTCATTGGATTCTGCATGGGATTCAGAAATGGAAAGGAAACCTTGGTGGTTTCCAATGCATAGGAAGTACAGCTCTGACTGGTGAAGATTTTCTGTTTATAGAAGTACTGGTTACTCTTTAAACCAAACCTTTCTGATCTAAGTAGTTACTGGTAGGGAGAGCTTCTGTGATAAAGGATCAGAAGGGAAATAACTAAAAATCCCCTGCCTGAACAAAATGCCATTAAAATAAAATAATAGTTACAGCAACCAACAATAAAGGCCACTTTATTCCCCAAGCCTTAATATTAAGTGGAAGTGACTAAAATATAAAAAACAGCAGCTTTAAATATTGTCCCCCAAAGCCCAGAGAATTACAACACAAAGGTGGCAGTTCTGCTTTTTCCGTCACGCTGTTGTCTAATTATTCTTTATGAGCTTGGAAGGCTGCTTGTGAAACTGTGGGAAAGGGACTGATGTTTGTCTGCCTTGAAAGGGATACATTGTGTAAAGGGATGGGCTAAGCGCCTTGACCCTCAGAACCTGAAGGATCAACCTATCCTCAAACCTCTGAAGTGAGGTATGGGAGCCAAGGACACTCCTCTCCTTTTGTTTTCTCAGAAGTGAACGTAGCAAATGGCAACTAAGCGTGCAGCCTACAAACTAATGTAGGGACACTTAACAAATAACAGAAATTAAAAGGACTTTAATCTGATTAAATGACTTCATTCCATTCTCTCTGGAAACTAAGCAGTGGATCCCAAATTGAGGTAATTTTCATACAACTAATAAGGTCACCTGATTTAGCAGGAATTCCCCCAAGAAAATGAAACAATGGGAAGGAATTGAGACATATCAGTAAGACCCTCCTGTAAATTCACTCACATTTACACGACCATGCAATGCAACATCAGCTTCATGGCACCTCACACAGAAAGACCAGTGCACTACAGAAAGCAAATGATCACGTTTCTTCTGTTCAGTAAGACTTCCACTAGCCTTACCAGCTTACAGTTCAGTTCAGCCAAAAATTGCTTTCTGCATGATCCATTTTATTTGCATATTTCCCCAACTGCATTTCAACCTTCTAACTAGCATCAAATGAATCTACATTTCTATGCTCGCCAGGCTGAGCTGTCACACAACCGCAGCTGGCTGAGAAGGGCCCTACCCCTGTGGCCCAAGCATGGGCCAGCCCCACTATCTGCCTGCCTTGCCCAGGGCTGACTTGTGAGGGCCAGCACAGAAGGGTCAGGCCAGGCAGGGCCTTTCCCAGATGGATACGGCTCCATGACGACCCAGCCTCAGCACAGGGAGCCAGGAACAATCCAAGTACACAGCTCCTGTGGCCCTAGCTCAGGGATGGGCAAAATACAGCCTGCAGGCCAGATCCAGCCCACCAGGCCATTCTATCCGGCCTGCAGGGCACCTACAAGGTTTAGAAAATAAATATTTATCTACTTCAGACTCTCTGTCAAAGATGACAAGAGCCTGGGGCAGTAGGACCCAGGGGAAGCCAGCAGGAGTCAGGAGAAAGTCCAGCCTGGCCTCGCTTCCCACCCAGAAGCATCTGCCTGTGGCAGCTTTCCCTGCATGAAGCTGCTCCAGCACCATCTGGCCCCCAGCTTTATCACTGGACCATGGGAGCAGTGGCGCACTGGTACGCTGGGGCCAGGAAAGGGGGGGGGGGTGTACGGTGAGTCCCACAAGCACCCCCCACCATACACATGCACCCACATCCCCCCTTGCACTGCCATACATGCAGACACCCAAACCACCCTCACACAGGCCAACCACCCTCCCCGCCCACACACAACCCCCCACAAATCCCATACCCATCCATATCCCCATGCTCCCTCACCCCACACCCATCCCTCACAAACCTCCCGACACACACCCACACCCTCCCCCACATACCCAGACACCTACAGCCCCCACAAACCCCCATGCCCCCCACAGTTTCCAAGGGTAAAACTTCATTTTAAGCTATTGTGTGATCACTTCTGTATACACTACTCAAATGCATGTAAATCAGGACAACATTTTTTTTAAATCAATAATGAATACTGTAGATGTTTGCTTTTTAAGAATATAATTTGTTTTTTTCTGGTTCTGAGATGGCAAAACCCCTTGCCAAAAGGAGTACTCCCAGGAGGAAGGGGAGGGACTACTAATGGCAAAGGTTCGAGGCTAGGGAGTGGGACGTCCGGTCCCAAGATGACAACCAGGGGGCAGGGCTACCCATGCAGCCCTTGACAGCTTGCCAAAACTCAGTATGCAGCCCTCCTCCAAAAATAATTGCTCACCCCTGCCCTAGCCCAAGCTGCAGCTGGCTGGGAAGGGTCCTGCCCCCACAGCCTAACACAGGCCAGCCCCTCTGTGCCCACGGGCCAGTCTGGCTCAGCACCGCAGCCACAGTCACAGCTGCAGCCGCAGGTGAGGCCAGTGGATGGCAGGGTCATGCCAGCCGGAGTCTGGCCACTCCTGCTGCTGGAATGGCAGGAGAGGGGATCCTAACAGGGGTTGTTCTGCCCCAGCCAGGCAGACCCTGGCTGCAGTACCCAGGGGTAGAGGGGAAGGAGGAGGAATAAAGCCCCTCTCTGCCCTTTTTCCTTAGGAGGCCATGCTGGCCAGTACCTGGCCACGCCCCTGCCCCTGCTAGGGACCAGAGGGGCAGGGCCAGTACTGCTTTCTGGAGCAGACAGCACAGCCCAGCCCAAGGCTGAAAAGCATCCTGGAATGCTGGAGGACTCTGATTTAACTTAAACCTGGAAGAGTTGTGGAACAGTTTGACCCAAGTCAGTTAAGTCTGATACTACATTCAACCAGGTTGATCTTAAACCAGTTTTGGCCATTTTCAAACTGGTTTATATGCACTGAGGTTTTGTTCTGTTACAGGTTTAAACCACTTTCTGATTACGTAAACCGGTTTATGTGTAACTTCTGTCCCTAGTCCAAGTACTTATCCAGATTTGAACTTTCCCGAGGTTGTGAATATTTAGATCTGAAATTTGTTGTTTTTGTTTGACTAAGAACCCTCTAACAGCCTCTTCCCAGAAGTTTCTGCCTCAGTGATCAGTGCTTAGACACCTTCTGGACTTGATACAAAATTTGTTACATGAAACTGTTTAGCCAGAGTGAGGTGAATACCCAGACTGTTGTAGACTGCAGAGAGATAATTTGGCATCTACTGCTGCTCGCAGACATTAAAAAACAAAACCAAACCATGCTTTATCAGAAGCAGCAGCATGTTACTTTGACATGGCTCAGCAATGTCTGTATAAACTGGGTGCTTCAGCAGGGCTTTTTTGGCGCTTTTATCCAAAGCTGAGTCAATCAGTTATTACATAAAAGTGCCAAAAAAGTCTCACTAAAGCACCCTATCTATACAGGCGTTGGGCAAGCTGGGTGCAGCTAACACACTGCTTCTTTGGGCATGCGCTGGGCTTGGTGCAAGAGTGCACTGAGTTAAAAACGCTGCTTTTGGAGAGGGGAGGAGGGGAGGCTATGCCTGCAAGCACCCTATATGTCTTACTGTAAAGTAGAGAGTTGCAGCTGATGAACTGTGCTCTTTCTTAAAATCAAAACACTCCTGTAGCCAAATCCCCCTGTTGTATTTTTGTGTCACTGTCTCAAGCTACTCTGTTTTTGCCCAGACAGCCAAGGTCATGGATTTAGTCTCACCTGGAAAAGGGACTTCAAGGCATAGATCTTCTTCAAGCACATCAAACCCTCATTGAAGGAGTTGCAGGAAAAAATAAATAGTTGGTTAAATCCTTTCTGCTTGACTTTTAACCCAAATAGTTTGACTACTAACTAACTGAAGTCTGATCCTTCAGTCCTCAAGGCAGAACTAAGGCTGCTTCTGTATATTTGTAGAAGAAAATCCAAGTCCCCTCAGGGACAAGCCAGACAAGGGCTGCTTCCCTTTTCCCCCTCTAGGTGCACGCCAGCTGGGGTCCCTGCAGGCCAAGGTGAGGGTTTAAACCCCTCCCCAATCATATTTAGAAGCCTGCCGGGGCCTGGCTACATCCCACACCCCTAGTCAGCTTCCCTCCAGCCTTGCTATGGAAGAAAAGGGAGGGCTCGCTCGAGTGCCCCGCAGCTTCTAACCTGAGCCACTGCAAGCATGCGGCTGCATTTCCAGAATCAAAAATGAACATCTATTCACTTGCAAATCGGTTCAATCTACACAAGTTAGACTAAACTGCAAAAACTGAATCATTTCAGGCTTGGGCTTTTTGAATGTCTCTACTGAGCCTTAGCAGTTATTTTCTACCTATTTAATGACCCAAGCTAAAGACTTGCATCCGAACACAACCATGTCTAGGGAATGTTTCAATCTGGATCCAAAATTTTGCCACAGGCCCCTCTGTCCAAAAACACTCACAGATAGAAATATACAGCTTACTTTGTGAACTTTCTTCTGTTAGCCTCTTGCGCCCGTGATATCTGTATTGCCAAAGCAATACATCCTAGTTATCCCAGATCCCTTCACAGCAACTATCTTGGATCCTTAAAAAGCTACATCCTAAAACAGGCATTCGTACAAAAGCCAAAATTGAATGTAAAATTTCAAGCCTGCCTAGGAAGAATGGTCTCAGCCTATACAGGGGACAAAGAGAAACAAGAAGGGTGTCATCAAAAGTGTCCCATGTCAGGAAAAACTGCTCCAAACTGATTTAACTAATGGTTAAAAAAGAGATGCTATAGTATTGACAGTCCTCAGACAGAAAAAAAATGAAGCAACAAGGGCTCATAAACAGCAATCTAACCCGCTTGCAAGCCAGAAGGAGAAAGCGCAGCTTCAAATTCTCTTTCAGAATGGATATTGGTGAACTGCATCTCATCTCAGCCACAAACCAGTCCTAACAACACAGGAATTGCTAGATCCAACTAGCATCTAGTCAAGGGTCCTCTGTCTGGCAGTAGCCAGTACCAAAAGCTTCAAAGGTGCATGAAATCCTAAGGGAAGCCATTGTGGAATACTTTGCTTGCAGTATAGTTTCTTCCTAATACTCATTAGTAACAGGTTGGCATATGTCCTGAAACATGAAGGCTTATATTCGCTGCGTGAATGAATATAAAAACATGAGTGTAATGAAGGCTCCCTTAAAAGCACTGAGGAGTCTAGTACAGGTTTCCCTCAATTTATGCGGTAGACGCATTCCCGGAGAACGGCGCATAAACTAAATCTGCATAAAGCAACCCCACTTTACAGTGCAACAGATAGAGATGCATTCCCAGACTGGTGATGGAGAGAGGAAGTGAG
Source organism: Caiman crocodilus (assembly GCA_030014935.1). Classification (NCBI taxonomy): domain Eukaryota; kingdom Metazoa; phylum Chordata; order Crocodylia; family Alligatoridae; genus Caiman; species Caiman crocodilus. The sequence goes on from JAGPOW010003685.1 coordinate 5,347,693, forward strand.
GCTGGGCTGGGGAGAGGTGGGCAGGGCAGCCCAGCGGCTGCAAACAGGCAGCGTCTGCCACTCCCAGGGCTGCAGCAAGGGAGGCACCAGGTTCTTCCTGGCACTCAGGGCAGGCGGCAGCCCCACTCAACCCTCTTCCCCACTCACTCCACTTCTCCTCACTCACCACAGCCCCTGCTGCAGCGGCCTCAAGAGCGGCCGATGCCACCTGCCTGCAGCTACTGGGTTGCACTGTGTCCTGAACCCCCCAGGAATCCTCTTCACCCAGGGCACCAGGCCCCCCGGCATGGCACAGCCCAGAGGCTGCAAGCCAATGGCATCCGCCATTCCGGAGACTGCAGCCAGGGTGGGTGCAGCCTGCAGCGGGACGAGAGCAGGATGGGGCCAGCAGTCATTGCAGGCTGGGGCTCTTCCCAGTGCTCAGCAGCAGCACTGGGGGGCCTACTGCAAATTTTGGGGTGGCAGCAGGCTCCCTCTCATCACTGCAGCCCACCCCGAGTGCTGGGAAGAGCCCAGTTCCACTGCCAGCCTGTCTGCAGCAGCCACCAGCCACAGCCTGCTCTCGTCCTGCTGTGCTGTGCTGAGGGGCTCGGGGCACAGTGCTCCAAGAAAAGCAGAGCCATAGGGGGTTCAGGACACGGTGCAGCCCAGTGGCTGCACACAGCTGGCTTTGGCTGCTCCCGGGGCCACTGCAGCAGCGGTCCTGAGTGGGGCCCTGGCCCAAAGACCCTTTCCCCTTCCCTCACACCTTTTCCTCCCATTCCACTCCCCTCAAAGACTTATCTGCTGTGGGGAGGGGCAGTGCACCTATGCTGATTGCATAAGAGTGAATTTACCTTGCGTATAATGAATTTCAGGTATATAAAGAGTCATCGCATAAGAGTGAATTTGCATAAATAGAACCCACATAAATCAAGTGAAACCTGTATTGAATTGGGTAGTGCCAGGAGTTCACTCTCTTATGCTGAAAATCTGTGGATCTCAGAACTAATGCGTGCTTCCCTCTGCCTGAGAAACTAAAGAGATTTACTTCTACAGATGTTGCTCCTTGAGTCCAATTTTGCCCTTATATGCCACGCTAAAAACATTTCATTTCAAGGTGCTTTTTCATTGTGGAGCAGAAAATTTGTATTGCTATATTTCATATACTTATATTAGAGATTTGGGTAAAACACTACTATGTATGATCATTATATGCTGAATACTGCTCCATCTTTGAAATACTTCAAAGTATTTCTTTGCGCTTAATTCAGTTTTGACTTTAGCCTTATAGGTTACCCTCAATATTTAGTCTTCATCAATAGAATTATAATTATTTCAAGGGAGACCAAATCTGGGGCTTAAAAACCTTGCCAATTTTTCTATAAATCAGTCAAATTTTATCTGAAGCAAATCTGATGTTTTTAAACAATGCTTTCTTTCTGCTTCTAAGTGCAACGTTTTGTACTCTCATTTCCCACTGCAAAAAAAGAGATATTAATAATTCCCAGGAATGGAAATCTCTAATGGAAAAGTTAAGTAGCCAAAAAGTTTTATTTTCATCGAAAAACTTCAAATGCCTTTAAAAAATGCTAGATGATTGGACAGAGATTTCAGGACCTGATGGGTGCATGACACCCTGCTCGCCACATCTCTGTGTATTATGCTGTAGCCCTCTTTGACGTTACGTTTCACAATGTTGTCTAACTCTCCCGCTGGCTCTAAAATGGAGACTGTGGCTTGTAAATCTATGTGGAAGGTTATCCATGTGCTGTGCTTCAGATGCATGCTATTCATTGTAATGAAAAAACAGAAAACCATGAAAACATTTTCGCTTTGCTGGGGAAAAGTTATGATGCAGCAGAGGCCGAACTTTTAACTAGCCAGATAACAATGCACTTATATAATAGCTTGGCAGGGTTACAAAGAAGCAGGTCTTTCACTTTTTTCCCTGACATAAGCTTTTATGCATGCTCATCAAGTGTGAAAACAGAAGATGGCAATAAAACCAAACACCTAATGGGTACATGTAAAGTTAGCCAGGCCTTCTGAAGCCTAACAAAGGTCCTTAGTCGCAGTGCCTGTTTCTTTTTGCTTTCAGATTCTTATATCCCACTTTTTTCTGTTGTAGCTTACAGCGTTCCTACTCTTTCCTCCCACTACCTAGTGGCCCCAAGCTCCCCAGGCTAATGTGACAGCCTCACCCACCCTCCCTGACTCACAGCATTGAATCCACTGTGTGAGGAAAACACATGCAACCTTT
>JAGPOW010003685.1:5355239-5422880 GCA_030014935.1 Caiman crocodilus
AAAAAAAAAAAAAAATCAATATTTTTGACATAAAGTTTCTTTGATTTAAAGGTTCATCACAACCCTATTTAAGTATACACATACACGTAGTGCACGTTTAAGAACTAACATTTGTAAAGAATTTACATTTACAAAACTAAGCAGAGCATGCACAGTGGGGAAACCATCATAAATTGTCATCTTGGCTTGTGTGCACCAGAATACTAAACTGGCATTTGTCGTGTAGCCCCTCTTTTACAAAGATCACCCCAGTGTGTCAATTGGTTATTGGCATACATTTGGTATAGAGTAGAAGTACACTGCTCTTGGTGTGACCTCTTTCACAAGTGCTTGGCCTACTCTGTGGGCTGTTATGGTTGGACTAGATGGTCTGCTTCCTCCTTTTCCCCGAGTTATACTGAAAGGGACTCTTAACTGTATGTGGCCTCTGCAGGACACAATGTGACGGAAAGCCCTTGTATAACTCGCTGGTCTGTTGTATTCCCACCAAGGTTGTGGGGCTGTGACAGATCTCAGCTTGAGAGCTTAGTCTTATTACTTTTTTTGTGATGATCACCATCTTGGCTAGCACATCAAGAACTGAATTGCTAACCCGAGCCTGAAGCACACCCTGGAGTACAGAGACAAGCTTACCTGAGTGCAACCCAGTGGCCAGTATGTTATGTCCCTCACCACACCCATTAGCAGAGGATATATGTCTGTTAAAAATTTCCAGCTACAGAGCTAGTTCTTTCCTTCAAGTTATAGAAGTAAATTACTTCTAGCTGTAGAGATCCTGGTTCAGTTTCTGTGTATGAGCCAAGATGATTCCTGGCACATGTGTGTCCTCCCGCACAACCATCCGAGGGCTTCCTGGCTCACAACTTGAAACCTGGTCAGTTCCAAAGAGACCTAAAGCTGTTTCAGCTACTGTGCCTGCCTGCCCCTGAATCCCTCTGCCCTTTGTGGAATAACAACCACATACTTGTCTCTCTCCTACTCTCCCTCTCTCTAAACAGGTTTCGATCTCTGTCAGCTTGTGAAAATGGCACAGTAATAACAGGGGAGACTAACTACCCACTAAAGGCCAGATTTGTACTCAATGAGTAAATGAGTAGAAAACAGGAAACTGAAAAATACTCTGGCCCCTATACGTAATTCTTTGCTTTCTTGGCCTTATTTTATTTTTCAATAGGGCTGTGCTGTGGGGTGTATTCTCACCTCACTGGAAGATGTAGAAGTTCCCAAGCATAAATCAAGTCAGGGCTACCATGGCCTGGACATACCGTAATGAAATGGGACTATAACCCCTCGTGCATGAACAAATAATACTCTGACTATCTGCTAGAGCTAGACTGAATTAGCACAAATTTCAAACCATTTGCTTTTTTCACTTGCCCTACCTCCCATTGATCATCCTTGGGCATGACTACTCATGATTGCCTTCAACCAAAATGTTCGCTAGACAGGACATTAGATAAAAGGAAAGTAACCTTGGAGATAGAGCTTTATTGTTTCACAGCCAGTGTTTTTCATTAAACTTAAATTCTGAACATAAAAATGGGTCATTTTACTGCTCAGTTACACAATTAATACCAGCTAAAATGACGGGCCGCTGGTTTAAAAGGAGGCAGAAAGAGAATATTATAGTACCAGTGGGAAACCCTCAAAGCACTGCAGCTCTGCTAATTTCACTCTGCAGGAGTGAACATAGAAGCTGACTGAGTAATGCCTGTCCTAAAACCGTGCCAAGAAAAAGAAATCGACTCTATATTTTATAGGGCTCTGGGATTAGAAAATACCAGAACTTAAAACATCCTAATTAAACTTTATTTCAGTCAAGACACGTTCTCATTTACAAGACAAGAAGCTAATAATATGGCAATTCCAAAACTGATCAACGTTTTGCAGAAAATTAGTTTGGATAGAAGCAACCTCAAACACATTCTCCAGAACATCAAAACTCCAGATTAGTGGTGACATTCATTAAGGGGACAGTTGTTCTAATGTGCACTTGCAAATTTTTCTTCCCAGTGTAGCAGTGACACCAGCATCCAATCACATCCTGGGAAAATGAATGCCGTATTCACAACTGATTAGGAGTCCCCCATGGAAGAGAAAAGACGGTATTCTCTAGAATGAACGAGCTTTGTCCAAACGCACACAAGATCAGCTTGTGTACGGGCCAGACAGGACAAGGAAAATGTACTAGAAAGAGGAGTGCAACACAACTTTGTTCCTAAACATACTTCTTGTAAGTCACAATGCAGACTCCTCAGTGCCTATTTTACAAAAAGAGATGTCTCAGAATCCAGCTACATTAAGACTAGCTGCATAAGGAAATGTGCCTGCTTCTCCGAAGACTAACAAACAGTTAAAAATACATATTCATAACTCAGTCAGTTACTGACCAATGCAACAAACAATATAGATCCTGGGACATGGAGCTATGAATGCACAGTAGGAAGGGCTTTGCGGCATCTCTCTGCAGTGTGAATTAAAATTCATGCAATAAGCTTCAAGAACTTCCCAATGTATTTCACCAGAGAGAAACACATTCTGCATAGAAAACAGAAACAGAAAGAAATCAAAGGTTTCTTTCATTTAATGGTCACCTCACTTGTGACACTACACTATGGGAGAGGACTTGTCTAGAGCAGTGTTTCTTAACCCATGGGTCATGACCCAAAAGTGGGTCGCAAGAACATATGAAAGGGTTGCAAACTTAAAAAATGGATCAAAAAATGGATTCTCCTTTAAAGGGAAAAAATGTGGGAAACTGTGGCTTTCAGTATTGCTAATCCCACCATGCCAAAAATCATGAGATGAACTCTTTAAAAATCAGGAGATCAGCACATAAATCATGAGATGATATTTTTGAAGTGTGTGGTGGGGGGGGAGGGCGTTATTTGTGAAGGTGTGGAGGACTGTGGAGGGGTGAGGGATTTGAAGCCTGGGGAGGGAGAATCCCCGCACACCCTGGCAGGATGTGGAGTACTGTGGGTCAGGAGTGAGAGGCAGCAGCAGGGCTTGGGATAGTGGAGCAGACGGACAGAGAGACACACACAGAAACACTAACAGACGCACAGACAGCACCCAGCCGATAAGTGGAGGGGAAGGGGCAAGGAGAGAAGGAAGGGGTGTGGTGGGGGGAAGAAATCGAGGCCCCCATGGTGAGGATGGGAGTGGGGCAGAAGCAGGGGCTGGGGTGAATATGCAACCCCAGGGCAAGGGCAGGTCATACAGAAGCATGCGGGAGGGGTGCGGCTCCCCACAGCAGTGCAAACCCCCAGGGGAGCCATGGGCAACAAGTGTCCCCCACGGTGCAAAGACAGGCTGTCTGCTACAGGCTAGGGGCTCTGTTCCCTGATGCCATAGCCCTGGGAGCTCAGCCGCTGGACACTAGTCTGCCTCCCAAGGCTGGATGGGCAGAGGACATGTCACATGGCCAATATACCCCTGCCCCCTGCCCACATGGCAGGAGGCAATGGCATCACATGGATGAGCTCATGGGGCAAGGCAACAGGGAACTAAGTCCTGCTGAGGACTCAGATTTGGTTCTTATGGTCATTGCTGCATAAGCTGAATAATCACCCTGAGACACAGACATATCTTATTCCAAAAATATTTGTCAAAAGAAAAACAGAACCACCCAAAGTGAGTGAGCCTCTGGAAAAAAAAAAAAAAGAATAAATTAGCTTCTCTTCCAAACTCCAGGGATAAGACAGCTCATCCCCACATAAGCCAGTATGTACATACAGGGACAGATCTTGGGGGATGCAGTGGTTCAGCTGCATTCCCTCTTTGATTCCTGCTCTACCCACACTTTAAAACAACTGCCTGGGAGGGGCAGCAGCATTTCTATTTAAGGAGTGCTGAGATAGTCAATTGACTTCATGGCTCATTATCATCTCCTTGATTCTTGCTAAGCTCTCTCCACTTTTTAATGGTCTTGATGTTCCACTATTCAAACTATTCCTTCTTGTGCAATTTTTCTGTCTGCCGGCAATTTCTAGTAATGTCCTTCTCCTGCTTCATAGGTCTGAAGACTATTTTCAGCTCTAGCTACAAACTTTAACTCAGGTGTAGTATTATTAACTCAGGTGTAGAAATAACTGACAACAAGTACTGGAGGCACTGTTAAGATGTTTGAGAAAGACTAGATTTTGTTTTATGACACTGAATAAGATATGTACATTTGACTATGTGGATAATTAATGACACCTATTTTTTGCCCAGCATGTTGCATTTTTTTTAAACTTTATATAAAATCTAGCAAATTAGTGCACATGCCAATAGTTATTTTTTTGCTTTGATCTTAAACTGAATAATATAGTGGTATTCCCCTTAGTATCTTATATGCCACACCGTCTGCACCCCCACTTTTCAAAATCCTAGATCTGCCCATGCATGCATACAATCATACTGGAGAGATTGCCTTGAATTTGAAGCATTGCTACATAACTTATAGTTTAGGCCATAATGGTTTTTCCATATCTATATGCTCAATATAAGAGTGTCTTTTCTGAAATGAAGTACACCAGAGGAATAACCACAAATTTAGACAGCCCACTGATCAGGAGATGATCCTCAGCCAGCTGCAGAAGCAATGACACCTTTATTTAGTGGTGAAATCCTTAAGAAAGTAAAAGCTACAGGAAACTGTAAATGGGAAAATAACCAAATTCTGCTTTTAGCCATAATTTGCCATGTAAATCTAAAGTAAGGACATTATACATAACTTTAAATCCAGAGGAAATTAATGGCATGACCAGAACGACAGCAGGATTTAGCCCACTGGGGAATAACAGTAAACAGCAGTAGAGTAACTAAGGGGAGGGGCCAGGGGCACCTGGGGCAGTATGCCTGGGCACAGCTTTGTTGGGTGGGTGGGGGTGTAAAAATAGCCATAGCCCATCAATTGGCAGTGCAGCAGCCAGTGCTGCCAAGCTACACCTCCAACAGTAACATTTATCCCTTATTCAACCCATCATAACATGGGCCACCAATGCTGTGTGATGGGACAATTAATTCATGGTAAGTGGTGAAACATCCAGTGCCACAATGCTGAATACCCTGCAGGTTGTTATTTTCTGCCCAATGCACTCCATGTATCAAACATCTTTCCTAAAATAGGCAAGATGCATAATAAACAAATTTGTATCATATGATATATCTCCTTGGAGACCTTCCTGGTAATGGGTGGGAAGAGCAGGATGCTACCTTGAAGACACAGCACCTATAAGCCAGAAAACTGAAAAGACTATGCATCTAAAAAGCAGCATAAATTTATTAATCTGATTTAATGACCTACCACAAAGGAGGAACTTTGAGAAAAGGGATAAATTCCGATTACAGCAATCTGATGGCACTCCCATTAAGACTTGAAAAGATGTAGAAAATTCTTGGGTGGAACCTTTAAGTTTAGTCCATGCTGGGAAAATGACAGACTGCTGACTAGGCTTATCAGCACCCCACCCCTGGTTAGCTTCCCTGAGTGAGTGTTGAAATAGATTTTATTGCTACAGTTACTTCAGTTTTATTAGTTGAAACAAGCATTCTTAGGCCTATCACAGCAAGTGTGATTGAGTTTGTGGCCTGCCAGATCTTGGGATTTCTGTAACGTTGAATACATATTTGTCCCACCTGTATTCACAGTAAACTATTCTCAACACCAGTTGATGAGGTGCTATGGGGAATCCACTACTGACAACTACAGTCAGCAACTGGTCATTTTACTAGAACAGACAGGACCTGTTTGGATGAGTATTAATTATGTAATGATATTTTTGCCTTGTTAGACTAAACCAGCATCTACTGTTACAAGCAGGGGATTAAAGGGACTCCTTAATATGCAGTTAACACACTGAAAGATCTTGCCTTTCATGTACGTGAAGAGACACCACATTTTAACATAGTACTCACTTTTACACATCCCTTGCATCACCAAGACCAGCAGTTTCTCTACAACACATGGCAGATAGACTAGTTCTACCTTCATGAACTTAAAAAAGTGTAAAGTGACATTAGACAGAGTTAGCAAGTGTTACAGTTAACAGGTCAGGTTAGTGATCAGCCAGGATCCTGGTTTTAGCTGATAAAAAAAATCCCCAATTTTCAAATTTTAAAAAAGTAACCCAAAATTATTTAATCAGAGAAAACCAGGATCCCAAGTGTTCAGTCAGATTCAGGTTTAATACCCTCCCTAATGTACACTGCTCAGACCTGCTGCTGGAGGGCTGGGGAGCAATTATATCACTACCTACAAATCTATGATGTAACTATGAGATTCTTAAAAGGCAGGAGCCCTATATATGCAGAAAGCTGATGAAAAATACAAGTACACTGATAATTTTATGGGTTTTTAATGAACAAGTTAAAATAGTCCCAGTTTGCGCAGTTACCCCAGCCACCTGTTAAAAGGATACTTTTTTGTCAATCAAGTGGAAGACTGATTCACATTACCTAGTGAGTATTAGTGTGTTTTAACAGATTCAACAAAATTCTAGTAGTAGCTCATTGTATAACACTGGTGTGTTCATGGGGTAGATGGGTATTATTTCCTGGAAGTCTTAACACATCCTTGAAAGATGTGACATTTAATGTATGAGGAAAACCCAGTGGAAGTTTCACAGTCTATTAGCTAATAAGACTCTGGGATGTAAATGAGCCTTCAGTTCAGCCTGTAAACTGTTGAACAACTGACTGAAATTCCACCTTCCAACAATCAGCTGCCCATGAAGTTTAAAGTCCAGCTGTATGTTCAAAATCATCAAGCCAAATTTTTTTTTATACCCATGCAAGCCACGTTGAAGTGAAATTTGGGTGGAGTTGAAAACAGATTTTAGTGTTCTTGTTTTTCTTCTCTCAAACAAAACAATCTTCGGAAGAAAAGCATGAACAAGGACAGAGGAAATTTTTTAATAAAACATGTTTTTCCAATTAAAATCTTGTGATATCCATCAAAAATATCTAAGACAACACAGGAAATCCATTAATAAAGCTTTACACACAATTCAGGATTTCACAGATAACAACTCAAGCTGTTGGTGCTTTGTTCTTCTGGTTACAACATTGTCATTAAAGCCCCTTGAAGTCGCTGTAAATGGGTTCAATTAATTATAGCCCTCTATTATCTGCATCATGCCTTTTCTCTGTTTAGATATAGCTGTAAATTTCAAGACCTGTTTTATCCTTGCATTTTCTCCCATTTCAGGTTTAAAAACATAATCAATGCCATGGTCATTCTCCGCTCCTACAGTGTATCAATATTATGACTTATTCAAATAAAACTAGAGAAAGATTTATGACATAAACACCAATGGCAAGTTCTTAATAATGACTATTCGGCCCAGAATACTAGGCAATTATAAGCGATGCAGAAATATTACCATTAATCAACAACTGATATGATTTAACTTAATAGAAAAGAGGAGTCACTTTGCCAATACTAAAATGAAAATTCCCTACTACTCTATGCTATTCAATCAAGCAAAAATGGTCCATAAAGTTTAACCTCTTCCTTTCTGGCAGTTGTTTCTATGCTACAGAGGAAGCCAATGGCAGTCTTGTAACTCAGTATTCCACTATTTACAGTGATGTTTCAAGTCAAATATATCAAGCATATGTTACAGTATTAGACATCTTTTGCTCCCATACACCAAGTATATTTGGCAGCATTCCAGAGTGTTTGAGGGACTCTCAGTCAAAGTTACTACAGCTACCCTGCCTACCAGTAGGTGTACACGTGGCATAGCTGAAGCCAGGTAGTACTCTACATGAACCTTTACCATAGAAAGGAAATACTACAGACAAAAATATTGTCAAGTATATTTAAATACTAATTTTGGTTGTTTTAAAAGCCTATCGATGGCAATATCATCTCAAGAAACATTTTTCCCCTACCAATTTTAGCTTTATCTTGTTCCTGATGAAGCCAAAGGACGCTTTATACTCCACAGAGCAAAATCATGCCCCCTGTCTTTTATCTATGTCAACAAAAAAGAAAAGGTAAAAAGAAAGGCAAAGATGACTTTAAAGTAACATAATATGATTGACTTGTGTTCTTTGTGGATGAAATTCTGGTCTCACTTAAGTCTATGATTAAACTCATTTTAACTTATTATATCAGTGTTAAAACTCACATTGACTTCATCTGTATAAAACGTCACCCTGTACTTTCATTTATTTGCATGTGTCCTTCCTTTTGTAATACTAGAAATCCAAATTCTTGGGAACAGCTATGTGTGTGGATGCTGGAGGATTTGGATCTACATGTTAAAAATCAAGGCATCCTTCTGATATTTAGAGTTATGCATGGAAACATTAATTGATACAGAGGTATGACATGCTCATTATTCTCTCCTCTAAACAGCTTAATTCCAGGCAGACCCCCTTTTTAAGCAAAACAAATAGGATTAAAACTGTTTAACTTTCTGTTCCCCTCTCTTAGCTACAGCTAAATTATTCATTCTGTTTGAATTTCAAAACTCTTTAAGAATGGGGAAATCTTTTAACATATCCCATACCAGAGAGGGAATAGATCTTAAATCCAAGCTTTAAGGGGGTTGAAGTATTACTCTAACTGCAACAGCCCAGGAAACTGGACCAATTGCAGAGTTGGGAGACATGTTAGACAAACTTTTTGGGCACAAAGTGGTCTTCCTACTATACAGTTAGTCCAATAAAAGATAACACCAAAAACCACTGGATCTCCAAGGGTAAATGACAACCCTTCTTAAAACTCACTACTCAGCTATTTCTCTGATCAAAACACATGTGAGGACAATGACCAAATATTTTTTTAAAACATGACAACAGTCATGTTTCCATTCATTCACCTATATTTGAGGTGAAATTCTAATGTCAGTTATTCAATTTAAGGTAATGCTGAAACCAATGAGATTGCATGGATAAATAAAGTATCTGGCCCTGACAGAAGAATAAGGCAGAAATGGATTGTCACAATCAGCATTAAAAGTAGCCCCCTAATCAGTCACTGTCATTTCAGTGTACTACCTTTTAATCTGTATTCACATATTCTTATCATCCACTGTTTACATTTTTAGGCTTCTCTGTTTTCAAGTTTGCTGCTGAATATTTTCCCAGCTGAATGACTGATAGTACACTAACAAAAAATGCCCACTTATGACTGACTGAGGCCCAATCCTGAGATATAATGAACAGCTACTGAGCTGAGCACCTGCAGCTCAAATTGATTTCAGTGGGAGTTACAGATTATCAAACATTGCCCAGAATTTCTCCCTGGACGCAACAGAAAACAAAGAAATAAAAAAAAGATGCACAGGTCCTGAGATGGCCCAAAAAAGAGGAGTGAATTCATCCTGAGACAACAGTACAATAAACCCCTTGACACAAATGGAGAGAACTAACTTGTCTGGTTCTTCTAATGCTATAAAAAAAGATATCATTCACAGGACTCAGTGAAGAAAGGATCTATATGTGCCAGCTCTCCATATGCCATAGGTAATCTTAACAATGAAAAGGAAGAACCTTGATCCCATCATTCATCTTTCTAGGTTATTGTATGGGCAGCAACCCTGACCATGCTGAAGAAGTCCTACTTCCCTGGGCTACTGTCCCAGAAAGGCAGTACATGACAATTAAGCACCTATGACATTATTAGTTTCTGTTTACTGTACTGTATCTACATTCAAACATCTTTATCACCTTCTGTTTACATTTCAAAACTTTTATATGTTTTGTCTCTCCATAGTTCTTTACTGTATATTTTCTCATACAAATAATTAGTGAAAAAAACATTTCTTGTAAAATGACATGCAATTTCCCAGAGCATGTATCCAATGTATCACAGGGGAAACAGTATGAAAGGCATGCATTTGTTCAGGGACCTTTCCTTTGCAGTTATATACCTGTGAGATTAGATTATCTCTTACACCCATAAAATCACAAAGGAAAAAGATGTTGCTTATGATGCTCTAAAGCTCCGCTATATCATTGAACTTAACATGACTATTCTTGTTCTTAAAATAAAGCATGGCTTTACACATCTTGCTCAGTAAGGGACTTCAGCAGGGAATGCAAGAAACACCACAGCGTGCCCTCAAGTTGTTCAAAGATGCTCAAATAAAAATCAAGAATGCAAGTTGCACCTCTTCCACACTTCCTGAAATTATAATTCCAGTCCTTCTCTGCATTAAATCCCAAATCAACTTAAAACCAAATGGCTTTAATATTACTTATGAATATTTTCCCAGCTAAACATAAACTAGGATTGATAGTCATACCTGGAATGTCTAATCCAGAATTTAACCACCACTGTAAGGTAAAGCTTATTCAGTACAGCCCATTTTGCACTTAGGAAATATGAGAATATTGAGAAAGCAAACCTGTTAAAATGTTACCAAAAAAGTGAAACCACCCACAATCATTGTTAATTGAGCAGCATGTGCTTCATGTTAGTGATAAGCAAAACAGCCATGAAGCGCCAGTTTGATGGTCTGATTCAAATATAACAATGACAGATATTCCAAGTAACTTCCCTTAAGCGGGTAAGGTAAACTAGTGGGGAACCCAGTAAATGATCAGAATTGGGACAGGTGTGTCTACTCTCCCATGAGAAACAACCACAAACTACCAACTAAAAACATAAAGATCACTCCACCATGCCCTGCAATCAGTCTTCCTCTAAATTAATAAGACATCACTTCCCTTAAAATATGCATCCCTTTATTACATAGATACCTCTAGAACAGTATCATCATCTAGTGTTCCACATTAAGATGATTATGTAAGGTATCTACAACACTCATTGATTAAGGAAGAAATAAACACCCCACTGCCATTTTTAAATTTTATTCAGCATCACTAATTTGATTAAATAACAACAGTGATACTCTGTGCATCATTAATGAAATATAGGACCACAAGCATGGATCTACACAGACAGTGGAGCAGGCTCTGTCTGCATGCTAGGGTACTTTATAGCAACATCTGGCCCAGTAATCCACAAGGTTTAGAAAGAACTCCACATTCAAAGGGAATGGTGGTGCTTCTCAGAAGGGTGGAGGAGGAATGAATCAGAGGTTCATCCAGTTTTCAAAGCCCTGTTCAAGCCCCTGATTATACAATTCTCTTAGAACACCCATAGGGATGGTGCGCTCCACTGCCAGACAGTAATTCTGTTCATGTTTCTAAAGGACTCAGGATGAAAACCATTATATACTTGTTAAGTAGTAACATTGTTACTCAATGCTTATTGCAGAGCTGTTCTTTGGAAATGCATCTCATTGATTTCCTGGCACAGGGCATCTACTGACATTGACTGGGCGTTGCTACAAGTTTTCCCTCTGAGTTGCTTCACGGCAAAATACAAAGCTTGACATTTCTGTTGATGCTTATTTTGCTAAAAACCTAGTGCCACTATTTAGAAATCTTGTTTTTAAAAAAAATCAACAGCATAATTTTACTGTATTCCTATTGCTTCAAGGGCCTGATCCTTTGAGTACTCTGTGCCAATAAGTTCCATTTAAGTCAATGAGAATTCTGTCCCAGCTCCAAACAAAACAAAAACAAAAACCAAAAAACCTTTTTTCCCCATGTGTAATGGTTTCTCTTCAAAGCAACTTCGTTCTATGCAATCTACAGTCTCACTACAGAAGAATCTGGCCCCTAACCTATACAGTAAAAGCCTTTTTGGAAGGAAAGTGGACTCCAGGTTAAGATTTCCTTTTTGTGACACTTAACTGCTGTCACTTTACCTGTCTTTCAAATTTACCCAATGCAAAGAATATGTTGGCTTACATTCATGACATACTTTGGGTGAGATTTCCTTAAAGGAACACCATAAAACTCACAGCCTAAGGGGAGGGAAGGGCTTAGATTGTTTTAAGCTATTTTGTAATTCCCAATTCTGGGCTGCTCTTGCAGCCAGAGCAGCCCACAGCAGTGGGTCACTGACTGCTGGCTAGCAGAAGAACTACCTAGAATCTGAACATACCACCATCTGTCCCTTGCCAGCCTAAGCCCAAGCCTCACCCTCAGCCCTTTCTTTGGAAAACAATTTGAGGCTCCCTTCCTCAGTCCCTACACTGGGGTATTTTTAGAGCCCTTGACAATGCCCTTGCTCTTTCACCCAGAACACAGGCCCACAGCATGAGTGAAAATCTCATTCAGTGAATTCTATAAATAAAAAGAGCTGATTTAAGACTAATACCACTACCTCTCTCTCTGTAGGACTACCCAAGTTTTTCACAACTGGGTACTTTTCAAATCCACACTTAAGAACTAAAATAAGTGTCCCAATTTTCAAAGCAGTTCCCTTTAGAAAAAGCAAGCTGCTTACTTAGGTGCTTAAATCTAGGTTTGGCAACAATAAATTTAGCTAATTAGTTTAAAAAATGTGGCTATTAACTTTAAATGTATTGTGATGAATAGTGGGGTGTCATGACAATATGGGTAAGGCATCTTGCAACCACTCTGGAGCCTACTGTGCTCATCTGCCCAGGCTGAGCAGCTGTGGTGCAGGATAGAAACTGTTGCTCAGCATGGGAAAAAAAATGTCTCCTCCCCCTCGCTGGCACTGGCACTTCCAGGCACAGACGCCTGGAGCCTGTGTGGGGCTGCCCTGTGTCTACACCGTGTCACTGCCACCTCTGGGCTACCCAGCGGAGCAGTGGTAGCAGCACAGAGCAGATGCAGGGTAGCCCCACACAGGCTCCTGGCAGCTGCACCAGGAAGTACAGGCAGTAAGAGGAGAAGGGGAGGGTCCACTTTTAACCCATGCTGAGCAGCAGTCTCTCTCCTATGCTACCACCACCTCAAGGTTGCCCTGAACGGCAGCAATGACAGCATGGAGCAGCCACAGGGCAGCACAGAGGTGGCTGTGACAGAGCCCAGGGAGGTGTGGGCTTCCGGTGGCCTTACCAAAAACTGCCCAGCAGTGGCAAGGGGGAGGGGCAGCTTTCCCCCCCACACCAAGCAACATTTTCTGCCTGGCTGATCAGCCTGGAAGGTGAGCCCAGAGCCAGCATGGGACACACGGGGTTGGGGCTGCACCCACTGGTCCCTGCCACTACTGTGGGAGTGGGGTCAGCAGCAGCAAAAGCCAGAAGGAGCTGCCTCAGCACCACTGCATGCCCGGGGCAGCAGGATCCACCAGCCAGGTGGTGCATAGTGAGCATGAGGTGTGCTGGGGCTCCACGCTTTTGGCAGTGGCAGGGAAGCACTGAGGGGCATGCGGGCTCTGGACTGTTGCAGGGTAGGGGCAGAGGCAGACACTGACCAGCTCTGGGGAACAGATGTGAGGGCTCCCATGCACACCTCACATACCCTCAAACCCTCCCCCCACAACCACACCCTCCCCCACACACAATCACGCACCCCACAAGCACTGCACCCACCCACACTCTCCCGCACACCTCAGAGGGGAGCCCCACTTACTGCTACACACACTCGCCACACGCACCCCCAGCCACCCTCCCCCTCCACACACCCCCGCAAACCTCATACCCACCCACACCCACCCACATCCTACATATACACACATCCACACACACACCACCACAGCCCCTCACAAACACCATGCCCCCACGATATACAAGAGTAAGATTTCATTTTGAGCTATTATGCAGTCACTTCTATATACAGCACAAACATCCAAATTGGGATAAAAATATATTTTTAAAATAAAATTAAAATATATTATTATAGATGTTTGAATTTTGGAATTTTTTTTTCTAGTTCCAGGACGGCTAACCCCCGCCCCAAAAAGAGTACTTCCAGAGGCAAGGGGAGGGACGTTCAATGGCAAAGGTCAGCAGTTAGGGGTGGGACTTCCAGTCCCAAGATGGTGACCAGGGGGCAGGGCCAGCCTTGCAGTCCTCAACAGCTCACCAAAACTCATTAAGTGGCCCTCCAGCCAAAATTGCCCGCCCCTGGCCTATGGGGTCTAGGAAGGGGCAACATGCAGCACACAGGCTCCTACCCGCCCACCTCCCCTCACACTGCTCGGACTTCTGTAGAGGCGAGCAGCTCTGGGCTTCCCCTCTTTCTTCTGGCTCCCATTTCCTGTCCCACTCCTGAGGGGCAGGACAGAGTAAAGGAAGGGGGGCCATTGACAGGTCTGTGATACCTCTGCTCTGCACATCACTGGAGGGAGAAAAGCCACGCTGCATACATGACAGGGAGCAGAGCCAGGCTGTCAACTGTATGCACAGTCAGTAGCACAGCCAGACCGCACAGGAGGCTAGGAGCAGAGCTGGACTGTGTGCAGCGAGAGGGAGGAATTGGCTGTTTGTGCAGCAGGAGGTCCCCAGGCAGGATGTCCCACAGCGTGTGGCATTTGGGTCTGCAGCCCCCTTGCCACCCAGGAGTTGGACAGCCCTGTCCTACACAGTGCTAATATGCCTTGACCATGTTAGCTATGATGGGGTGCTAGCTACTGACTAAGATTAACAGTGAACCCAGTAGGCTAACAAAATACAGAAGAGGCAGAAGAGCTAACAAGACTCATTAGTAGATGAGGTTTTGGTTAACAACTGCCTGTAAATGCAGAGGGCTAGGCTCCATGGCCACTCCTACGTTTCAAATATCCATTCTCTTGACATTCCTGGGGTTACCCTTTCTTTTCTCCTTTCAAAACAAGTTCATCATATCCCAGAAGTGTTACTTGCCAAGTTGCAAGAGCCCATAACTAGTCACCAGAACCCGTTCAGCCTTCAGGATGTTACTTCAGAGCAAATTTGAAATATAACTTCTCAGTCCAACTTCCAACTCACTCTATGCTTCAAAACACATCTCTATTTGAACCAACGTCTTAATCGCTTGCAACATTTTTGTCTCCTGAGAAACCACCACAGTTTGAATACCATGCAAATGTAGCAAACTTTGATGATCCATCTTTTAATTAGATTTGCTTACACTAACATGCAATAGCTCCTCCTGGGATATTCTTGGAAGACTCCTGCCAGAAGTGATTTACTTTTCTCAATGGTAAAGGTCACTCAAGGAACAGATTTTGCACTTCCATGGGTATCTGTGGATGTATCCGGAAAACAGAGGGAGGAGGCAGGAAAGGCTGGAGTCAGCCACACCCCTCAAAATATGGTATTGTGCAAACAAAATTATGAGCATCCCTAGAACAATACAATAAACTTGGCTAGGCACATTTTAGTGCTTACTAAATTTGGCAGTTTTCTCTCTTAATACATCTATTTGGGTTCATATTACTGCAAAATCAGAATGTGACTGGATCACCCTGTCAAGCTTTAACTTGCTTGCTGAGAGCAAGAAATCAGACAGTGTGGGTGGAGAAGAGGGATGTAGTAACCAGACAGTCATTTTAGACTTGTGTACAGCACTGAATTGAACCTACTGTTTGCAACCTAACAAAACATGTTCTCCCTCACAGCTTCTGTGTAAGCCATCCTAGTAAATGAAACAGGCGAAACTGAAAGAATAGTTTTGACCACCTCAAAACAAGCATTATTTCTGGAAGAGTTCATATATATTTAATGTCTTTTACACATAAAAATCAAAATGCTTTTGAAAAGTAAATTAGGCCTTAGAAAACCTATGTGAACATCTCTATTTCTGCCTCCAGTTCTTCATCAATGTTTTCTGTGGACAGCACAGCTCAATTCTCTTTGATTCAACATCTCTTCCCACAGATTATTTTAGCCAACCTATAAAATCCTATAAAATGAAGAAGAGCTACTAATGTCTATAAAATTCTGTTGAACCATTAAATAGTAGGGATGCACTGACAGAAATTTTGGGGGCCGAGACAGAGAGCTGATATTTAAGGAGGTGTATTGGCTGATACCGATCCCATTTCCGACACAGCTGCCTCCAGCTGATCAGTTGGGTGTAGTGAAAGGAGAGCCTGGATGGAAGGGGCATGGCAGGGGCAGATCAATTCCCCCTGCAGTAAGGAAGAGGGCAGGGGTAGACACTGCCCAGGTGGGGCAGGGGGCGGTGGAGCTGCAACTTGTGGGAGGGGAGGCAGCTCCTGCCACATTTTCCACCCCTGGAAGGTATGGGGGCGGGGGCATGTGCCCCCAGGGTCTGCACAGGATGGGGTAGGCTGCTGCTGGGGCTGCATGGGGCTCTTCTTGTTGGGGGCCAGGCTTGGAGCGCCTACTTGTGTTTGTTGATTCCTGTTTGAATCACAATACAAAGCATAGTGGGTCAAACACTGCTCTTAATTACACTACTACAGATGTAACACCATAAATGAGGCCAAAATTTAGAACACTTTCTCTTTGTACTGTGAAAAAAATGAATACTGGCACTGTACGAACTCAAAGTTTCTGTGCACCTTAATCACATCCTTATTTTCGTACCTGCAAATTACAGGTGCTAGTAACTGTACACGTACACTCAGTGTAAATTGGACATTCAGGCACCAAGTCAAGTACCTAAATGGCCATGTGACATTAATTACACACACACTGGTGTGGGCATAATTTGAAATAGGAAAAAGAAAATCAGATTTTCCAAAACGGGCACCACACCTGGCTCCTTTCTCCCTGGCCAAATATATCCATTAGGTTTTGATGCAAACAAAAATATATCTCCTTATTCTTGTGCAGTTTGCTTCTCAGCAGTGTCTGGCCTAATCCACTGAAGTCAATAGTGTAGCATTTCTTAGCTAAGATATGTGACTGTATATACATAAACGATTTACCTGGTACTACAGAAACACTGCTTATCCAAGCAGTCTTGGAATATAGCTGGCTTCTTGCTTTGAAGCTTGGCATAAGTATAAAATACATAAGGAAGGAAAGGAATATTGCCAATAAGTCTAAAAATGGATTAAATAGTTTAATACAAACTTCAGGAGCAATGTCTAATTTTGTTCAAAGAATGTATTTTGCTCATGAACCATAGGAACTATAGCAGAGCATCTTATTTCGATCATATTAAGAGGGATAAAAAATACACCACTTTCCATGAATGGCAAGTTGTGTTCCTTATGTTGTGTCTCTTAACCACACTGCATGTGTTGTTGTATACTTATTCAATTCATTAGACCAAATACATTTTCAGCTTTCTATTCTTCTTGACAGCTTGATAAGCGAGCTGTCTCTTTGCTCTTCAAGCGCTAGTTCTTCCATCATGATCAGTCAAGGATATTTTAAGCTCCTGGGTCAAAAAGAAAACACATTTCTTCTACCTGAGCATTTAGGAACTAGGATTCCTATCATGTCCCATCTGTTGTGACTAAATGCTGGGAAAGCACCAATAAGTCTACTTCAAAGTGTTAACACAAAATATTTAGTTTATAATCTTCCATACTCCAGTCTAAAATTATAATGTGTACACTATGGACTCCGATTCTCTCCTCAATGATACCAGTGTGGATCTGAAACCATTATATAACAAAAATTAGCAATTCCTCTAGAACTGTGTAGGTTTAATTAAAAGCAGAATCTTGCCCAAGCTGTTTTTAGTCAAATAGGTGATCCAAGTTCATGCAACTGCTAGGGGTGCACCAATACATCAGTCCATATCACAGCAACCCCAATAAAAGGAAAATTGACATTATAGGAAATAGCTTTTTTTTTTGGTTGATGTGGCCAATAATGTCACCAATAAATGCTGCATGCACATAGACAGCTGCAGCAAGCATGTGGCCAGCCTGGCAGCTTGGAGAGCAGCATCCAGCAGGTAAGTCTGTTGGGTGGTAGTAAGGTGGGGAGGGAAGGGTTATGCAGGGGTGCAGATTGATGCTGAGGGAACAGGGCTGAAGCAAGCACTGCCCAGCCACTGAGGGGCAGGGGGGCGGCTCATGCTGCTGTGCACACCCCCATGGCAGGCACAAGGGGCACATGCCCCCCAGATGTGTGTAGGGCAAGGGTGGGCTGCTGCTTTGGGTTGGGGCTGCAGGCAGCACCAGGATCTTTCCAGAGGGGGGTGGCAGCGCTGGGAGGGAGGCTACAGGGGGGCTACAGCTAATTCTGGGGTGGCTCTAGCATCCCCCCCCGTAGTCTCTCTCCCAGCACTGCCACCACTCACCCCTGGTGCAGCCCCTGCCAGGAAGATCCCAGCACCACCTCCAGCCCCAGCCCCACAGCAGCAGTCCACACTCACCCTGCACACAGATCCAGGGGGCATGTGCTCCCCATGCTCTCCTTGGGGTGTGCACAAGGGTGGGAACCACCCTTCCCACGTGCCCTGGACGAGCCACTTGTGGCTCTATCCCATTATCCACCCCAACCCAGCTGGGCAGCATTTGCCTCAGCCCCAGCCCCACTCCCTCCGTCACCATGGGGGCCTCACGCTGCCCCCCCCACACCCATTCCCTCCAAGAGACATAGCAGCCAGACACTGCTCTCCAAGCTGCTGGGCTGCATACTGGCAATTGGATCAAGCATCAGCCAGTATGGCTCGTTAATAATCAGCCACTGGTATCAGCCCAAAACATCTTTATCAGTGTACCCCTAGTAACTGCATTGTAATGGTAGTGTAAATACCATGGGCAGGACTAAGATTTTGAAAAGAGGGTTCAGATGGTGTGGTGTATCCTCATATAACACAACATACATTTATCTACAATTGAAGAGAAACTAGAAGCTTTAGTATTAGGTAAGGGGGTAGCACCTCTATTCAGTTTAATATCAAAACAAAAAAATAATTATTAGAACGTGCAAGAACACATAAAGTTTATAAAAAAACAAACTTCACAAAGTTGGCAAAAAAGTTAAACAATATTTTCTCTTTAGTCCTGTAGTCATTATAGTTAAACATACACCATAAAACAAAATCTAGCCATCTTGAGCACCCTGACAGTACTTCCAATGGCTGACACTATCAATCATTTCTACACCTGAGTTAATATTACCATACCTGAGTTAAGGTTTTTAGCTAGAGCTAGAAACAGTCTGTGATGCTATAAAATAGAAGAAACATTACCAGGAATGGCTAACAGACTGCAAAACTGAAAAAGAAAAGATAGTTTGAACAGTGAAACATCAACACCATTAAAAAAAGAAGATAGTCATTAATATCTGTGAATTGGAAAAAGATTAACAGGAATCAAAGAAATGATAATGAACGAAGTGAACTGACTCTAAGCACCATCCTTGCAGGTGGTTGGTTTTAAAGTTTGGGTGGAACAGGAATCAAAGTGGGGGGTGCAACTGCCCCCTACTCCCCCCACCCCAGAATAAATACTTACTTCTTCAGACAGAGAACAGAGTAATAATTTTATACCACTTTCTCCATGAGACAAGCTCAACTTGACTATCATACCATTTTTTCAAGGTCACTTCTTGGTGAAATACGGAATCTGTGGCAAAAATTCTCTATAGAAATGTACAGATAATGGAAAAAATATTATAAACTCTCTCTCCTTTAGTTGAATATTTTTTCAATTTTATTTTTCCAGTACACAAAGCAAGCCATCAGTATAAAATACTAAATACTGAAGATCTGCAGTTATAACCTTTTTAATTTTAAAATTTATCTCATTCCTCAAAGTCACCTAAGGCACACATCAAGATTACAATTTATTTACTACCTTCATAAATCTGGTACTATTACTGTTATTTAAAGAAACAATATTTCAGTGATTATGATGTCATCATCTTCTACCATTCTGAAACAGAGAACAATGGACTATGATGCCAGATTGCTAGATTCTGTATCTCCCGGTATAAAGAAGAGTAAAGCTTCAAAAAATCATTAAATAAGACACACTTCCTAAACAAAATAATGTTTATTTTTATGTATAACCTTTGCTCCAGCAGATCTTGCTTAAGTGGTTATGTTGCTGAGCAGGCAGCTAAAATAACATGTGGTGCTTGCAAAGCACTTTGTATGCATTGAATAATGAAATGCTGCAACAATTCTGTTTTAGCAAAAGGTCAGACATCAAGTCCATGGCAGATGCAACAACAGAGGAACAAGGATCCCTGAGTCCGCCTCAGTGCTGGTATCATGTTCACCCCATAACACAATCATCCTGCTATTTCCTTTTACAAGAACAGAAAATAACAACTATCCAATAAGACCCCATAACTCAAACCATAAGCAGGTTATTGACTTTACAAAGCAGAAAGCTTCTAAGTGATCAACTCTCCTTCCGCTTGCATTTTAAGGGGAAAAAACACAGTCCAAAAGGAAGCAAGTTAATTTTAAAACTCCTTCTGTTGAATTAATTAATTCTTTCAAGAAAACAATGGTGAGGAATCAAACTCATGTGTGATGAAACTCCACTGACTAAAGCACAATACCAAAGATGAATCTGAAGCAGCGTCCTCCGTACCAGTGTTCAGAGAAACAATAGCCGATTCAAAAAGTAAGAGTGTTTATTTCAGCCCAGGGACAGTCATCGTTCTTGTACGGATCCTGGAAAAGCTGACTGCACATTTTCTGACCCCTGCTCAATACATGTGCTGCATCAAATTTGTTTCCAATGTCTTTTAAATGCACTGTGCAAAATTCAATCCTGTTGTTATTCCTCTACTTAATTCAGTGGCATTATGCTAGGAATGAACATGGCCTATTTGTGTTGTTGCTGTTGTAGTAGGGGCCATGGCATACTAGGTACAGAGGGAAACACTCCCTGCCCCAAGCAGGTGGGAAGAGAGGAATATAATACATAGAAAAAGTGATTAAGGGTTATGGACACATATGACACTTAGAATATTTTAAATTTGGTTTAAACCTGAAGTGGACAGATATAGAAATCATCTGTTTAAGGGCTTAGCCTCCCTGAATGATTCAAAAGTACACCTGGAAAATAAAAGTACTATTCTGAACTGGTTCAGTGTTACATGTGCACACCAAACAGTCCTCCAGGTATCCCAAACTGAATCAATCCTTACCACTCCTTCTCAGGTGTTGCAACTGACCACTCTGGTACACAGCCAGAACTCTACTATTTCTTCCCCCTCCCCTGTCCTTTTTTCCTTCTGTTGGCATTTTTTTTTAATCAATGAGCTCCCTTTACTTCTATAGTTTAATAAGAATTATCTTTCTAACAGCCAGCTGTGTGCTCCCTCCCTAATGGACCACAACTCCTCATCATGCTCCTCCTGCTCCATCTCCCCAGCAAACCCAAAAATGTACATCTAAGTGTAATGCCATCTGGTACTGTCAGAGGGAACTTTTCAAAATAAAACTTGAGCTTGCCCAATGGAGTAAGTCAGATATTGTAAGGTCAACAAAACTTGAACATGTTCAGTGGAGAAATAGTGATAGTTGGCAACCATGCTAGGTGTGCTACACAAGCCCAGGAAGAAATATGGCCCTAGCAAGCATGTATAAATACAGGGGAATCCATGACATAGTCAGTTCTGCTGCAAGCCCCTGTTTTCTGTCAGGAAGTGACCACAGCAATAAGTTTACCTGTTCACTCCTTGTTATTTATAGAGCAATAAGATCTGAAAACAGAGTGGACATATCCAGGGGCAGTTATTATTCCTGTCTCCCTTTCATGGACTCCAAATAGCAGAAGTTCCCAGCTTACAAGTTCACCCTCCACAGAGGAAAAATGTAACATATATATTTTGTGATTCTCAATGCTGTCTTTGTACAATTCTCATTTATTACTCGTCATCCAATTTCTTGTTACAGTAAAACGATAATTTTAACGCACTTTCTTGTTTCATTATTAGTCACTGAGGCAACTTTAATGTCATGTCCCACAATAGGTGCAGCTGGTCTTTATAGAGAACCCAGAGGGAATGTGCAAAATCCTTACATAAAAGTACTACCCCCCTCCCATCCCACTGCTGCCAAGTAAAGTAAGTGCACTGCTGACCTTGGTCAACCGCAAGCTATAGAAGGTTATTAAACTCCTGTTTAGATGAGAAGGGCGAGCAGAAAAGTGAAAACGCTCCCAGCCATAGATCACCACCCCCCTGGAACCCTGGACCTGTGGGTGCAAGCACACCCTCCCCACTTGTCCACCATTCCCAATCATAGGATCATAAGACAATAGGACTGGAAAGGACTGTCCCTAATTAAATCATTTCAATCAAATGTCTATCCAACCTGGTCTTGAAAATTTCCAGGGATGGAGATTCCCAAACTTCTCTGGGTAGTCTGTTCCAGTTTGGATACCCTCATAGTCAGAAAGCTCTTCCTAATCTCCAATTTAAATTTCCTCTGCTGCAGCCTGAGGCCATTGTTCATACTCCTTAGCCCAATAGTCACAGAGAAAAGTGCACATCTTCTCTATAATCACCTTCGGGTATTTGAAGAGTATAGTCAAATCCCCACCTCAGTCTTCTCTTTGCCAGAATAAATAGCCCTAGCTTTTTCAGCTTTTTCTCATAAGTCGTGCTTTCCAGGCCATGACTGTTTTCACGACTGTTGCTCTCAGTCTGTGCCTTGAAGTGTGGGGCCCAAACAGGATACAGAACTCCAAATGAGGCCTCACCAGAACTGAATAGAGTGGAAGAATCATTTCCCTTGATTTGCAAATGACACTGTTAATATAGCATGTAGCAGCTTAATCTTCCTTTAGCCCAGCCCAGAACCAGTTATCTCAGAACAACCAGTCAGCTCTCAGTTCCAGTCCACTATTTCTTTTACAGGAAGCATGCTTAACCCCGCAACAAATAACGCAAGCAATAACAAAAGTAGCAGGCAAATAACAAACAAAAGTAAAAACTACAGTCTTTCTTGAGACCTTGGGAGAGAGGTAAGTCTAGATTTTTGGGCCCAACAAGAGTGCTTATCCATCACGATACCAGCCTCCTCTCTTTCTCTGCTCCCCTTCCTAGGAGCTTTCAACTCCCCTCACCCCCTCCCCGGGCCAGTCAATCATCTCTATCACCCAGAGCTCCT
Source organism: Caiman crocodilus (assembly GCA_030014935.1). Classification (NCBI taxonomy): domain Eukaryota; kingdom Metazoa; phylum Chordata; order Crocodylia; family Alligatoridae; genus Caiman; species Caiman crocodilus. The sequence goes on from JAGPOW010003685.1 coordinate 5,378,001, forward strand.
AGACAGGCAGACTCCTCTCTCTACCCCTTTCAGCTGTGCTTCAGCCCTTGAAGCCCCATATCTCCTACCTCGTTCCACGGGCTATTATTTTTTTTAATACCCTGCAGCTGAGCTTCCACCCCTGAACCATGCAGCTCATTATGCAATCCAGTATGTTGTTAGTTATTTTTGCAACAAAAGCACACTATTGGCTTGTGGGGTCTACTGTAACCCTTAGGTCCTCCTCTGTAGTACTGCAGCCTAGCCAATCATTCCCTGGTCCATATTTGTATTTATATTTATTCCAGCCCAAATGCAGAACTTTGCACTTGTCCTAATTGAATTTCATCTGATTGATTGCAGACTATTTTTCCAGTCTATTCAGGTCATTCTAATCCTACCCTCCAGAATGTCTGCAGCTCTACCCAGCTTGATGTCATCTGCAAATTTGCTAAGTGTGCACTCAACCCTATTGTCCAAATCATTAAGATATTAAATAATATCAGACTCAGTACAGTCCCTTGGTCATCCCCACTTGATACCTCCTCCCAGCTAAACACTGAGGCATTGGTGACTACCCATTGAGTATGATGATCCAACCAGTTATGCAATTACTTACAGTACCTTCATCTAGTCTACACTTCCAATAAGAATGTTGTGGGAGACTATCAAAAGCCTTGTTAAAGTATATCATTACATCTACTGCTCTCTCCAATCCACAGAGCCTGTTATCTTATCATTAGTGACACCAGTTATATCAGTAACAGTTTGACACAGTCCAACTGTTATGTAGGTCTGCACGCATCCTGATTAGTACTTAGAAAGGTACTAAGGATGGGAGGATCAAGCTCACTGTTAGATTCAGTGCCTTTCTAGCTGTCCTGTCTACAGTTTTGTGGATGATAAATCATTTGGTAGAACTATACAGTTTGTTTTTTGCACTGTGTCAAACTAGAAGGTCCATTCTTGCCTTAAAAATCTATAGATAAAATCCTGTCTCTACTGAAGTGAATGGAAAAATTCTCATTAGCTTTAACTGGACCGATTTCACACTAATAGTCTCTGTCTTTGTTTCATGCAACTGTAGAAATATCTGTGATGAAAGGTGAAGATCTGTTATGAGACTAACAGCTTACAATAGCAACAATTCTGGTAAGAGGCAGTCAATCAGTGCCAAGGGAAAGCAGCACAGAATATATTCTAAGTATCAATTAACTCTTGCACAAGTTAATGTTGGCTTCCAAACACAAAAATAAATCCTTAAAATATGCTCTCCCAATTTAAGCCTCAAAAAAAGTTTTCAGTCAGTAATTGTGCATAAAGAAAAATAATCCCTTGAGAGCAGAATGCAAAAAGCTATCATCACTGCATGCTCCAATTCACACAACAGTGTCCTACACCCACACTGCTGGGGTCATCAGTTCAGGCCCAAGACTCCTTATTTCTATTGAAGCTGATGCAGCAGACCCAGACAGCTGGCAACAGCTAAAAGTTTCACAATAAATGCACTGAAAAAGGACACAACATGCATTTGGGTCCACATGACATTCAGTCATCTGTGGAAGCAATGGAGCACAGGATTAGGCATGCAAAGGCTGGTTCATAGACAGGGGCTCTGGGATTGTTTAAGTGGGGGGCCAGGATGTAGCCACCAGAACACTGTGGCTCCATATCTTGTATAGCCCTGGAGCCACAGTATGAAGCATTTACAGGGACTGTGGCTACTGTTCCAGCTCATGGTTTGGTGCAATCTGTAGATGATCTTCAGACAGAAGAATGAAAAGGGGACATAGAGAAGAGATTACTTATGTGTGCCTATGTAGGAAGTCAAATAACAGTGAATATTTACTGTACTTACATTACAGTATAGACTGTAAAAACTATAAGGTAACTTAAAAAGAAGAATAAACTTTCACCATTTACCCTAGATTTGAAATTACTATAATGTAATTTCTTGTGCAAAGGAGGAAATAGGTTCTAATATTTGACGCAGACCATTATCATTTCAATCGTTAGAAAAAGGCACATATACAAAGTTGTAAAGACATTTTATTGTTTTTTTCCATAAAGAACTATACATATCTTTACAATCTGTTAGTGTGCAGGATTTTTACGCATAAATTACTTAGCTGAATCTTACAACCAAGACTCTCCAATATTATCATAACTTAAATCTTGGGGTGCCAATTACACAGTAATTATAGGCCCAATCCTGGTTCCAATAAAGTTAGTAAGAAAATTCCCGTTTTCCATACTCCCCATACATCTGGCTTATTTATTTTACATATTAATTTTTTTTAATGCTTATTGCCATGGCATCTAAAGTCTACAATAGCAGTTCCTGAACTATAGCCCGCAACCCCAAATGAGGTTGCAACATCAGCAGTTGGGGTCACAAGACTTCTGTGCCCACAGCAGGGCATGGGGCTGCAACAGGGATTGACCAGTTCCAGGCACGAGCTGCCTTCACAGCCCAGAGGGCAAAACCTAGCACAAGAGGAAGCATCACATCGTGGCCACCAAGGTGAGGTGAAGCAGTGGCAGCTCCCTCCCATGCTAGGTCTCCCCCCGCTGGGCTGTGGAACCCCAGGAGGAAGGCAGCAGGGCAACTTCAAGCCTGCCCCCTACCACCCACAGGCACCCATTGTGCCAATCACAGGACAGGGATCCACATACTGACTGCAGGAGCTGCCACCTCCCACAAGTGGCATCCAGGGCTTGGGTGCTGCTTGAGGGGGACGGACACATGGGTCAGGGAGCTGCAAGCCTGGCTCTGGGGCACCTGGGGGCTGCAAGTTAGGAGGAAGAGGCACCAGCAGGGTCAGGGAGCTGTGGGTCAGGAGTGAGGGGCACTAGCAGGGCCAGGGGCTGCAGGTTGGGACTAAGAGGCACAGCAAGGCCATGGGGCTGTGGGCTGGGAGTGAGGGGCACCTGGGGAGGTGGGGAGCTGTGGACTGGGAGTGAGGAACCATGCTGTGGAAATAGGGTCATGCTGAGGAAATGGAGTCGTAAATAGGGTCATGCTGGGATGCACTGGTCTCCAACGTAAAAAATTGTTGTAAAACTGTCCAGAGCAAGGCCGGGGGAGGAGGGGCAGGGGGAACGATTATATCACACCTTTCGTTTGCTAAACATCTCTGAATTCACTTTGAAATTGTCTGTATAGATTTAAAAAAAAAAAAAAAAGGAAACAAAAACTCCCCCGTGGATTCAGCCTGCACCAGCCTTTTATTCTAGATACCTTTGTAACACAGATCTGAACAAAAATCATTTCACAGAAGGCACCTATCAGGATAGTATACTACCCCCTCAATCCATTCCCTATCTCCCAACGGCCTCTTCACTTGCACTTCTGCTTACACTCATGTGCACTCACTCTGTCCCTGGTCCATAAAGTGTTCTGGGGGCCTAATTCTCTTATTTGCATCACAATACTCCCTTTATCCCCAAGTTACAGTGACATAAAAGGGAGAATTAGGCCTTCCTAGTCTTATTTTTTTTCCCTTAGCTATCCTCTCAGCTGACAAACTGAACTGCTCTCCTGATTTCAATGAAGCAACAATGATCTACACAGCTGAGGATCTGCTCCAAAATAATGTGGATGTGTTATAAGGCCAAAAGAAATGGGTCTTTTTAAATGCATTTTTTAAACTTATAGCTGATTCACAGTGTCTCCTGATAGCAGGGCTCTCTCTGTGATCAGCTCAAGTTGACTCTGCACCTTTTAAAAAGAATATGCCAGTTTCTATTGGTTGGAGAAAGAAAAAATCATATGGACAACCGTTTCCTTCATGCTGCTTTGTAAAACTTTCTATTAATTTGTGCCCTGTTTCCTAAACAGCAGTGTCTAACTGTTTCAATGGCACAGAAAAACAATTCATTTATCTGGAGGAAAACATTAGATTTGTAAGGAGCTTTAACAACGTAGATCTATTCTCAAATGCTGTGCGAGACAACGATATGCTTTGTTGTATTATACCGCCTTGCATATCTGGTTTAGATAATGAACCAGAACCAAAAAGAAAACAAACCTTTGCTTTTCAAAGAATACTAGGGCCAGCTTGTCCATTACAACTGAAGAAAAATTTTGACTACCATGCAGGTCATCATGATTACACTGCAGCCTTTTTATGCTAATAACTGCAGCAACTTAAACAGTATCAGCCTCTAACAAATATGGCCATGTAGGTACAGTATTTACCAGGCAGCAAACATGGTGAGTGTTCAAGCTGATATACCAGGTGATTGTTTTCAAAGCTGTTACAGTGTTGACACAGGGCACGTGCATATGTCAAGTGCATGGTGTTGATCCTGTCTCACTTCATATTTCATCTTGCTGTATACCTGTGTTTAACTGAGGGGTGGAAAGAAGGCAAACAGTTGGAGGCCACATCTGCTCACAGTACACTAACGTCCTTGTGTGTGTTCTCATATACCTGCCTTCTTATAGCACTTCTCATTCATCGTGTGTGGTAACAGACCGGACGGCATGTTCCCTTAGTCATTTTGGGTAGAGAAGCAGTGCCTGGAAGCAGGATATTGTCGGCTTCTACCCTTTCTTTCTTATCAGCAAGCCTTTCCCTTTATCCCTCTGGCCTCAAACAGTGCAACCCATCTCCCAAAATGAATCATGTTTGCCGAACTTCCATTAGAACTAAATGTGACCTAAAACACCAACGTGCCTAAATATTTCACCCAGAATTCAATTAAAAGAGATGAAAATGTTTTAAACCAGCAAAAAAAAAAAAAAAAAAAAAAGCATCCATACCCTAAAAATACCCCAGCCTGGAGCTTTTAAATTCTGCTTTTGTACTCTACTAGGTCGGAAAAGCCTCTTTCTTCCTTCTTGCCCCACTTTGTAGCAGACAAACTGCATGTTAAGCCTCTGTGAGTAATGCAGTCAAGGTTAATACAGTTTGTTTCTTACAGCCCTCACACCAGCAGTGAAATCAGACAGGCGAATTCTTACAGGCAGCCAAGAAATATTGATTGGAAACATATGGCAAACAATGCAATGGGTTACCTCGTCTTATTTGGCTTTAATATGGCTGTTTTTTTCCCCTCCAGTGCTGTGGACAGTCAAAAACTAAAGCTCTTATTTAAGAGTTTATTATGGAAACATTTTCCACAATAGAAGCCAAATTCTGCTTTCAGATATGAACATTCAACTCCCAGTGAACTTAATGGGAGTTGCATCAGGCAAAGAGCTGGGCCCTAAAAGTCTTACGTAGACAGTTGGATGGCAATACAAGCAGCATGTGAGAATGGATTTTCATTTGTATTTTTTTTAACCACAAAAGGTTGTTAACCATAAAAGGTTACATTGTTAACAGAGTTATAATTAAGGCTTCTGGTAATCCAACAATCATAATTGGTGCTTTTGGTTTCGGGTAGAAACTACTACTTATTTAAAAGAAAAAAACTATAAACCCTATAATTTAAGAAAAATAACAGTTGCACAGTAAAGATTAGAGTGAAGTAAAAATAAAGGAAATAAAATAGTAAAGACCAATAAATGCCCATTTCCCCCCCAGCTTCACGCCTTGCCCCCAACACAGAAATGCCTCAGAGTGGATACTTTTGAGTTATTTAGCATTTAGTCATTTTATCTGTCACAAAAAGTTAGCACTTGTTGTGTGTTGGTGATATCAGGGGTTTTTTTGGTTTGCTCCAACTGAAGTACTAGTTGATGAACATATGCATGACTCCATCATTAAATTCCATGTAATCAAGTCAGTAGGCCTGATCTTGCTATGTTGCATACAGGGGACATTTGATTTTTCAACACAATCTGAAGTGATCAGAGCACACTGTAGATGGTGCACCTTTACCAAAGAAAGTCAACTAGAAGCAAAGATAACTTCCACCTTTCCCACACTAAGAAATTGTTTTCTATGGATGGGTTTGTTCCATGTGGAGTAGTGATGAACTGTCTGCCTTACAGAGGTAGCCATGTGCACTTCTCCACTGCATGCAGTAAAATGAAAACACAGCCCAAGATGTCCCTTTTGACGGAAAACACAGACCTTCCTGCAAGAGGAAGATGGGAGATTCTCTCATTAATGCATTCTCCCTACTCAGCTGATTTCCTGTTACTAGCAGCATGTATACACAAGCCTATGAAACAGCTCGAGTCACTTCCTATGGTTTTCTATACAGACAAATAAAGGATCTAGCAGTTCCTGAAGCTGAATATTAATTGCTGTCACATATTTCATATACAAAAGATGAGGCCAGATTCTTCTTTCCCACCAGCCTGAATCATTTAAGTCAGTGAACTCACACTAATGTAAATCAGAAAAGACTTGGGCCCCATTCAAGAGAGCCAGTCAGAACAAGCTTTGACCATTTTTGTTTTATGCCACTGGCATACTCTACTCAATCTGAATGTGTTTCTTTTTCTCCAGAACTGTTTCAACTTTCAATGAAATGAGGGGTCCCCATGGGGAAAAAGTGAGCTATATAGGTTAAATCAGATATGTTAAAATACTATTGGGCAGTGGGGGCCAACCTTTCTAGCTGGCATGACACCAATAAGCCCATGCCCTCTCACAGTACCACTTGGATTCCCTATGCCTGCCAGATTTGCTGCTGTTGTCTGCTCCCTCTCCTGTGTTGTCCACTTGACTAGCCGGCTCAGCCCCATCTGCAGCTGTGCTGCCTTCCCCCTTCCTGATCTGCCACATGATACAGAGGCCACCAGGCCAATTTGGAATTATTGCATGTAGGTATAAAATCGAAACTGTGCAGCAAAGTGGCCTTCAGCATCTATGTTACAGTATTACAGTAGGGAAGATGAGATTTTACTCCATGATTTTAGAAAAGAGTAAGGAGGCAAGTCAACATTTTAATGGGCATCTCTCATACCCAGTGTTTCTTAGTACTCAAAGCTACACTACACATTTATTTTGTTAACACTCGAAGTGATAGATCATTTCTGAAACACCACAGCTGTTAACAGTTCACAGCAAAACTATGTAACAGACAAAATGAAGAAGGGAGGGAATTTCCCCTCCAATTACACAAAGAATTCAATTAAGCAGAACAGCTCAGTCTGGAATTTACCTAGGACAAGGAAAACACCCAGACTAAGAGTACCACACGTACAAAAAGTGCTACTATCTAATTAACATAAGCACTAAGGGAGCATGGTTTAATGATGAGCACGAGTAAGAGAACACAGATAAAACTAAGTAACACTAAAAAATTGCAGAGGACAGGCTGCATCTAAATGAGACACTGACTGTGCAGTAGTTCATTACTATTATGCAGTAGCATCACGTGGCATGAAGCATGCTGTAACATACCGTGCAGTAATAATGAGCTACTGCACAGGCAGCATCACCAAGAAGCCATTTTGGGATGCTACTGCGCAGTAACTTCAGTTACCGCGCAGTCATTTTGTACTTACGCGTGCAAGTATTAAATGACTGTGTAGTAATAGCTGCACAGTCAGCATCTCCTGCAGACACAACCACTGTTAAGGAAGTACTCTGAAGTATATGACAAAATTCTTCACATTTATAATACACTGACTTTCACAATGTAAACCTTCACGCACTGAGAAAACACAAAGTCACGCACTGAATGACAGTAAGCATCTCAACAGGAAACTGCTTTTCTTCAATTTACTAATATCTCTGCAATGTAAAGAGCTAACCTCAAGTTCTTTCCTCCTTCCTTCCTTTGTTCCTCTGAAGGTTTAACTCCTGTGCTCAAGCTTTCCTTCTGTCAGAGACAACTGAATATATACAGATTTCTATACGTATCCCACATACTGTAATATGAAACCCTGCAGCACTAATTACTAGAGAAGATGAACTTCCAGAAATTAGAGCACTCAGTTATGCATACTCGGGGGTTTATGTGCTGTATTTACGTGGAAACTAAAAGAACAGAAACAATGATTTTCCATTTAAAAAAAACCCAAAACCTAAAAAAAATGCTGTCAGTAGGAATTCTTCCTGTTGAATACCTACCATTAATGTAACTGGGAGAAAGAGAGACAAGCTTTTAATGAAAGACATTCTTCCTCAGGTCTCTGATCACAAGGAACCAGGAACTATGCTGTGCCTGGTCCCTCTGATCAGACCTGAGGAAGAAGAATGTCTTGCATCCAAAAGCCACTCTAACTTTATCAGCACTACATAATCCAATAAAAGGTATCACCCTCAGAAATCCTTGCCTCACATAATTTTTTATCATCATGGCTACAACACCACTCTTACACTATCTTACCAGTAACACCTTCAAACAAGACTGGAGTGTTTTTAATAATTATCTCCTAAAAGTTTTAGATTTCATTTGCTCATCTACTGATGCCCATAACATGATCTAAACTTCTATAGGGTTTATTGGCTTAGATCATAAACCCAATCCTTATCATATTCTGAGGTTCTTGAAAATGACCAAAATCTTAAGGAGACGTTACAAAATGATTTTTACATCACTATACAATAGACTTTGCTACCAAGCTATATCTCTGACCAGAAATATACTAAGTAAATATTTCTGAAATGTTTAAGCAGCAATACATTGCATGGAGCTTTCTTACTGCTTTTCACAGAGGAAATAGGATGGACTTTTGATTACAGAACAGGGCCTGGATTGTGTGTCAGCTCCTTCACAAACACAGTGTAATCTTGGTAGTGCAATAGTCACTCCGGGTCAGATTTTCAGGATGAAGCAATTCCCATGTTGACACTTATGGCCAGATATTTAATAGATTTTATCATGCAGCAGTCCATTCTTTTGAAAAATCTGACCATTGACTTGAGATCCTAAGTGGGAGCTAAGATCTGAAAATTTAGCCCTGATATGAATCCAGATTAGCTGCAAAAAATTGGCCTACACATTTGATTTTCCATCTTTGATTTAAAGAGGGATAAACCTTCCTCACTGGAAGGTGGTTCCACGGAACTAACTTCTGTGAAGTATTAATTTCAGTGACATATACAATGGCATCACTCAAAAAATGTATGAGAAAGTAAAACATCAGTGAATATGTTTTACAAGAGAAAGCATATAATTATAGCATTAGGATCCCATTATTTCATGATTGATTCTTTTCATCACTATCTTTGCTACATTACTTCACTTCTTACCAAAATGTCTCGGGCATAAACAAGGAGAACTTACTATAGATAAGTCAGGGGTGCTGAGGTGACAGCATTAGTTCTCCAGCAAGCTCTTATAATACAGTTAAACAATTTAAATGGCTAAGTCTACGCAGGTCAGTTAATGCAGAAGATGCTTTCTCATCTATAGACATGGATTAGAATACAGATTATATCCCAAATAAAATGAATTGTAATTTACTCCCTTGAAGAGTATCTGCTCCCATCACAAACCTGCCCATTCTGGCAAAACCAAAAATGTTTGGTTCAAGAGGAATCCAGGCCTGAAAAAACAGGGATGGGCTAGTCTTGCAACACAGCAGTGGAGCCATGTGGGGATGGCTTGAGCCACGCTGACTGCCTCTAACCAATGCACTCATTGTTTCATTTTTTCCAGCAGTAAAAATGCTACATTTTTGTAACATAAAGAAAAAAGCGCGCACACAAACAAACATGCCTAGTCCACCAGCATGTGAAAAGGCTCTTCTGAATCAAGGTTCTACACTTGTCTAGGAAAAGACTGCTGCCATTGTTGCCACTGGTGACCACATCCACTTGGCAGAAGCAGCAGTATTGAAATCACTTTCCATTGAGATGAGCTACACATCAGGCCCTCAGCAACATTTGCTTTTGCTAGACTCCTACAGCTGGGTGTCCTTGTAAGATGTAGCTATTTCCTGTCATTCCTTTCTTATATTAAGTACTGGACACTCTTCTGAACACTGACCAATTAAAATACTGCATTTCCCACGTCACAGGAAGCAAAGTAACCGCCATTCACGTGCACTCTTCATTGGTTTCAAATGCTGCAGAAACAGCTGACCTCTGATGGTAAAACAACAGTGGGACAAATCCAGGGGTCAATAGTGAGCTAAACAGAAAACAAATAATGAGTGCATGAAACCACTTCAGTTGGTGGTTCCATAGTCTTGTGTTATGGGCCAACTTCCAATCAGTGTAAATGTAAAAACAAGGAGGCTACACCTATTTACACCAATCAAGGGCCTAAACCAGGGGTGGGCAATTATTTGTTCCCATGGGCCACACAAGGAGTTTTACTGAGCTGTTGCAGTACAGGTCAGCACCACAACCCCAATTTGTCCACATTCTTTCTGTAGAGGGGGGGCCAAAACTGGACACATTACTCCAGATGTGGCCTCACCAGTGCTGAATAGAGGGGGACAATCACATCCCTCAATCTGCTGGCAATACTAGTACTAATGCAGCCCAGTATGCCATTAGCCTTCTTCACAAGGGCACACTGTTGACTTATATTCAGTTCATTGTCCACTTTAACCCCCAGGTATTTTCTTCCTCAGGTCTCAACTGATGAAGAATGTCTTACATTCAAAACAGTGTCTAACTTTATCCCAACTACATAGCTGGTCCATTAAAGTATGTCATCTTAAGAAATCCTTGCCTCGGACAGATGCATCATTTTTGGGCCCTGAAGCCTTTACAACTTCCAGCAACTTCTTTAAAAGGAGGCTAGACAGACACCTTGCCAGGGTTGTTTGACCCCAGCACTCTTTCCTGCCCATGGCAGGGGGTCGGACTTGATGATCTGCTCAGGTCCCTTCTGACCCTACCTCCTATGAAACCAAAGACATAATTTCACCCACCACTAGGGCTTATTGGGCGGGCAGTAGTTCAGCTGTTCACGGGACGACAGCAGTGCTGTTCTACATCATCCAGTAATACCACACTGCAGTTCAGAATCCACAGGGATGAATGCTAGGGGCTCAATAGCAACACAGTTAGTTTCTTTCTTGAAGGCTTATCTTATAAGCTTCCTAACACTGACCCATTCAGTCCTGACTCAGGAACAAGTCACTTACAGAACTACTCCAACCACTTCCTGCATGCATCACCCATGATTTGGTTTGACTATCTCCTTCCTAATTATTCAGCAGCTCCAACTCTGCATAGAAAAGAGAGCGCGGGGGGGGGAGCAGACAAAGGAATAGGTGAAACAGGAGACAATATGTTCTATCTTTGTTATGGCTGACTAAGTTATTCTCATAAAAAGAGTAAAAAGCAAACATTAAATTGCATTATAAAGATATATTAAAAAAAACCCCAACAACTTTGGCTCATCTTCTGCCTTCCTGCTGGCAGTCATGTGTCTGCCAAGTGTGTCATGTGCCTGAGGCAGCCTGAGCTTGTATCTTTCACAACTGATTTGTTCCCTCTCCATGTGAGTTAAGAAAGCAAATAACTTTGAGATTGCCATAGAAAAGCCTGCACACTTGCTGATTCCTCTAGAGATAGCGCTTGTTCCTCCCTGCTATGACTAATTAATTTGGTATATTCTTGCACATGCACATTACCCCAAACTTTTCTCCTTCGCTGTATCTCTTTTTGAACCACTGCAAAGCCAGCTCCCCACTGAGGAGGGAGCATACTTCCAAGGCTGATTCTAGAAACAGATCAATCTGCACCAAGTGCCAAGCTCCATCAACAGAAAATATAACAAACTGTGCTTAGTTAGCTGCACTGGGCTCTAAAAAGTATCAATGGAGTATTTCATGGAAAATAACTATTGTCTGGCACAGGCCACTTTCATGGCATGAGTCAAGTACAGGGGATTGTTACAGCTTTCAAAAGGAATGCCAGGAATGCACTGAAAAACCAGGAGCAAGGTCCTTCAAAGGCCACTCCCTGCAGATCACAAGACCAGTTAAAATGCAGAGAAAAATATTTATTTTCATGTAGGCTGTTCTCGTTGCCTTCCTCCCTGAAACCTGCCTGTAATTATTTTTACATACAATTTCAAATCTGGCAGTAACCTGGGAAAGACAATGTACCTGTTGTCTCAGTCCTAAAAATACAGCATCCTTGATTTGCTGAGCAGGGTCTTCTATCTAAAGGGACCTTTATATTGGCTGTCACTAGGGAAAGAAGCCTAAACAGTGAGCACATGTTTCAGGATCTGGTATTTCTAACTGACTGGGCAGAGGGGAGGCAGGAGTGTAGGGAGCTCAGAAGAATGTGAGACCACCAGAAATGCAAATAAACACTGATTAAACCAATATCATATCCACAAATAAAATCACCACTGAAAGTCAGCTCATGGATTATACTTCAAGCACAAAAGGGTTTCAAAGATCCCCGCAACTACCTATTTGGTTCACTTCCCTACAGTCCAATCCACCCAGCACTGAAGACGGTGACAAAGCTGCCGGGACCAAGGCACTGTCCAATCCACCCAAGCTGCCCATCTGACCAGCCCAGCTGTTTTGTTTTCTACTCTCATCTCTGTGCCTTGTTTTATGAGACTCTTTAAAGCCTACTGAAGCCTCAGACAAAGCCATCAGACAAAGCCTCAGACAAAGAAGAGGGTTCTTCTCCTTCAGCTCCTTCAACAAAATACACCTCTTCCAGAAAGCCCATACACTTGGTGCTTTCTTCAGTGAAGCAAGAGACAAATGATGTGGACTGGGTTTCTGAATTCTGAGCCAGCTCTGCTAGTGGATGAAGAGTACTTGTTCCTCTGGCATAAGTGAGGCTGCTCCATATGATACAGGTGCACCTGTAGTGGTGCACAAGGACCTTTTGCAAGCCAGGGAACAGGGAGGACGCAGACAACACTTCTTACCACTGTATATGCACAAAGTATGCCCCATATGCAAGGCTGGGGCTCAAAGCAGGTTCCTCAGATTGAGGAATACTAGCTCTACACTACCCAAAAAATTGCCTCCTTCCATTGCCACTGTCAGACTGCCTTCCAGTCACTTTACACTACTGATCTGAGACCAAGAATTTAACCCACAATTTTTAAAATGCCAGGGCTGCTGGAAACTTTAAGCTACTTGCATTACTAACCAAAGCAACCTCAGAATCTGTCTGACTGTAACCCTAGCCTCTCATCTTCTTCTTTAACAACATATTCATGCCTTAACTTAGGACCTGAACCTTTGAAGAAATACAACACTTCCTCATAAACACTAAGATCTCTCAACTCCCACTCAGGTGAATGGGAACTGAAAGCTCTCACCACATATTATCAGGTATCCAGGTTGTAGTTCTACTGGTCTAGAAGCAAAAGGAATCAGAACTCATGGCAGATATCACCTCTGCCACAAGTTTTAATTCCTTTCATCACATATTACATGTTCAGCATATCAGGGGCTCAAGCTCCCTCTGGGACAAGGACTTTTGTTTCTCTGCCATATGCCATTCCCGTTCATTGTATTGCTTTAAAATGAAGGAATAGTTATGTGCATCTTCTGCTTCACAAGCCTGCTCTATGCTTTGCACACCTTGCAACCTTCTCTTACTTTTCTATTTCCTTCCCATAAACTCACGACATTTCTGAACACATTTGGAAAGAACTAATTATTTTCACTGCTTAGAGGTAAAAAATGTCCCTTTTAAGGTCAAGAATTTCCAAGTTTTTTTCTCATATACTGTAGGTGGCAACATTTTTTGCATCATTACTATGCCAAATCAGAGCCTGTCTTGACTTATTTATGTACAAAGACAGATGCAAATGTGAATCTACAGCTACTAGTGACACAAGGCTCAGAATGTATTCAGACCATTTAGTGAGACAATTCAATACACCTGCTGATTTCCCAAAAAGATGTTTAACCCAAGACCCAGTGCTGCAAATGTAAACGCTTCATTGGTAAGGTCAAATGCTGATTTTTTGTCTACAAACAGTCCCCAAAAGCAATGCTATTTTCTCCCTGGTGGGGTGGGGCCCCTCAGGGCTATATCCTGGTCAGGATATGAATGTGTGCATAAACATTTGACCCACCTGATCTTTGGCCATTCCAGATTATCTCTCTCTGCTTGAATAATCTATTGCTGATTTACCATACTAAAACACTGGTCTGGCATTACCGGCAAATGACCACCCACAATTACCATTCAGTTGTGTGTATTCTAACCTACAGTGGACCTTGCATCACTAGAAACCCAGCCTTGATGGTGGGGCAGTACAAATTCCCCTGAAGTCTTAAAATGTGGCCCAGCAAGGCTGGCCAGAGAATCTAAAATATCCATCACAAAAGTCAAAAGCCTTTTTCCCATCCAGCATATATCAGTGGTTAAGACCGACTCATTGAACACAAGCTCATAATTAATGCACTTCAGGGTTCAAAACTTGCCAGGGCTGTCCATAAACATAAATCTGGTCTCTTCCTAATTTCTAACAGATATTTCTCTCCATAGCAAAGGCAAATGTTGCTTAGGAGATCAGGATAGAAAGCAAAGGGATGCTGCATTTCAGACCAAGATGCACTACACAGCCGCCAGTTAAGTGGCATTTAATTCCTCCCATTGAAATATGTGGTAGGACCGCAACATCAATACTTCCTTTATAATCTCTACAACTGACTTCATGCCTGACACATCTGAATGGAAGAAATTAAATGACATGACAAATCCATGACATTATGGACATCTGACAGATGTTTAGGAAAAGGCTATTCACTGATCAGATTCAGATTTTACTGCTGCTAAAAAAAAAATATTTAACTTAAAAAAAATTGCAAGCTATCCAATAAGAAACAAGGCTCTCCTCTCTCCAATAACCATTTTATATCAGTCTGATGATTAAAGTGGAGTCACCCTGATTTCCACTGGCAATGTGGTCTCTGTTATGATCTGTGGTCTTTCTTACATAAGTGTAAGTGAGGACTAACTCCTCCTAAGGGCTGGAGAATTACACTAGAGTAAAACTGGCTCAAGAGATGGGTCAGGCATTAATTTCTTTAATCTGTCCTAGTTTCCCTTTTTTTCTTTTTTAGACCCTAATCCAGGCCCATAATTTATACCATCCCAAAAAAGCACTGCACAACTTTATATTAGCTATGGCCAGTAGGGAAAAGTATCTGCTTCTCATGGCCACAGCTGGTTATTTTGATAAAATGCATAGTCTTCAGAGTTACAGTCATAAAGTATGTGCACAAGAGCCAGGCCTTCAATTCTGTACTTCACTGACACCTCTGTAATATATGTTCTGAAATGTTCACGCTGAATGCTACGTACATGCCTGTTACATGCCCCAGGCACTATTATGTCCTATGCAGAAAAGACCCATGCAAGGGCCAAGGTTCATGTAAATTCCTATATACTGTTCCATCAAGGCTTGGAGGTTGTTCAACTATAAACCATGGAAAATACTCCCCCTTATTTAAGAAATAGGATCCCTGTCAATGACCACCTACTGTATCACTGTGCAGTAAGGTTAGTCGTAACAGAAATCAGCATTATCTTACACTGTAATGGGCTGAAATGGAGGATACTATGGAGAGCAGTGTCTCCCTATGTTCCTCACTCTTTGGCAAATCGTATCCACTGGCATCTTAACCACACGCATACCTCCTACAGAGGAGTTCCTATGGGCTCCTAAAAAGCATGACAAGAAGTCTCTTACTCCTTTCCTTTACATTCCCTTGTTTTTTGCACATCACTTCCATGTCTCACAGCACAGCATAACTGCAAAGCATGGGTTCAAAGGAAGAAAAATGTTACTGTTCAGTGGAATTTTC
Source organism: Caiman crocodilus (assembly GCA_030014935.1). NCBI lineage: Eukaryota > Metazoa > Chordata > Crocodylia > Alligatoridae > Caiman > Caiman crocodilus. The sequence continues at coordinate 5,393,596 of JAGPOW010003685.1, forward strand.
CTCTCATCTGTATGAATCAGATTGCAAGATCTGAGTGACAGGTGGATGCTAATCCTAAAACGGGAAGTCAATCTGTCTGCTCTCATATTCTTACCCAGCTATTTATATCATTTGCAGGGGGGTGAAACATAGTGGATCCAAACTTTTTCATCAATAGGGGAGGTCTTCAAGGCCATATTTTTAGAAAGCAACTAAAGACATTTATTATGCAAACAGAGTACCCTTCTACCTTAAATCTGCTCACCAGATGTGGACTTCAAAAAGTATCTAAGTACAGTTTAGCTGTAGAAAATAGCTCTAAAAGTCCTGTGCACAGTGCATCTGACCTACATCTCAGATTCATTCCTTACATCTTCAGCAAATTATTTCTTTTTTTTCACTTGACCTCTGCTGCTTTCCCATTTTATCCCAAAGGCTTAAAAGCTATATAAAAGTGCATCATCAGCAATTTACAAGAAAAGAGGAGAGAGTTATATACAAATGAGAGGCTTTCATTCAAGCTGTTTTGCTCTAAGGGACTTAATATTTTACAAGCAGATGCCTATAACGACTTTATGAACAAATCTGAAAAGGTAGCCTAGGCAGGGCAGGTAACAGAACAAAGACATGGTTAACTTTAAGAAAGTGAGATGCTTCTTTTAAAATGTAGAATGCTAACATTAATAAAACAGTGATTAATGTTAACATAATTAATGTAATAAACTTTCCTTGATTAGAGAAAATGGTATGCTGAGCAGTATCCCTGTGGCATGGCATATGGCTCCTTATCCTCACCTGTTCTTCCACCATGTAAATCTGAGCTCTGCTGAGTCACTACCGTTACTATCACAGGGTACTGGAGAACATCCTAATCTTTCTACCTTTATGCCAGCCTCACTGCCCCACAGCCATGAGTCATGTATGGCTTCAAGGAATCACTGCATAAGCCATTAATGAAGATGAAAGGGTCTCTGCCCCAGTATACCCATGAGAAAAATCAGGTGGATTCTCCTATAGTGAGTTCCCCAATGTCTACTTAGGGAGGAAGAGCTTTCCATGACTGAATGACAGGAAGCTTGGCAACAACTTGATAGGGTCAAGTACAAGGGCAGGCAATTGTTTTGGGCAGAGGGCCACTTACTGAGTTTTGGCAAGCCATCGAGGGCTGCATGACAGGCAGCCCAGGGCAGATAAATATTAATTTTCTAAATTTTTAGGGAATGGCCTGGTGAGCCGCATCCGGCCCCTGGGCTGCATTTTGCCCACCCCTGGTCAAGTACTACAAGGAAAAAGGTGCTCTTAAAAAGCAACCGTTCAATGATCAATGCCCGGGGTGGGGCAGCTACAAATATGTGGCCCAATAATACATTTACTGAAGAAAACAAGAGGCAGAGGCCAGTGGTAAAATACAAACTCACTAAACAATACTGATTGGTTTAGAAGAATTTGCAAGGTGCTCTCAAAGAAAAAAAGGAAAGGCAGACCACATGTGAGTTGGCCACACAACATAAACTTTGGAGCAGAGCACTCAAATATAATCAAGACACAGGGAAAGATTTCATAATTTCTCTTTTTCTCAAGCAAATTACATGGTTTTCAACCTACAAAGAAGCTTCAGAGTTTCTGGTTAAGCATACTGCATGTGGTACAAGTGTTGGCTTTTACTTGTGATGATGTTCTGAATGGCAACACTGATGCCAATTACTTGGGGGCTGTTCAAAATATCAAAAACTGCAATTTCAACTCATTTTTGAAAAGCAGCAAAGACGACAAAGGATATGAGAGCTATAAATGCGGCATAGGCCCAAGATGGGCCTGAAGGAACAAAGTGTTTCATAGAAGTCCTCCCCATCCTTACCCCACTCACTTATGGAGAAGGTAGGGGGAAAGTATTCCCTTAAGGGCTCAATTCTGCTGTCATTACCAATGCCAAGTTGTACTTTAACTTGTGAAGCCCCATTGATTCAAAGTGAGGTACTTACAGACTTAGACCCTGTAGTTAGTTTCACATGGACAGATTTATGCAACACTGCTGAACCCCATCAAATCAGCAAAACATTTGCACTGGGGTTCATTTTTGGCACTTGCAAGATTGGAACCTAAAGCACCACTTGGTGAGAGTAAAGATACTAGAATTGGGTTCAGATTGTGCAGGCCCATCCTGAGCATGCTCAAGGAAATCCATATAAACTTATTACCCGTTATACCTCCATGAGGTCTGCCTGAGTATTGAAGCATGTGCTAAATGAGAGCAGGAGGAGGACGAGCAGAATACCAACGTCATTAATCCATAAATCTGAGATGCATGACATTTTCCTCAAACACTGAGAGAATCCCCTAAAGGTAGAAGACACATATTTTAGAATAAAAAGATCCCAAACAAATGAAAAGACAAAACTGCTTTCAGAAGAAACATCAATGTTAATTCTGCCCCTCCCAATCTCACTAATACCCCTCCCCACACATGCATACACATGCTACCACTACCAATTTACTCTTTTTTCCCCTCTTCTTTACAGTTTAAGAGAAATATGAAAAAAAAAAGTTCTTGCTATAAGAAGCTTTTAAGTCACTGCTATCCCTCCAAAATAACTGGAGTTTTTCTTCATTTCTTTGAGAACAAACAAAGTACTTAGAGCAACGATTCTCTTCCAGGATGCCACAAAACCCTTCCCAAGGGTGCCACAGCGCCTGGCATCCATGCCAAGACAGAAGTTATCAGTCCTCCTCCTGTCTGTTGTCAGGCACCACAGTGCACTGCAGGCAAGTGGTGCCTATGGCTGCCCCCCAGCCCTCAGCAGTCCCTGCACTCCCAGCAGCGCGTTCTGCCTTGCATGTACACACATAGCCAGGCAGACAAGGCCATGCTTTTCTAACCAGTTCATATCCCTGCTGCTCCCAGGGCTGGCAGGAGGGGCTGTGAGTGCACACAGTCCTTGGTAGGTGAGTCACTGGAGAAGCAGCCACAATGGCCCAGGCTGTACTTCAGGTACAAACCAGAGATGAGAAGGGAGCAGACTGTAGAAATAGTAGGGACCATTGGTGAGGGTCTGCCCCCACCACCCTCACTGGGTACCAGCCAGTTTGCAGCAATGTATCTTAACAAAGTGCCATTAAATTCCAAAAAAATGATGGAGGGGCACCATGAGAAGAAAAATGTTGAGAACCACTGGCTTAGAGAAATAAGGGGAAACAGACAACTCTGGAGCAAAGGAAAAAATAAATCTAGTAGTATGGGTTACCTCTGGCCCTGTGTAGGGAAAAACCCAGTAACAAGGATGTTCAGCCCATGACTGCTCCGGACCACCCATCTGACACACACGCCATTCCAGTAAAAAGGAAGTTGCCATTGAGGAGGATTGTAGGATGTTCTTTGGCTCTGTCAGCATTGAGGTTTCCTCCAGTTCTGCTGACTGACTTCTAACCCTGCTACAGGACTTGTCCAGACCTGCTAACCACATCTTGCCATTGTGTCCTCTAGACTTGTTCTGAGAAAGTTTTGGAAATGCAACTTTAAAAATGTAGGTAGCTAGTCCATACCCAGTGGCTAAGTCTGTTCCTAAAGGTGAATCCCTAGCCAGCCTACCTTACTGGTAAAGTCACATTTCCCTTATTTGCCAAAAATCTATAGCACGGAGACAAACTGGAGCACAAACCAAGATAATTACTTACGAAGAAGCAGCTCAAGCCATAGGCTTGGAAATAGTCAGAGATAAGTTTAATGATCAGAGCACAGGACTGGAAGCCAGAGACAGCCAAGCTCTAATCCCTGCTTTGGCACTGCTTTGCTGTATGGCTTTAGACCCCCACCCTCCATCTTATTCCACAGTCATAATGTGAAAGATAACATTTGATCTCTGGTATCACACAGGAATGTTCTTATGAGTTCATGTTTGCCAAGTAATCTGAGGATCGGAAGTGCCATATATGGTTGGACCAACATGATTCATTTATTCAGGACTTACCTAGTAAAGGGGCAGACAGAAAGAAGCAGCTCTAAGAAAGCATAATAGCTCAGCGTAACAAGCTAATACTGAAAAGGTTAACCCAGGGTCTGAAGTGTGGTTGACCAAGTTACAGAAAGCTCACAACAGACTTCAGGACAAATCTGGCACTGATTTGTTACAGCCTGCATAATCCCACTGAACTAAACAGGATTGCACACGTCAGAGCAGAACGTGCTCCTCACTGTTTATTACGTCTATGCAGGGAACACATTACAAAAACACATTTATTTAAGGGAATTAATCAAAGCTACATGCATATGATAAAACACAAATGACACCTAAACAATTCTGTTTTAAAGCAGCCTCTGTTTTGTTAACCACTTGGGATTCCCCATGAACATAAATGGGGGTCTTGCCACATGTGAGCTGGTGTTCATAGTTTCGTTCTACAACTCAATTTCTACAGATAATCTGAAACCTTGCTGCTCCAGCTTTGTGTTATTTTTGGAAACCCATTTGTAAAATGTTGCATTTGACCTTATTTTATACCCTGCACCTGCTCTAGCAAGAAGCTGACATCACTCCACTACCCCCACTCCTTCACACCCCTGAAATCAGCTAAGTAAACAGGTTAATGTGGAAAATATGCTGTCTTTTGTAGAAACGACAGAGTTTTGCATGAGGGTCAGGAAGCCTGCTCATGAACCAGTCCAACAATGTGGGTTAGAAAGGTAAAGTAACATGTCGGATGCTCTTCTCAGAATAGGTGGTGGAAAAAAGAGAAAAGTCATTTTGTCTTCCATCTTATTCAAAAGTTCTTAAGAAAGGCAAAGAAAATACATAGTGATAAGCCATGGAAAGACATTAACAACATTAACAGAACACGTGAAGTGGAAATGAGTGCTCCAGCCTCACTGCCATCAAGTTGCAGCTAACGCCTTTGTCTTCCAGCCTATCTCCTTCTCCATTTAAGCTCAAAATGTTACAATTCATAAACCTGTTGCCATAGAAACCATTGTAATGTCACAAGTACATATTGGTTCTCTTCCACAAAGGCAGATTGCAGCATATGGACTCAGGGGTCCCTACAGCTTCCAACACAAACATGTATGCACACAGACACACAGGGACAATACTGCAGAAAAGCACAATACAATGTTCCTGAGTACAGGGGGATATTTAAAAATAAATGAATGGATCTCTTTAAACTTGAAAAAGTTGATAAGAGAATAAGTACATGAATGAGTGTCAGAATGGGATGGGGCCATAGGTGAGCAGGTAGTGGCATCTGGGAGCAGGATGTGGGGGCTGTGGCTGGGGCCGGGATCACGAGGCCATGCAAGTCATGTAGGGCTGTGGCAGTGGAACGGCCATGAGAGTCCTGTACGGCTGTGGATGAGGCGGTGACAACATGGGGCTGGGGTGGAACTGCGATCCACTCTCCACATGACACATCGCGACCAGCCCAACCCAGGAGGGGGGACAGAGCACACACCCAGGACCCAGCCCCTGCCCCAGCACACAAGCAGCCCCAGTACAACGTGGCTGCAGAGCAGCAAAGCAGCAGCACAGGGCAACCCCAATGGGACCATGCTGTACTAGGGTTACCCAAACATGCCTGTGTAGGAGCTGGGTACATGCTCCACCTTGCCTGGGTCAGGCTGGTCACGATCCATTGTGCAGCGAGTGAATCGCTGTTCTCTGCTCCTGGCCCCGCACTGTCACTATCTCATGTTCTCAGCCCTGACCCTCCCCCCTCACGCTCTCCGTCCTGCTCCTGGGCACCACTCACCACCCACCTGCAGCCCCATCCCATTCCCCCAGCTGAGCATGCCCTTCTCCATGGGGGTCCCAGGACAGTCTCCATGGAGACCTTTCCCAGCTGCTCCATCTGGCACCTCCAGACCATTTAGTAATCTACCATTCAGGCAGTCCTGGTGATCTGTTGCAGGGTGGGCAGGGGGAATAGGGGAGAGGTGTGCTGACCTGGCCTGCAACAGTTCAGCAAAACTCCAAGTGGTCCTTCAGCCCAAATAATTGCCCACTGCTGCTCTGACAACCAAGAAATTCAGAATTACTGCTGCCATTCCAGACTTACCCGTGCACTGATGCTGTTTCACAGCATAGCAACACATGTATCGCTTGCTAGTGTGAAGTCTTTGAAATATTTAGGCAAAACTTTACAAATGTTCAAAATAGAGTTGCACTGATACATTGATTCATAGGTCCATATTATATTGGCACTGATACAAGGAAAATTGACATTGCTGACAATGGGCTTTTTTTGGCTTATGTGGCTGATAATGTCACCAATAAATGCCACATACATATGCACAGCCACAGCATACCCATGTCCAGCCTGGCAGCTTGAGGAACAGCATCCGGCTGGTAAGTCTGTTAGGGCAGGAGGGAGGTAACATGCATGGTGGGGGCAGATAAAGGTCCCAGTGATGAAGGAGGGAGGCAGGATGCAGTATGGAGCTGCAAGAGGCTTGTCTGGGGTGTGTGGGAGGGGGCAGATCCTGCTGCTACCCCAAAGAAGCCATAGGAATGTAACCCCTGGGTCTGTGTGTGGGTAAAGACCGGGCTGCTGCAGCAGGCAGCACTGGGCTCTTCCTGGCCGAGGGGCTGGGCCAGGCCTGTGCTGGGAACAGGCAGCAGCTGCTCTGGGAGCGGGGGCTACGGGTGATGGAGTGGCCACATCCCACCCTGCAGACCACCCCCCTCTCAGCACTGCTGCTACCTGCCCCAAGCTCAGCCTTCGCCCCACCCCCCTGCAGGGAAAAGCCCTGGACCCAGCCCACAGCCTGCCCTTGCCCCGTGCACAGATCCAGGGGCCACACATCCCACTCATGGCTCCCAGCAGAGGGATCTGCTCACTCCCCCCTCTCCCACGTGGACGAGCTGTGCAGCTCCCTCCCATGCCTCAGCTGGGTAGCACCTGCCCTGGCCCCACTCCCTCCCTCACCACAGGGGCCTCAATTTGCCCCTTCCCATCCGTTCCCTCCCCCGCTTCCTTCCCCTGCAACAGTCTTACCAGCTGGACACTGCTCTCCAAGCTGCCAGGCTGACTAACAGCAATCAGATTAGTATCTGCCAATATGGTTTGTTAATAATTGCCATCAGTATTGTCCCAAAAAATCTTTCAGTGCACCCCTATTTCAAAATGTACCCTCAGTTCCACCTGTGAAATTCCACTGAGAGTTCTGAAGTTGTCTTAGTGTAACTGGGATTCAAATATAATCTTAAAGCCTCACTGATGTCTTGTGAAAAATTTTAAGAAAAATAAAAGATCTATTAAGAGCAGTTACTATACCTTATCTCTTTGCCTCCTGCTATTGACAGATTTACAGGGAAAAAACCTCAGTTAAGTGTTTAGTTAAAATGATGTAAACCTGCAAACACATCAGAGTAACACACCTCAGAAACAGATGTTCTTTCTTTAGTGTTTCTAGAAGTTATCCCTCACATGAGGTCAGAGTGCTAACTTCTGCCCTTCATTGTGCCCTCAGAACCCAGTTACTTCAGCTGATTTCAGTGAGGCTGCAGGGATATATATAACAAGGATATATATAACAGAATTTGCCCTATAATGTTCTGTCTGAGCCATAACAATCAGTTACTGTGGAAATACAGACAAAGAGGCAATTTTGTAAATTCAGCACAAAGAGCTTCCACTTTGCCTTCTCTTTCTGCATAGCCTCTGGGCAAGGTGGAGTCCGGATAATGAGCTTCATCATTCAAATAAGGCAGCTGTAAATTAAAAAGTAGAAACAACTGTAAAGGTAGGTTATCACAGCTACGCTGCTTAAAAATGACAGGGCAAACTGCAAGTTCATAGGCCGTGAACCTTCCCTGGTCTTATAGTTACCTAAAGAATAATAAATAAATTGGTTTAAAATGAATGGTAATGGGACAATGTGCCAACTACATTCCAGATTTATTAGACAAACCTCTTTTGGGAGCAAAACTATTTTGATAGTTTGGGAGACACAGTTAACAACTGCAATGAACCCTGCAATCAAGGTACTACAGTTATGGGGTTATTATTATTCCAAGCAGGAGTGGGATTTTTCATATGGAGACAACCTAAAGACAACAAAACATTTGCACAAAAGGCAAATTGCTGTGCTAGTAAGCATTGGTTTCCTTCTGACATGGATGGCACGTGTCTGGGAAGCACTCTTCTTATTAATGATCCTCAGTTTCTTTCTTCTTATGCCATCACTGGAACCACAAAGTAATACCGTACTTATGACATCACAGTACACTGATATAAAAATGACTCCTTTCAGGATCTGGTTGAAACAGCTGGAGAGTTTCAGAAGCTGAATTAAGTGGTGGTGGTGGAAGAAATCTGCAAATTTTTCATTATTTACCACAGTTCTTTTCATATCACACACTGAACTTTAAAAACTAGACCAGAGATTCTCCATCAAGATGCTATGGCACCCTGGGGTGCCCCAAGATCCTTTTAAGGGTATGGCAGCATGACGCACAAAGTTAGCACTGCTATGTGTACAAATATGATTCACAAGATAAACCCAGAGTTCTTTCACAGCAATACACAGTGACCCACTGTGGTCTCTCTGACTTCTTCCCAACAGAAGAACTGCACTAATATTTTTATAGTGAAAAAAAAAAGTGAAAACTAAGACCTAACATTTTCTGAGGTGCCTCAAATATATCAAGAGGTGCCTTGAGTCTAAAAAGTCTGAAAACCACTGTACCATGAAGGCACATTAAAGAAAAGGAAGGGGAAGGCTTTTCTCTCTGCCAGAGAGAATTGAAACACAACGCCGTTGCAAACATTTGCGACAGAGAGAGACTCAGAAGAAGTGAAACAAGCAAAGGGTTTGATGAAACCAAAGGTTCTGTTCCAAAAAGAAACACTGCTATTTATTTATCAGTCCATGCTACAAACAGAACTGTGTGTTTCTGGATCACGCTAGTGCCCAGGGACCACTGGCTGTGGCATCCTGCTTCAATTGCAAGTCTAAGCAAGCAGGAAGTTTAGCTAATCCTGTTACGTTATCATGTACTTCAGGCCCTCTTCTAGGAAAAGCCTGAACTTAGTCCTAGCTTAAAACTCCAGTTCTGTGGGCTGAACTTTGAGGGAGTCCACAACCAAAGAATGAGCCCTCTTCCTTTCTGGCAGGGAGTATTACTTCTGCCAACTGCCTGGGTCTCTTCAGTAGCTGGCATCATCTTAGGAGTTCACTTTGCATCATGACAGTACAGCTGATCAGCAGAGCCACAAGGAGCCACTATCAGCACTGGGTTGTGCACACACTTTTGTTGATGTCATTAGCTGCCACAAGTACTTGTGGCAAGGGGAAGCAAGTATAGACTGAGTCTTAGCCCCATGATTACACAGAGGATTACAAGGAAGAGAGTCAGAGACAAGAAAAAGCCATTCCCGACAGATACCTTTGATAATTAGGCAAGGGAAATTAAGAGAGGTGACATTTCCTGTTGTCTCATACATGGAAAGATTTACACCATTATGAGGGTCCTTTAACATGTGTGTAAGACATAAAAACAGGGGACCCCTGCGCTGCCCTGTCAGCAATTCCCATGCCACCCTTTTCTTCCTCAAAGTTTAGAATAGCATGAGATTTGGTCTATAGGAAAGAAAGAACGGCAATGTTCTTTCACATTATTTGTACTAATCAAGTCTAGCTGTCACTGCAAATCTTGCAACTTGTTTTGGATCAAGTGATTATGAATCAATTGTCTCAGCCTAAGAGCCAGAGCATTTTCTTCCTGGCTTCCCCTGCCAAGTCAGCCCAATGCCAGGTATTCTACGTGCACCTCCGGACAAAGAAAAAAATAATGCAAAAATCAGAAATATCTGAAAAGGCTTTTTCATGTTTTTAGTGAGGACACCCAAACAGCCGGTTTGAGGGCTTCATTCAAACACAAACCAACAAGGACAGGCATGTTCACTTCCTTTCTTATATTTCATTTTGTATAGAACCAAATGTCCCAATTAAACAAGAGGGTGCATGTTTACACAACCACATTAAAGTGTTTCAGAATTTTATACCCGAAGCATTAAAACATTGAAGCAATCAATCCACAAAAAAAAATCTGAAAAATCAAGAAGCATTTCGAACTGTTAATAGAAACAAGGGAGTCCACAGGACTGTTTTCCTTTCAAGTCACTTAACTTTCTTCTGTTGTCTTCCCAGCTTTACTTGTCCTATGAAGAGTACATTTCACAGTGGCGTCTTCTGTTGTAATGTATTTTAAATGGAAGTCAGCGCCTGAGCCAACTACCCAAAGAAGAACACACTGTCTCTTTTCAAAGACTGAGAAAGGAAAAAAACCCAGCCTGGAAAGAATTCAGACACATTTCCACATTGATTTTGGTTTTATTTAAGCAATGATGATCACTATAGCCCTGATTCAGTGCAACACTTAAGCTCATGTTTAAGTCTACCCAAAGACTTGACCAGACTTAACTTTAAATAATTCTTAAATTTAATCAAGTTAAAAACCTTGAACATGCTTAAGTGGTTGGCTGAATTTGGGCCTGTATTATTTCTAATTTCCTGATACATGTATATGGGAGAGAAAATGAGTAACAGAGACCATGCATTGTTAATATTAATTATGAATGATAGTCTAATCAAACATAAACAAACATGTCTTAGGTCAGATCTTCTGATTACACCAAAAGCATTTTTCCTTTCTCAAGAAGCTACAGATCTCATTAGCAACAATGCTTTATAATTATATTTTACTTTCCAACCTCAAATTTATAAGTACTTTATATAAAGAGAATGTGTGCTAGTATCCCTTTTAAAGAGAATTACTGATTTACTGCAATGCAATTAAAGATCAAATTTTTAAAGTGCTCTTCAGCCAAAATTGTGAACAGATTTTCAAAGCATTCATTTCCCAAACAGATACTCAAGTGGTCAGATTTTTGTAAAATAGCACAGTATATATGATGCAAAGGTTTAAAAAAAATTCTTAACGTAAGCATCACTGTAAGCAGTAAGAGGACCAGAACACTTGAAAATCTGGCTCTTATTAAGTTGCCTAACTGAGAGCTGAGGTCTAGCTCCAACTGCAGGACCTGAGCATTTGAAAATCCATCTTTTGAATATCTGGGTGCAGATGGTTTACCTAAAGCAGTGATTCTCAATCTTTTTAGCCTCAAGGTACCCCTTGTTAGACTCAAAGTACCCTTCAGAAAATGCTAGCTCTTACCTTCCACTTTTTTTTTTCATTACAGAAAAATGAGAGCAATTCTTCTATTGCAGAGAACTCAGAAAGACCACAACAGGTCAGAATGCTTTTGACACTGTGGATTCCTATTTGAAATCTAGTGAATCATGTGTAGGTGTTTCCAAATCTTAAAGTATTAAAATTAAGTGGCAGCCTGTGGTACCCCTTAACAGGATATCACAGCACACAGAGGTACTATGGCACCCTGGTTTAGAATCACTGACCTACACCTACTTGTGAATCAGAAGCTAAAAGGGGAATCAAATCCATATAATTAGAGGTGCACCAATATATCAATTTCTATCGGTTCAGCACTGATAACGGAATAATACTATTAGCTATCAGGGGTTTTTTGGACATTGTAGCCGATAGTTCACTGATAATTATGCCTTCTGGACAGGGCTCTGGACACCTGGGGCATTTTTACATGCTCCTGGCAGTGTCAGGCATTTTAATTAGCAAGCTACACTAATTAAAAGTACCTGTGAATCACCTATCAGCTTCACTGCATATCCCCATGCTGAAAAACTGGTGGTAGGGTGCTTTGAACTAAGACTCATTAGACATGTTTTATTTCAAAGTGCACTGCCGCCATTTTGACATGCAGCAACACTGATACACGTGACATGCGAGGTATTAATCCAGTCTGCTCTGACACACTGGATTTCCAGTGCATCCGAGCAGGCTCCCCGCATGTATACAGAAGCCCCTGGGTTCCCTCTTCTTTTCAGGGCCAGGGCTCCTGAGTGCCTGGGTTCCCCTGAGAAACAGTGGGCTTCCCCCTGTTAGGGGGCAGCATCCTAGCCTGCAAGGTATCCCTGCGTGTGGCTGCTGGAAGCAAGATACAGGGGTGCCATGTGCGTGGCTGCATACATGCACATGGCCAGGAATACAGCCTGGCAATGTGGAGAGCAGCTCCCTGCAGGTAAGTCTATGGAGGGGAAAGGGCATGGGAGGCAACAAATCAAGGCTCTTCACAGTGATAGAGGGAGTGGGGCAGGGGGCATTGCCCAGCCAGGGCAGTGCAAGGGACCCAGACAGCCATGGGCAGCTTGTTCAGGAGGTGCGGGGGGCACAGTTCCCCAGTGCTCAGCGTACCCCTGCAGGGGAGGCATGGGGAGCATGTGCCCCCCACCCGATTTATGCATAGGCCAGATGTGGGCTGCTCACTGTGGGCTCAGGGCTCTCTCTCAGGAGTCCCAGACTTGCCATGAGCCCCCTGCCTACCTGGCAGCACTGGGGGAAGTGAGCTGTGCCCCCCACTGCCAGGCAGGCAGAGGGCACATAGCTAGCACAAGGCTACCAAGGCAAAGAGCCCCAAAGCCCACAGTGGGCAGTCCACATCTGTCATCGGCCCACTTAAAAGCATCTCCACACTTAAAAATGGTGGCAGTGGTCCTTGAACTAGAGCTCATTCAACAAGTTTTTGTTGAAGCACCCACGCCACCATTTTAAGCTCCAGGGTGCTGATACATGTGAGACAGGAGGTTACCGGAATGCACAAAAGAAAGAAAGAAAATATTTATGTCAGTAATTTAAATTTTAAATGCCTTACGTTATTACTAAATATTGGTTATCAGATTGGCATCAGTCAATATGGTTCGTTAATAATCAGCTATTGGTATCGGCTAAGAAAATCTTCATTGGTACACCACTACATACAATTTTGACTGTGTGCCAGGAAGACTAAAAATCACCCTAGTTTGCAAACCAAAAAACTGATAACTCACTTAGAAAGCAGGGAAAGCTAGAGTTTGTTATTCTGAGTGTTCTTGTTGACTGTTACTAAGTGTATTTAAGAATATCTAGCTGTGGATTAATTTGCCATTGAATAAAAGACACGAATATTCACTACTAAATTGAGACATACATCACAGACTTCAGCACTGCAGTTTCTGGCAAAAGTAGCCATAGTAATCAGTATCCCGAGTGCTAGTTGCCTCTTTGATTATCTTCTGTGGTTTTTGCAAGTTGTGTCAGAGTGCTATGGCAACCCGATTCAAACATACAGACATGCCATAGCTGAAAAGCACATTAACTGCTAATGCAGGAGACTATTTCCAAGATTTTACACCACGAGTTTCCTTCTGTTAGTGGGAGATTTAGACAGTAATATCATCTGATTAGAGAAAGAGGAAGAAAGAAAGAGCAGCGGCTTTGGGAGCAAGAATATGTCAGGCAAGTCCAGTGTTATAATTCTGCAGAAAGATTTCCATCTTTGCAAAAAAGCCTTTCAGGAAACATAAAACATCATCTGTGGTTATCTGAATGCAAGATATTCCTACTAGTATATGTTTGGACAAGTGACTTGGGAGCACAGATATGTTTAAAGTAAAATATTGGGATAAAGGGAGAAATAATATTTTTCCAAGTAAACCTAGTATCATCTTTTTCAATACAATCTCTTTTCCCTGATCCTTACATTGCAGTTTGGACTATACTTAATCTGTAAGCATATCCAATAAATGGCTCAGAACAGCAGATAATTCAGAATGAAGCATTTTAATCCTCCCCTTATTCTGTTTGAAGGTTACTAAATTGTTAGGGTTTTTATTTCATTTCAGAGCCCTGCAAACTCATTTCGTTAAACTCAACAAAGCTTCAACAGGGAGCTTTTGTACAGCTGTCTATAAATTATTCACACTAACAAAGAGAGAAAGGAAAAGAGATAGAGCCAAATTCTGTCTTTCTTCATGTCTGTGTCCAAATCCTTGGGGATCCCCTTGCAAAATGTGCAAGCCAGAAGCAGAAGTAGCCAGGGTAGAGCATGCAAGGGTATAACGTGGCTGAAGGCTGTTCAGACGTTTCTTTGTGCCTCCTTAGCCCCACCTGAAAGCTGTGTCCAGATAACTATGGATTTATTTATTTATTTGTAAGGAATACAGCAACCGAATGACAGAACAAGCTATAAACAACCTATAAGCATCGGCAGTAAGGGATTAGGCTAGGGTGACAGTTTTAGATGCAATATCCATTGCGATGCATCATCCGTAGCCTAGTGCAGGTTTTCAGTGCAACCACTCAGATGATAAATAGGACATTCCTCCCTGATGTGTGTGGATTTCACCATGCTCACACTTAGAGTCTTTAATAAAATTCCATTTATGTAGTAGGTAGTTACATCTACCTTGCCCAGTATGAACCCTGTTCAATGTTGTCCAGCTCCACCTTGGTAAAGCAAAGCTAGGTGGCTTAGATGTGAGGTCCGTGATAAGAAACTTATTAATGATGCCAATTGTGTTCCATTGTTGGATTCTTTTTCTCTTGATTTCAGAGTTTTCAAACTATGGACTAATTCTGCCCATACTTCCTGCCTCCCCAACTAACTCAACCCCAGCTGAGCCCCTTCAAAGGAAGATGTTCTCCAAAATCAACAATGTCCCTTCTCAGCCATTTGGGGATCACCAATCTCACGTGGATACAGTCCAAACAAAAAACTCAATTACTTCCTTACCTTAACACCACGATGCTATATTCTTGAACTCTTCCCACATAAGGTGCAGGAAGAAAGACTCCTAGTATACTCCCTGAGCTGGCTCCTGCAGAAACACCACTGAATCCCCATACCATCTTCCCATTACACTGCAATCACATCCCTCACACTGGAAGGATGTAAGACTGCCTGAAGAGGTTTCCCCATCCTAGCCCTTAGCGCTCTGTCTCACCTAAGCAAAGAGAACACCTCAGTTGCCTCTTCAGGATGTCATCTTAACCCACATGGAAACAACAACTGAAAAGGTACTGGACGTGAATAAAAGGGTGAATTTGACAGACAATCGGCGCATGTGCTGTAAATCAGCAACACCCAGACCTTGTCCTGCTGGAGACTGTATTAGCAACTGGCCTGAGGGTGTATATAATTCGCTTCAATACAGCAGATTGCAAGTATTTATGCTAAAATCTACCATGACAGATGGCACCAACTGGCACCTTTGTTGGCAGTCTCAGCAGAGAAGACAAAGCTTGAGAGAATCATCTTATTCTTTACAGGTGACCCCTGCCAGAGACGAGTCACAGTAGCGGAAAACGTGCATAAGCTTAAACTGCAACACCTACTATGCGAGTAAGAGAGAACTTTGCTTCCAAAGGCCGTCAGCTAATGTAAAAAAATTAATACACAAAATATTATTTTAAAAGACCAAAAAGAAAAACTGTTTGAATGTCAGATGCCCAGTGAAGGTGAGCCTTGGGGAGCAAGGAACAACCATCAGTCCAAATGCAAGAGCAACTTCAGTCATGCATCCCATTCACAGTTCAGAGCACTCAACCTATGCAACTAAAAGCCCATTTTTAGTTTGCACAGACCTATACATTATCAGCCAATCAAGGAGTTACATGTCTGTGAGCACAATTCAAGCATGAGAAGAAGAAATCCATTCCTCTCGACCATGCAAGGTTTGCATGCAATCCCTCAAGGGCACAACTCAGCACTGTATGGTCCTGGCAACAGAGTTCTCTTTGATAGTAATATATCACAGAGTGGGAGAGGAACAGGATGAAAGTAAACATGGAAGGTAAAATTCTGATATCACATTTATGCAAAGCTGTAATGCTGCAGCCATGTAACTCAGTGGAATCTGAGACCCTGGACCAATGCTAATTTATTTTAAATGCATATTCTAAGTATGCACAATCTATATTCCCAAGCAGCCAAGTCCCAAAAGAACTGAGTATAGCACTTCAGACATGAACTTTTGGAACTCAATGCCACAAGAATCTGTGGAGGCTGGTAGCTTACCCCAGTTCAAAACAGGATCGGAACAGTCCTTGGAGGAAAAGTCCATCAGTAGGTACTGAATATGTTAAATGGGGCACAGCCTTTGAATAAGAATAGACTTAATCTCTGAATGCTGGAAGCTGCAACAGAAGAGCAGGGAGTTAAAAATTGGGGTCATGCCCTGTTCATCCTTCCTCTTAGCATCCGTTCTCTGCTATTGTGTAAGACAAGGTAGAGCACTTGATGGACCTACAGTATCACCTGGTAAATGGCATTTCTTATGTTCTTAATGCACGTAATTCCTCAGCCTTGTCCCAAGGGTAAGGACCCAAAATGGAGGTTAGGTAAAACAGGAAAGCAAGAAATTTTAAGCACTGTAAGATTTGCGTATGGGTGGCTAGTCGATTTTGAACATAGTTCATGGTTTCCAACCTCAATTTCAGGACACAGCAATCATATTTATTTGCTTAATGTATTGTAATAACAGTACAGGATCACTACCTAGATCTATGTGGGTTGGGAAAAAGTTTGGGTCTGAAATGAGGGGTATCTGTTCAGTGTAATGATAGACCCTGGAGAACTATAGGCATGAGCCAAAATAAAAACAATAAAAGAATAAGGTCACTAAGAGATAATTTACATCCTCCATTTGCTCCAACAGCCCACTTACATAAATAAGTTTGCCTGATTAACAGCAAGATTTGATCAGTAATATATAAAGCACTGAATGTAAATGAAAGGAGATAAAGGAGTCTACACATTATTAAATGAGACCTTAAAACATAGGAAACATCCTTGATGAGTTACATTAATTTTTAGCCCTTAGCATTTTCTTATATGGCCCTATTTGGCGAGGCCAGAGCTGGAGTACTGCATCCAGTTCTGAACACCACACTTCAAGAAGGATGTAGACAAGCCAAGCTTAAACGGGTGCAGAGAAGGACCACCTGTATGATCAAGGGCCTGGGGAACAGGACCTATGAGGAGAGACTTCGGGATCTAGAGCTGTTCAGCCTGAGCAAAAGAAGGCTGAAAGGTAACTTGATAGCCACCTACAAATACGTCAAGGAAGAAAACCAGGGTCTAGGTGAACAACTTTTCAGAAAAATCCCTCCGCCCCCTGGGAAGACTAGCCACCAGCTAGTCAAGGAAAAATTTCAACTGGACATAAGGAAAAATTTATTTTATGTACAGGTAACTAGAATCTGGAACACACATCCAGCAGAGGTGGTACTGTTATCATCTCTGGCAGTCTTTAAAAGGAGGCTGGACAAAAACCTCGTTGAGCTCGTTTAAGCCCAATTACCTCCTGCCTATGTCAGGGGACCAGACTTGATGATCTTATAGGTCCCTTCCGGACCTTCTTTCTATGAGTCTATGGAATAATACAGATGAAAACTATCAGACTGTGCCTCAAGAAACAGCTTTCTAAGTAAATGGGCTAGCAAATTACAAAATAAAGACAGCCTTGGGCAAGGCCTTGGCTGCCATTTCTGAAATGTCAATATGCAGAAGTCAGACCAAAAGAGGTATTAATTTATTTGTATCCTAAATTAACTGGGGTTACACACAAAGCATAGCCAAGCTGACCAAGATGTTAGTCACCTACAACAAAACTGTATGATTCATCTCAGACAATTTTCCCATTATATATAATTTCTGAATTCCTGTTCAGATTTTATCAAAATGATCGTAGCTCTTTCACCTTGCTGGTGTTGTTTGACCCCAGTACTCTTTCCTGCCATGGCAGGGGGTTGGACTTGATGAGCTGCGCAGGTCCCTTCTTACCAATTATGAAACTCTGTTTTGGTATCAGCAAAGACAATAATGTTAAATGGCCTGACCTTGATGCTATTACCATATTTACCGGAATCCAAAACAACTTTAGGATGATCCTCACCCCCCAACACACACACACACACACTAATTAGGTTCTATACATGGAAGATTCTAAACATGGAAAATAACACATGTATAATTTAATTATTGGAGGGTCATCTTAAATTCATCCTCCCAAAACAGCAGAGAGTGGGGAGGGCAAGGGGCCAGACTCCCACCCCCTACCTCCCTGTCCCCTCTGCCATTTGCTTTCTACTCCCCACTTCTCTGCCCCTGATGCCTGACCTCCTACCCCTGCTCCCCCCACCATTTACCTTCTAGACAGCTCTGGCTTCAGCTCCAAGGCAGTCAACAGCTAGCTGCTGCTCCTTATTCATGTAGGCACCTATGATGCGGCTCAGAGTGCTCCCAGCTGGGTCATAAGGTGCTACAAGGATTTGGGAGCGGGGTTTAAGGATCTAGGGGCGCAGGCAGTGTTTTCTTCGATCCTCCCTGTCTCAGGTTAAGGAGGGAGAGGAGGATCCAGGTAGTGAACCAAAGACTGCAGCACTGGAGTCATTGGGAACGCTTTGGCTTCCATGACCACAATCTGCTCTTCAGTGAGAGAGGCAGCGAGCTGCTGGGAAGGGACAGCCTCCACCTCTCTCCACTGGGGAGGAGGTTCTTCTCAGCCAGCCTAAGTGACCTGCTCCACCGGGCTTTAAACTAAGGGACTACTGCCACTGCTGGCCTGCTGAGCAACCCTTGCAAAGCCAGCAGGCCAAGGCATTTAAGGGAACCCACCACTGCCCCAGCCCTGGAACAACTGGTAGGCAAGGAAAGGGCCCCTAAGGGGACACTTGCGTGCCTGTATACAAATGCCAGGAGCTTGGGGAATAAACAAGAGGAACGCGTCATAGAGATATCATAGGAATAACAGAGACCTGGTGGGACTCCACCCATGACTAGGCCACAGGTATAAATGGCTATACCCTGTACAGGAGGGATCAAGTGGACAAAAATGCTGGCGGTGTAGCTATCTATATCAAGGAAAGCTACATGTCCCTGCAAACCGACACTGGCACCAACAGTGAATGACTTGAGACCCTCTGGATTAAAATCCCCAGGGAACACAGCACAGGGGATACTACAGTGGGAGTCTACTACATACCCTCTACTCCTCAAGGGAGTATCTTGAGAGATACCTAGCACAAGTTTGTTAAGGGTAGGTCTTGCTTGACCAATCTCATTTCCTTTTATGACCAGGTGACCTATCACCTGGACAAGGGGGAAGAGATTGATGTTGTATATCTTGACTTTAAAAAAGCCTTCAATCTGGTATCCCATGATCACCTCTTGGCAAAACTGGCTAACTGCGGCCTCGACCTCACCACGATCTGCTGGCTGCAGAATTGGCTTCACGGTAGGACCCAGAGGGCAGTGGTTGATGGAAGTCAATCGTCTTGTGCGCAGTCACCAGTGGGGTCCCTCAAGGCTCTGTCCTAGGGCCTATACTGTTTAACATCTCCATCAATGATGTGGACATTGGTGTCAACTTTGCCGATGACATCAAACTCTGGGGTAAAGCATCCACACCTGAGGACAAAAGGGTGATCCAGGCAGACCTTGACAGGATCATGAAATGGACAGACAAGAACCTGATGGTGTTTAACACCAAAAAATGCAAGGTTCTCCACCTTGGGGGGGAAAAACCTGAAGCATGCTTATAGGTTTGGCAGTGCTACACTGATTAGCACTACAGATGAAAGGAACTTGGGGATCATGATTGACCACAAGATGAACACAAGTCTTCAATGTGATCCTGCGGCTAATAAACCAAGCAAAATGCTGGCTTGCATCCATAGATGCTTCTCAAGCAAATCCTGAGACATCATTCTCCCATTGTACTCAGCCTTGGTGAGGCCGCAGCTGGAGTACTGCGTCTAGTTTTGGGCTCCACAATTCAAAAAGGATGTGGAGAAGCTTGAGAGGGTGCAGAGGACAGTCACGTGCATGGTCAGAGGTCAGGAAAACAGACCTTATGATGAGAGGCTGAGAGCCATGGGACTCTTCAGCCTAGAAAAGCACAGGCTCAGGAGTGATCTGGTGGCCACCTATAAGTTTATCAGGGGTGCTCATCAGGATCTGGGGGCACGTCTGTTCACCAGAGCGCCCCAAGGGATGACAAGATTGAATAGTCACAAACTCTGCCACGACTGATTCAGGCTGGACATAAGGTAGAATTTCTTTACTGTCCAAGCCCCCAAGGTTTGGAACAGACTGCCACCAGAGGCAGTTCAAGCACCCACTTTGTACGCCTTGAAGACACATTTGGATGCTTATCTTGCTGGGATCCTATGATCCCTGCTGACTTCCTGCCTATGGAGCAGGGGGCTGGTCTCAATGATCCTCCAGGGTCCCTTCCAGCCCAAATGTCTATGAAATCTATGAAAAAGTGGCAACAGCCACAGCCCTGTGCTTGGCCCAGCTAGGGAGAAACAGTGGCAGCAGCTCTGGGCTCGGACAGGTCATGGCTAGAGCCAGAGCCAAAGAGCAGGGGAGAGGGAGGTGGCGGAAGGGGCAGACAGCATGAAGGGGATAGGTTTCACAGTCTCCCCTGCATTTCCCCGCAGTATGCATAGTGTAGGTACCCTCATGAGCCACTCCCCTTCTCCCACCGCCATGCAGTCTCCCCATGTTCCCCACACTGCACAAGTCACACCAGTCTTGGGCAAGCAGTGGCTCAGCTCCAGCCACAGCCCCAGGGCCAAAACTGAAGCTTAGCTGGTACCTACTCTGGGCCAGTACTCAAATCCAAGATAAGGCGTCCCCCCACCAGGTTGATTAGGGAAAAAACCTGATCTTGGTAAATATGTAATAAATTTCCACTGACAGCAAAAAGCAATTCAGATAATTAATGCAAACATGGAAAAGAGAATCAAGTCTTTTAACATGGTGGAGAAAATTCACCTACAATGCAATAATACTCACCTTCTCATAATTGCAACCTTGAGACTGGATCCTGGATCATTATTCAGGACCAGGATAATCCAAAATTTGACCACTGAACTAGGGGATAACTAAAAAATTGACTCCAAGCAGGAATAAGCTTTCCAGAGCTACCAAAACCACCAGAAAAAATGTGATCAATCCCTTCAGAATTTTCCTTCTGTATAAGGAGAATCCTGAGTGTCATAGAGCTGGAACCTTCACTACCCGGTCTTTGGCCCCCGGGGAAAGGAAATGCTGCCAAAGTCCTCCTCTGGCAATTCCAAGCTGCTGGAATGGCCTCTTTGGGCTGCAGACAGCAACTCAACCTGCTATAAAAAAAATGCTATGAAGAGATAAGAATAAGGTAGTGTTATGGCAGTGTTCAGACAAGCCTCAGTGACAAAGCACATTAGTACTGTCCTGAAATTTTTACAAAAACTTCCGTGAAAAAGTTGAATGTATGAAAAACTGCATAATTATGTATGAAAACTATACAATAATGTTCAGAGAATGGCAGAGGTGAGCAGAATAAGACTGTTTTGTTCTCAGCTTTCTGAAATGACGCCTTTTATTTCTCAATGTTACATGTATTATGCTGAACACATACTGTTATTATACAGAAATCCATCTTTAGATAAAAAAAATAGCTTGAAAGGGCCTGTTTTTAGGGACCAGATCTATGTTTCCCCCTCTCTTCACTGTCTTGTGGGAAAAGGGAATTCCAACAATCACCATTTCTATATTTGGTGTTCTGTAATTGTTCTGGTACACATTTAGTCATTTCTTCTTCCTTTCCCATTTGAATCTGTAGCAACATGAAGTAATAAAAAAGTTAGTGACAAAAAAACCCTGCTGCTTTGGGGGCGTTGCTTTTTTGGGAGCAGTTGCTTTTTGTGGGGGGGGGAAAAGGGAAGGTGCTGTGATTTCTTTTAAAAGGACCTGGGGAAATACAGCAAGTTAGCTAGTGCATGATCCTACTAATCTAAATTCCGCACTAGGAGCTGACTCATGAGTTCTGTCCTTCTGGGTGGGTCATTCAGGGGAAAATTGCCAGCCATCAAGGGGTTCTGCAGCGCATAGGTCTGACACTGACTCTGTCTTTCTAGGGGAGAATTCTACTCTAAGTGTATTTCTATATCTATATCAGTGTTAATATTTGTTAGGTGTTCTGATGATGAATGGAAAGATATACAAAATTCTGATATTATTAAATACAGTTTGGCATCCTTGAAGCCACTACATTCAAAGTACACTCAAATCAAATGTACTAGCTCTGCTAGATTTCTCACTGGCTAGAAGCTATACATTTTCTAAACAATCATACCGTCTCAAAAGTTCTACATCCAAATAGAGTATGGCTTCTGGGCTCTCACATAAAGAGGAATTAAGAAGGCAAAACCTTTCTAGCTATCTAATTTATCTTTATTAAGCAATAGCAGCAAAGGAATTCCCACAATGCTTGGGGAAACCTGACTGGCTAAATTACTCTCTCCTATATATATTTATTACACAGATATACACACACACATACATACCAGTATGCTTTAAAAACAGTGCAAGAGACCTTAAAACAAAATTATTCTGATCTGAGTTAAATAAAAATTTTGGAGAGAAAACAGTAGTTTAAAAAGGGAAAGAGAGGACCTGGCATTTGACAAAAAGAAATGGGAACTGGAGAGACATTCAGTCTGAAGCAGAGAAAAAGGTCATTGTCTTCAATAGCTGTTTGTTAACTTCCTGTCATGTGTATCTTTTGGGTCTTTTTTTGTCCAGATAGACTAATTTATTAAGTTCATCCAAAGCACTTCTGCACTGCTCTTCTTCAATCACAGACTGAAGTACTGAGACTTGATACCTACTCTTTCTACCTCAAAAAGCAAATAAATTGAAAAGTAACCTACGTTGATTTTTATACTTGAAGTCGGGCTAGGGGATGAGGTCTGAGACACTGGTGAATGAACAGATGGAGAATTGAGAAATAAAGGGTTCTCACTCCTAAGTGCTCATGGTCAACATACAGATCTTGGAACCAGAATACTTTTGTAACTAGCATCTCTGAACTTGCTGGGTACCACTAAATCAGATCTTTTTATGCTGAATTCCAGCTGACTGAATACTTTCATCTCTGGGTGCCAGAACGTGACGTGAAATTAATACTGTCAGTGAAAATGTTCTGTTCGCCAAAGGAGCGTCCTCCACATGCTGTACTCAGCCAGCCAGACTCTTTATGATTTGCCTAGATCAGCAGTTTCACCTTGTGAACCAAAATGAGTATATGCTGGTACTGATGAAGGCCTGAATATTATTTCAATAACATTTTTTCTTTTAACCGTATCTCGTTGATCATCATTCCTTAATTCCTCATAAGCCCTAAACATCTGCTCCCCATTTTTGCAACAGTTGCTTTCAGAAACGGGACTGAAGAGCAATTCTCTCCCATAAAATTGAGCCCAGTCAAAGGCAGCTGACAAGTACCGAGTGAGAGAGGTTACTACAAAGAGATGGGATGTACATACTACAGAAAACTTTTAATTGATGAGGATAGAGTTATATTTGTAAAAAGACTCTCTATCAATACCCTCTACTAATGTCATAATAAAAATTCAGGAAGCTGAAAAATAGCATTGTCATGCCAACAGACCAGTAACTATTAGAGTCCAAAATCTGCTGAAAAATATTCTGGCTAGCTGGGAAAAATATTTTTAGGACAGATACTTTCCCAATCAATGGCCCTGAACTAATAACAGGATAGAAAAAAAAAGCCCAGTTCTGTTGCTTGTTCAGGTGTAGTGCCTTTATCATCTGTGTTGCTAGTTCTATGGATGCCTTCATGATCAATTTAATAAGTGAAGAGTATCAGCACTTGTGTTCTGCTAGTAAACTCTCAAATTCACTGTTCATTTGTTTCCCCGGTTTTGGTAATGTTTGTGTTGAGAAGTTTACGTCTGCTATCTCTCAGAGAAAGCAAGGAAAGCAGCACTGAGCTCTGCTTATCTATTTCAGGGGTGGCAAAACATAGCCTGCAGGCCAGATCCAACCTGACAACTGGTTGGATCCAGCCTGCGGCTGCCCCCATGGCCACTCCACATGGGGCCGAGCCCCGTCTCCGACAGCCCACATCACACTCCAGCCCGCGTCCGCCTGCCTGACCCAGGGCAGTGCACACAGCTTCCAGCAGGGCTGTTCCCAGTGCAGCTGCTGCTCCTCTCCCCTTGCCTCTGGTGGCAACTCCTTCTTCTGCTCCTGCTATGCTGCTCCAGGCCAGAAGAAAGCTTCAGCAAGGAGATTCATCTGGGACGCTCTTGACTCAGCATGCAGGGCTCCAGCTCCAGGTGGACTTCCACCCACTAGGCCACCTGCGCTGGGCAAGCAGTGGGTTGGAAGGCAGCTGGGAGCTGCAGCAAGAGCCCTGTGCACTGGGGCAGGAGCCACATAGCTGAAGCTCTCTTCTGATCCAGAGCTGCATAGCAGTAGAAGGAGGAGCTGCTGGAGACTAGAGGAGCGGAGTAGCAGCTACAGCGAGGGAGATGGGGAGGAGAGTGTTTACCCAGCCCCAAACTAGTCAAAATTCCTTGTGGCCCCTAGGCCCACAACTGCCAGATCCTGATTTGGTCTCTCTGGTTTGGTAAACTGCGTATTGGCTCATGACTCTCAAAGACAGCTGTTTGGTACTACAGCATTCATCACCAAGCATCCATGGCATTATTCCAACAATGTATCTATCCTCCAAAGCAATAAAAAGGTTATTTCCATTTTCCATAGTCCAGTGCTTAACCACAGCTGAGAAACAGACAAGCAGCACAATTCAATTTTAACATCTGTGGGCCAGAGTTGTGCTTCTTTACATTCTGCTACGTTCAAATCACTTTCCATCAGGTCTCTTGGTAAAGATGGAATGACAGCCAACCACTGCTCTTCATCCTGTGGACTGCCACAGCTGAGAACACTTCATCTCGTTTGTTGTTCTTTAGTAATCATAAACACATTGTGAATTTGACTGCAGCTCACTAATCTGCCTACTTAACATGCTTTAGTAATCTCCACTAGATGAAGGGATTTTTTTAAACAGAGAACACACGTTGCATTTTTTACTCATTAAAAAAAAAAAAAAAAATCAAGTCTCAAGAGTTTGTTCTTCCATATTAACTTCCTGCTGAAAGTCAATTCCTCCCAAATCAGTGCTGGACTAAGTGAATTTGGATTCTCCAGTCAACTAGGAGATACCATGATTAATTATGCTGAAATAGAAGCTTATACAAGTTACTGGAACAAATTAACCCTATTGGGCACCTCAAGAAGTGACTGACCATTTATCTTTATTTTTATATAGGTGACCTGGAAGAAGAATATGCAAGTAAAGTGATAAAATGTTCTGAAGATATAAAATTGAGAGGCAATACAACAAAGTAGACAAAAAATGTTTCAGATGATTTAGACAGATGAAGACTATGCAAAGATGAATAGATTTCACTAGTGAATGCAGAAAAAAAAGGAAAAAATAAGGGAAAAAAGCAAGCAAAGAGAATACTCTCAATAACTCTAGTGATTCCTATCTACTAAGCATCCAGGTACTGATGGGAGTAATCTGGACAGAAGAAAAACAGAAAGAGAGGTAGATTATTCATTAGAGTCAATAATAAAGAGATAAGGGGCAAAACAAAGACCATTCTTAAAGACCACAGTGTACCCCAGACTAATGCTTGAGGGAAGCAAAAAGGAAGAAAAAAAAAGAATATAAAAAAAATCTGCAAGGACTCCGGAAACCATATGTAGGACAGTAAGATTGGTTACGTTATTTTATCATCAGAAAGGATTTTAAACAGATAGAGATAACAGATGGCAACCATAGCCGCTAAAAGTTCAAGGTTCCTAGTTATTTTAAAAGGTTAACCAAATGTAGGTCTGCATTCTCATAGGAGAGAGGAGATTAAGTTGGGATCTACTGACATATTTCACTGTTCTGAAAGAGAAAACAGACAAAAGTTATATTCAGCATTGTCAGCCACAGACAGCTACTAGAGAGGTTGAGTTAAATTTCTTGATATAAACAGTAATAGGGATGTTTCTTTAGAAGACAGGAAACAAGGGAAAGAGCTGAGGAGAAGCAGATCTAATTGCTGGAAGCCCTGGTGCTGAGACAGTCTACCTGGTGGGTCTCTTACAGCCAAGAATCCAGGCTGCCAAGGAGCTTGGAGGTTCAAAGCATTGCCAGCAGCACCCCAGAAGCTTAAGAGAGAATCCAGTAAGACACAAGGGAGAGTCCATTAGAATTGTGTCAAAATCACCAGTTCCCTAAAGGACATTTTAATGTTGATAAATTAGCATTTTTCTGGGAGAGAAACATTCCTTTGGAAAATTTCCTATATGCTCTATCGTAAGTACACATACGGTCAATTTTTTAAGCGCTTTAATGTAATTACTTTATTGAATATTTAAAATAAAAACTGATGAAAACAAAGTCTGTACTGCTTATCACAGATAAATATAAGCCCCATGACCGTGGAATCTATGTGCCCCTTAGTCTTTAATATCACAATAGCCAGTGTGAGAAAGAACTACTATCATCCCCATTTTACAGGCAGGGAACTGAGGCATTGCAAAACTCAATGACTTGCCTAAAATACTCAAGTCTGTGAACCCAGTCTACTAAATCCTAGGTTAGTGCCCTACTAGGTGGACCATCTCTCATTTTTGATGTACATGCTCTATATCAGCATTTCTGAATCTGTGGATTGCAACCCAAAAGTGGGTTGCAAGAACACCGTAAAGGGTTGTAGGGAGGTCCCAGGGAATCGTGCAGTTTCCCCATACAAGCTGCAATGCTGGCAGCCTGCATGGAGCCTGGGGAGCATGCAGCCTATTGAAAGCTGCCCCAGGAGCTGGAGAGCAGGGGAGGGGGCCGGATGCAGCAGCCAGGGGAGGGAAAGAGAGGCTGTGTGGGTTGTGGCCAGGGGGTTGCGGATTGCAGCAAGCTGATACTTATGCTAATGGCTCCCAGCGTGAAAAAGGTTGAGAACCACTGCTCTATATAACGACACCAAATTACTCTGATTATAAGTCAAACCTGCATATATGTTACATAAAAAGGATCCAAAATTTTCTGGTTAAATTTTAGGGAAAAATCTTGAAAAAGAAAACCTCTTCCATACCAGAACAAAGGAGAAGCACACAATGACATTTCCCATATTACCAAAATAAATAAAAATCAAGAGAAGGAAAAAATCCTTGGTTCCAGCTTCTAAGCTATAACTAAAAATAATGAAGAAAAGAAAGAACTATCCTATGAAAACACTTGACCTTGCTCTGTGATTTTACATTTGTACTGCTGATGCAAAGCAGTGCAGATTTCCCATATTAAGAAAGTACTTTAAGGTAAATCCTCAAGATAAAAATAACTCCAAGTACAACGGTATGCATGCCAAGCAAAATGCCTTTGCGTGCCACGCTCTGGCATGTGTGCTGGAGGTTGTGTACCCCTAAGCTATTACTTCCTTCCTGCCGCACAGCAGCAAGGTGCTGTAATTCCCATATTACCCAGCTGCATGAATTTCTGGTCCTTCCAGAGCCTGGTGTATATAAAAATCAATATAAACAATATTGGCACATGTGTTCATTTCTCCAGGCCCACAGAGAGGCAGTTATGAAGTCCTTGGGTAAAAATTCAACTGCTTTCCTGCAAATTATTCAAATGTGGTTTTGACACACACAGCAATTTGGAAGAATCAAAATCCCCTTTGGTGTTACAGCATTACTGCTAATAATTGTGACAGTATAGCTGTGAAAGTAATATAGCAAGTGTTCTTTAAAGGACAAACTGACCCTTCTTCAAAATCTGCCGTGGTTTCTAGGAAGTCCATTCATTTCCACAGAAAGCAGTCTGGAGCAGATCAAAGGAAGAGGGCCACTGAATGGATCTTTCCATCCCTCCCTTCCCGACACTCAGTCAGTCAATACCATGGAAATCACTGGGCATCTGTATTTTAACAGGACTTGTATGATTTCTAGTTTTCTAGAGATGCCTCATAATAGTATCAAGATGCCTTGAGAACTGAGTCTGAACAAATCTGCGAGCTACCTAGAGAAATGTTCAACAATGTTCCTTTTGTGACAGGGCACTGGCTTTCTCCCCACCCCACCCTGACTCCCTCCCAATGGAAAATGACAATAGGTTGCTTAACACAAGGTCTTTGGCTCATCATAATTTCTCTACTTCACACTTGCAGATGCTTGTACTTCCACACATTATAACACACTGGGCAGTGTTGCTATCTATGGCTCAGCTGACTGCTATCCTACCTCAGGGCCAGGAGGTCATGGATTGAATTTAACCTTGGTGATTTGTCTTATATTAACACTATGATACAATGTCTTAGGTGTGTGTTATACTCTAGATGACTTCTTTGTACCTGCCTCTTAAATCCTATGTAGAAATTAATAATCCCATGATTACTGTTAAACTGGGCCAGATGCCTGCACCATGTAGAAATGGCTCCAACAGTGAGGCTACTGCAGCCAGGCAATATCAGGAGTGCTACAGAGAAAAAAGTCATGCCTGCTCTGCATGTGCTTGGGCCTACAAATCAGGCAGTGAAACAACTCAGAGCAGCTCAGATACTTGGCCCAGACACCCCCCTTAAGCAGTGCAGCTCTGCTGGCAAAACCCTCAGTGTCACTACATCCCTGTGGATAAGGGAGGACCTTTGCCAAGACATTTTTTCTTCATCCAAGAGCTAGTAGAACTCCAATAGCAGAAAAAAATGTGTACCAGTGCAGAACTGCTCACACATCAAGGAGCCCAGCTGCCTTGGTTTTGTTAATGAGACAGCAGCACCAATAGTGTAGATGTGAGCTGCCATGCTTAAAGCATGTATTTCCATTGTATTCTACATAGCTAATTTATTTTGGGCTACTGTAAGTAGGAAAGACAGTAGATAATACTAAGCTTTAGTCTGTTCTGCCACTGCAGGGTTGGCATTTGATCAGGCCCACAGACATGGGGTTTTGGTGGCATTCAGCAGCAGGAGGCTTCAGTAGCAGTCACCTTCCCCTGTCACCACAGAAAAAAGCACCAGCTGCAGGCACTTTCCCTGTATTGCCACAGGGAAAAGTGATGGTGGCAGCTGGGTCCTAGCATCTACCCACCCATCTGTCCTGATCCAAACTGGGTCAGTTTGGCCCACAGCCATAAAAGGTTGCTGACTATTGCTTGGCATAAATACTTGGCTTCCTTTAATAAAACTGTGAAACAAAAGGTTTATTAGGCTTGTTGGTTCACAAACTCATAAAAATCAGTTCCTGTATTTGAGAAAAGATTTTGTAAAAACTGCAAGAAAAAACATAGTTTGAGGTAGTACTTAGGCCTGAGAAGAGAGTAAAATTCAAATACAAAAAAATAATCACAACAGTTTTATGTATCAAGATCAATCCAATGATAAATTAAAATGAGTTATTACCTATACAAGCTCAGATGTTAAGCATACCCTTCAGGGCATAATGTCTTCTAACAAGATGCTGTAAACTGCATGAAAATTGTAAGTTAAATCGCCTACAACTATGAAAAAGTAGGTTTCTGAGTCTCTCTCTCTCTCTCTCTC
>JAGPOW010003685.1:5422980-5450054 GCA_030014935.1 Caiman crocodilus
TCTCTCTCTCTCTCTCTCTCACTTGCTTCTGCATATTAAACATCCCCAGAATGAATTTACACCATCCTTTAACAGGGTTCCTCTTTATACTTTTCATCTATGAAATGATACCTGTGAACAGATTATGTAGTTCAGAAGCACATGCAAGAGCAGTGCGCTTTTTTTTTTGTATCCAGAAATGTCCTTCCAGAAATGACAAGCCTCTTGTCAGAGGCCTCAGTTTTGTTTTCTGCTTTTACTTCTAAGAACTACAGGTGTGTGCAGTAGTTAGAAGCTGACATGATAAATCTATCAATCTTAGTGAATGCACCACTCTGTTTCACATAGTAAGCAATGACATTTCCCGCCTTTCTTGTTTTCTTTTTTGATTCCAGTATTTCAGAAGCATCTGCGGGCTATGTAGTTATACTTACAGACTATTATGTCAATGCACATACGATGTAGATTTCAGCTCTAATTCTGACACAAAAATGTCATACCAGTGTAAAACAATCACTCACAGTCTTCAACTATTCACATAACTATTCCACATCTTTATGCCACCATTTACAGTCTGATACTGGACTCTACTTATATACAACAATACAAAATCTTATACAATGTGATTTTACAAAGTCATACTGAGCATAAATCAATCAACAAAAGACATAACCTTATAAGTAGAGGTGCACTGATGCATCGATCCGATATCGGATTGGTACTGATATGAAGAAAATTGTCTATATCGGATATCAGCCCTATGGGGCCGATAATTTGGCTGATAAGTGCCCGTGCTGTGCACAGCCACAGCGCAGAGTCTCCAGCTGGTAAGTTGGAAGGGGAGGGGGGAGGGAAGGGACATGGCGGGGCAGACCAATGTCCTCCGTGGTGAAGGAGGGGACGGGGCAGCTTCGGCTTTTCCGAGCACTTGGGTGGCAGTGGGGCGTTCAGCTGAGTCTGTGCCGGGCAGTGGTGCAGGGCTGGGAGCGGAGCTGCAGCAAAATCTGGGGTGGCTGCAGCTTCCTCCCAGCACCACAGGAGCCTGCTACAAACCCAGCCCCTCCCATACTCTGTCTCATGCTCCCATCCCATCCCCCTCTGGGCAGCAATGACCCCTGCCCCTGTCCCCTCCCTTACCACGGAGGTCATTGATCTGCCTCCCAGACCCCTTCCCTCCATCCTTCCCTTCCACCACACCAGCCTTATGAGCTGGAAGCAGCTGTATCAGCCAATATGCCTCCTTAAATATCTGTATCAGCCAATATGCCTCCTTAAATATCTGCTATCAGTATCGGCCCCCAAAATCTCTATCGGTGCACCCTTACTTATAAGCCTTAAACAAAGTTAGAGTATGGACAATGGTAGTTTAAAATTATGACAGAGATGTATGATATGGAAGGAAAGCAGATGAGACTGAAAAAGGAAACACAAATGGTGGGGGTTGAATGACCTAAATGCATATTTCATTGCCTTTCATGCTTTTCATTTATGAAAAATTATTGCAATATGTTTTTTAAGGTATTTTTTTTTTTTTTTTTTTTTTTTGCATAAGAACAGCTAACATTGAACTGGATCATTGAATTCTTACAGCCCTCCAGCAGCTTACACTAACACCATCTAGGTTAATTTATGTCCATCTTTCATGACAGCAAAGGAAAGTGAGGATGAAAACTGACATGTGTTTACCAATGCCACTCCCCTTTTATAATTTCATATTTGATTTGTGAAAGTCAGCAGCTGAGAAGCAATAGCTGAGTGCCAAGATAAATGTCAAACTAAAAGAGTTCATTTATAGTTTAATATGAAGCTACTGTTGCCTTTTCACATGTTATATTAGAAGCTTTTTCATTTCAAGTGGCACTGAAATAATTTCAGCTTCTATCAAAAATAACAATAAACAGTATTAAGATGTCTGATTAGAAAACCAGAATTTCCTTGTGCCTTGCTGACTGTTGTATTATAATTTTCTAATAAGGAGCTGTAGTAATAATCACATCCAGCAAAGTGGTCTGAATCTTCACAGGGCAAAAAGGACTTCTCACCAACTAGAAACTGTGGAAGAGATTTTTTTTAAAAAAATTAGTAAGTTGCTTTTCTGAACCAAGTGATGATCAAGTCACTCTGATGAAAAGAAGACATTATTTCTGTGATGCTAATAATATGAGAAATCTGATCCCAAGAATGAAAACTAATTTCAAATCAGTTTTGACTGGTGTAACAGAAGAAATCTTCAGTATAAAAACTGCATTCACATATTAAGCTCTTTTGATGATTTAACTAGCAGAACAGTCAGGAGCCTCAATAAACCCTGATTCATATTTCACTGAAGTAACAAGTAAAATGGTCAAAGGTGTCATCCATCTAACAAAGTCTCCACACAGTAATTCTGTCCATCAGCACTAATGTAACTAGGGAGGGGAAGAGGAGCAACAGCCCCAAGCGTAGACTTTAGGAGTACTGGAATAGCACCCCCCTCTCCCAGAGTCTTTGCTGCATATCAAGGGCAGCTACACACCACCCAGCTATATATAGGAGCCAAGTGCCAGGACAGAGCAAGAGCAGCGGGGGTCTTTAAGTCAATGGGGGTCTTTGAGTCCTCCTACCCTTCCTCCTCCCCCCTTCCCTGCTCTCTGGTTCTCAGAACCCCTCTGCTCCCCTGGGGAAGTTTTGCACAGGGCACTAAACTTGATAGTCATGCCTCTGGCAGTCAATCCTCTGGACAGTCCTTGAAAGACACACCATGCTACAATTAAAAGGAGCTGCCAGTCCAAGTCACTTGAGCTGAAGGCTCAGGAACTACATTTAAAGAGAAAAGAAAACACTCAAGTAAAATGAACTACCATTCAAATAATTTTGTTTAATCTATGACAAAGAGAACCATCTTTTTTAACTCTACACACCCTCACATGTAGTATATACAACTCCATATTTTATGCCAGAGACACAAACAATTCCTATTTATCTTCTACATCAGTATTGCCTTATGTAACAGGAAATCATTTTATTTCTTAAATCACAGAAGATCTGGATTGAAAAATATCTGTTATTCCATAGATATAGTACCACTGTCTAGTTTTAAGGCTGCTGGCTTTTTCATTAAAATACTCTGTTTTCAACTGCTTATACTGCTGACAAACACTGATCATTTAGGCTGAAGTTTGCCATGTTGTGTCTGCTTCAGGCTACATTTTTGGGAAAAGTTTAGCCAAAGTTGTTTATCTCTTTCCAAAAACAATATTAGAAAAAAATACCTTGTTTTTCCCACACAAAAAAATTCTCAGCATTGTTTCTTTTTGTCAGTGATGTGCTTTTTTGTCAGTTCCAAGAAATTCACCCAAATCTGGCCAAGTTATAAACCATGAGAAAGTTTACACATGCTAAGCAGAGACTTGCAAACAGATAAACTGCTATAGGTGCACAAGCGAGCTAGTTTAAAGCTACCTCAGGTATGGCTACTCTACACTGCAGTGTAGACAAAACAAGATCACATGCTATGTTTTTACACAGCTTCAAAGGATCTATTCTGGGGATGAATCAGTACTGGGAAGTAAAGAGAGGTGTTGCTTGTAAGACCCCCATGCTTCATTTGTTGCAGAAGCTGAAAGATGCAGTGAAGAAAACAGACGACTGCAGCAAGAAAAAAAATGGTTTCACGATTAAGGACCTGAATGCTGCCCAGACTGGATTCTTGCTTCAGCCACAGAATTTGTGACGCTAGTCAAGTTGCTTAAACCAAAACTGGCCACCAACTGTGCAATTACAGTCCTTTGGGTCTGATTTTCAGAAGCACTGAGCACTCATGGCTGTCAGTGGTCTTAATATATTAAGTGCTATGTAAAGCTAAATAATCTGCAAAATCAGATCTTGAGCATCTCAGACATCCGAAATTAGTAGACATATTTGATCTCAAATTGCTCTGTGCCTTAGTTCTCCATCTGTACAATGGATAGTTGCGTGAAACCTTAATATTCTTTTGTTGTAGCTTTTTTTTCAGTATAAACAGGTACACATTACATAACTGCAATATATGGTAAAATGCTGAATTAAAAAGAAATCCATATTTCTACTCTAATTTAAGAAAAAAATAATAATTTATTGCTATTTATAGTGTTATGGATTAAAACCAAAAAAATGTGTGTTAAAGTCTGCCCCCCCCCGGACACATGAGTACTCAAATCCATGACGATTCTCTGGGGTGACAGTGGGCATCAATTTGATCTTAAATACCTATGACAGGGCAAAAGTGAATCTGAGCAGTTTCTTGGATCTTGGGGAATTTCCTCATCCATAGTGAGGACTAGAGATCTGACCAACAAGAGCTGAAAGAAGGGAAGCTTCCTCTGGAGCCCGTCAACATCATATTACACCACTAAAGGTGCAAAGCCAAATGGCCCTCCTATATCCTCCTAAATCTGTATCATTGGCAGTCTATATCCATCCAGACCAACTCAGAGATCCTCCATGGCAGCCCATTCTGCCACTATTGCTTCTCAATTCTTACCTGACCTAACAGTTCAATTTTAACATAAATTTAATTTTTAGTCTAGCTTTACTACTCTCTGCCAGTGACAGGGCCTTTGGCATAACTGAAATCAGGCCCACTGTACTTATTGAATAGCATCTTTCAAACATTTCAGTCAAAAATCAAATAAAAAGCACCAACCCCCAGATGTCACAAGCCAGCCAACACTTCCAATGATTAGGGTTTCTAGAAAAATCAACAGTTTACTAATGCTCCCTTCAATTTGCCTTCTGTTTAATCCATGAAATAGTGTTAGATGTAATGTTCCGTTTGTCTGGGCAATACCAGTGCACTTTTCACTGTTGGGCCTATGTTGGTATCACTTCTCCAGCAAATTGGCATCTCTGAATACATATGGCATCAAGGAAGATGAAGCTGCTCTGTCAAGGAGCAAGGTACGGATTTTGAGGGATGGAGCTAGTTGTGGAGGAAGCAGGGGTACAAAAACCCACCTCAAACGCTCACAACCATCTACAGATTCACCAGTGATAGAAGGCACAGAGCTGAGATCCTCTCCCAACCCCATGTGGAACAATATGTAGGAAGTACCATAAATCCCCCAGAGCGCATTTCACATTTTCTCCCCACAAAAGGGTGACCTAGGCCAAAACTTTGTGCCTTGGTTTGCGCATTTGTAAGGCAGTGACCAAAACATTGTTTTAGCTCACACGAGTGTTGTAGGGCTTTAAGCAGTTAAAATTATAAATCACTCCGCAATCCTGCCATGTGTGACACCAAAGAGCAAGTATTAATTAGTATAATTGAGGCCAGTGTGAGTGAAGCCCAAGTAAAAAGTTAACCCAGTTTTTAACAAAGCAAGCTTAGGAAAAGAAAGGCATCCATGAAACCTTCTTGTGTGTGGCTAGACCTTCGTATTTACTTCCAGTTTTTTCCCAAGCATTCAACTGTATCTACTCACTATTCAGGCATGGCACACTTCATAATTATCAGGAGTCTTATGTGCTCTCTGTGTTAGTATCTATTCCTGGAGGTGGGGAATTGGCAGAGAGTTTTCAGGACACACAAATCCTGCTTCCAAGACAAGTGCACACAAATATTAGCCTGTGTCTATTTGTCTGGTTGCTTGAGGAACTAAGAGGAGTATTTTAACATACTGATAAGCCTGTGGGATATACATCTGCACAGGACAAAGCTTCTTCTATTTAGGATGGCCTTGTATTCCCTGGAGGGGGATTAAAGAATAATAGGCAATCACAAAAGGAAAGGATTTGTCTCCTCATGTGAGATGTGTTGAAAATTTCCACAATGATTAATGTGCAATATAGAAAAAAAGAGCAAGTACATGCGACTTGCAAAAATCCATAACACATACTGATGCACAGAAAGTAAGAGAACTGCACCATGGTCTTGTGATGAAGGAAGGTGCACACTACACTGCAAGGAGCCTACCTAAGATTTGTGCAAACTGATTAATAGTATGCTTAAAAGAGAGCCAAGTGTAAAAATAATCCTAACAGAAATGAAAGCATGGGATACTGACTGGATGGACACCCTCCCCCCCCACCGCCCCATTCATGTTTCTGGCTTCAACTAATGAACAAGGAAAATAATAGGAAAAAAAGATGCTAGTAGCATAGCTCTTGTTTGACTTCTGAGACACTGGGTCTGCTAACATTTATTCAGACTACTTATCCATGCAGACTGCAGCTGGGGAATCACTGCTCCACACCACTGAAGTCAATCACTAGGGCTTCATAAGAGTTATACAAGCACAAAATGCTAAGAGGGTATATTTTGAATTGAAATTGTAGGACATGGTTGTCTGTGATAACAGGGGCATTATTCCACAATCTAGGAGGGCCCTTCCAGTGTTACGTTGCTTTGTTCATCACCCAGGCCCTAGCAGCCACAAGCATGGGAAGTCCAGCAGGATCAGTTTCGCAACTCCCTACTCCAGACTGCCAAGCCATCTGTACCCTGCTTCCTGGCTTTACTGCCCATCAGTGTCACAGAAGAACCAAGTTGTAGGCAGACTGATTCCCAAACATCCTCATGGTCTGCTAACATATAGCAGAGGCCCAGTCACCACAAAGTGCTCAATGGCCTCAATGGCACACAAGGTTCTTTGGGTAAATTCAATCTCTTTTATTAGACCAACTCAAATAGTTGGAAAAAATTCTTCTTAGCAAGCTTTCGGCACAAACGCCCTTCGTCAGGCTGAGGTAGCACCTGCAGATGGTCTGTGCTCTTCCTTGATGGAGTGGTAAAGCAGCCAGAGGCCAATATGTAGGCAAGATACATAGGCAAGAAAGCCAGTCAGTGAAAATGTAAATTGAGGTGGTCAGCAGGAAGGGGGGGAAATGAATGCATCTGTAGTCAAATGATCAGACAGGAGGGTGGGGGGAAAGGAATGACAATAGCTGGTAAAAAGTGGAGGGTTTACCTGGGGAGTCAGCTGTTAGGCAGGTTATAATGTGTCATAAATCCAATTTCTATAAATCCAAATTTCAATGTTATAATGTCTATAAATCTAATGTCTATATCATGATTTTCTGAATCCGGTAGATTGATAAAGTGGAGTTCATAGGCTCATCTGTGAAAGGTTTTTGGGGTTTTTTTACATCCCTTTGAGGATTAGAGCTGAGAGATTGCAGAGGGAACGGTTTTCTTGTGAGAAATGTGCCCCCACACCAAATTGGCTCTTCTCGTCTCCAGTAGATTTCCGGTGCACGCTCTTTGGGGTGCGCCACAGTTGTCTGGTTTCTCAGTGGGATGTCAGTGGGAGCTCAGGGGCCCCAGAACTTGGAAAAATCACCCTGAGTTATTTTTAGCCAGCAGACTGTTATACAGTAATGAAGATACACATTACTCAAGAAAAAGGGCCAAATATTCCCTTCTGAAATGCATGAGGGTTAATAGGAGTTGCATACACAGCTTGAGGTCAGAATCTGGCCAAAATCTCTTTACATAGATATCTGTCTCTTGGGTATAATCTAATCTAGTTAATTTTAACAATTTCTAATGTGCTGATCATCATGATAAACTGGGGTCCTGGAGTAAGGGATGCGATTCCCTCTTCCTGTGAAGACGGTGATAATGATGATGATATACTTATGTCTCTAAACAAGGGAACTTGCACACACAACATACACAACCAAAGACAACTTACCAGGAAGAAGACAAGCAAAAAATGTATGAGAGAAACAAAAAAGAAAAGAAAAACCCCCCCACAAAGCAGCTCAAACACAGGACGCTGGTATGGCAAGCCAAACAATAATAGTAGCTCCTATGTCAAAATTATTATTTTTAAACTTGCGAAGTCACTATTTATAGCTTCCAAAGGGAAAAGGCAGGTGTGCCTACTGATGGGAAAGCACAAGGTCAGCTGAGCTGGGTAAAACAGTTAGCAAGATAGCAGTAATCAAGTTCAAGGGCTTTATCAGTGTTTTAGCTACAAGGTGTTTACAATACAGTAGCCAACTCCCTGTTTTTCATCTGAATCATTTGTGAGAGGATATCTACAGCAAGTACTGCCAATTCACCAAACCTTAAAAACAGTCTCCTGAGAAGTTACCAATTTTCCCTCTCAGTACCTTTACCCAGTGTAACAATGCATACAGTTGCTGAGCTAAGTCTCATCACATTTTATAACCAGGAAGAGTTCTTGAACCACTTTCAAAACGAGTGGGCTCAAAGGGGTTTTACCTCCCTATTACAGAAGGAAATCTTCAAAAAGATTTTCTGTTGAATATAACAAACATTTTGTTGAATATTAGGTGCAATAGCAGTGGTTATGTACTGTAAACCCACTCCTTTAAGGTTAAAAGAGATTTAAAATGATTTCTTAAAAATTAGTTTTGCACTTGCTTTGCTTTTTATGTTTTCGGTTTTTTAATTGTCAGCCATTTGCAGTTTATTAAAGAAGATTGTTTTCTACTGCAGAAATAACAAGGATGTTTCAATTCTCTTCTATTCTGTTCTAGCACTGGACACATTGCCATTTTATCTGAGTGTCCATGTTGAGTCCGATTTTAGAAGTGATTTTTTTAGGTGCCTCACAGATGTTTATTATTAGCTTTCACTCCTTAATGATTGGGTGGAGGATACACAGTTAACAAAGACCTCTCATATCAGGTGGTGTAGGTGCAGAGGTGTATGGTTTAGGCTATAGGCACGTTCCTTGAAGTTACAAAACTCAAGTAGGAACTCAGGCACACAAAAGCTCACACTCACGCAGGGTATGGGGCATCGGATGAATCCGGCAGGGAGTCGTTGTCGGCTGATCAGGCCTTGTGTGTGGCTCAGAAACGCACGCGGATGTCTCCTCATGCGCGTCCTAGCTCTCTTCCTCCGCCTTGGGCAGGCATCGCCCAAGCCTCTTATTCAGTCAGCTAGCCAATTACCGACTGACACGTATGCATAATTTGACGTGAGCCAATAGCAAGTATGCACTCACTGGTGCAGCTGCAAGGTGTTGGCGGGCTCTGATCTTGCACCAAAACTTTTCCCGCGCTACAGGGGTAACTCCCTGCTCCAGTGCTCATAATGTGCTCAACACAAGCTGTGCGGAGGCATCTCTTAACCATTATGCACAGACAGCTGACAGCCCAGAAGTTGCAAGTTCAAGGCCACAGCGGAAGTGCTCATGCTGCAGCCTGTCAGGGTCCAACAGAACTGTGAATTCCGGTAAATACCTTGTCACACAAGGACGCAACAAACAATGGAAGGTCTTCAGTCACCATAAAGTTTGCCAGGACACACAGGACCAAACTATCTAATATTAAAGAACAGGCAGATGAAATTAAATCTATCTTGATAAAAAACTATTTGGGTCTTCCCAAAGCTGTAAGGAAGGATACAAGGTTCATTTTTTTTACTTACAATTTTCTCTCAAACAAAATGTGTCTATTAAAGTCGTATTAAAATGTCATATTAATGTAAGTCCCATGCAAAATTCCTCTTAATGTCCAAGGGAGTTATCTACATGGGTTAAGACAGTATATAGCCTATTATATACACTTGTATATATAATTATACATATTATATATTATTTTATCTCTGTTATTGGGTTTCCAATTGGTTGTGTTGCAGCTAAGTTCCTAAAGAGGAACTTTTAAACCAGTGTTTCTCAACCCATGGGTTGCGACTCAAAAGCAAGTTCCAAGAATATATGAAAGGGTCATGAACTAACTTTAAAAATAGATCAATAAATTTTTAAAATGGATTCTCCTTTAAAGAAGAAAAATGTGGGAAACCGTGGCTGAGTTCCAGCTGCCAGGGGGCTGCTTGGGGCCCACCATGCCCCACCCCCACACAGGGAGCTGGGGTCTGGGCATGGGAGGCAGCAGGTCAGAGTGAGGGGCACTGGGTCAGACCAACCATTGATGCTTACAAATGATACAAAAAAGGTTGAGAACCATTGCTGCCTCAGTAATGTGCGTGGAAATCCATGTTCCTCAATTTATCATGTGAAGATCCAGAGCGTGGCCTCTGACTGACCGACTAGGGTAGAGTTACAGCAGCATCTTAGCACGTGGATGCAGTATCAACATGAGGAGGGAGCATGCCAGTTCTCCTGCCCTATTCTACCAAGTCAAATGGCTCCTGTTCATCAGACTTGCTGATCAAGGTTCCCTCTGTAACACAACTCGGGAGAACTGGCCCCGTATACAGTCTTACACAGTTTCTCTTATAATAAAGTAAGATCATAAAAACGGTTAATGGTGCTTGTGATTGGAGTCCTCCATCAACTGCAAACAAGGCCCACCCTGATGCTTGCTCTGTGTGTGTGTGCATTTTAAGATAGTTCTGAGCCTTCTTTTTTTGGGATAACGTGCAAACCACACAGATATCCATTATCTAGCACACTGAGCAAGGACCTGCAAGTCAGGGGACTTGCATTATCATCATTATTCTGCAAACTCACTATGTGCATCAGACAATGCACGTGCAGGTTACAGCTGTCACTCACACACCTAGTTATGTAAACATGAACATGTACAGATTTTAAAAGGTCATTTTCAGGGGCAACACATAGTGGGCACACACAGGTGCACATGCACCCCCTAACCATGCTGGTGCAGCCCCTGCAAAAAGGCGCCACCCCGCTGCCAACACCGCCAGTGGCGTCTGCAGGCAGTCAGCAATCCCCACTGGTGACAGCCAACACTGGCGGCAGTGCCTGTGGGTGGCACCCAGGGTCAGCACTTGCTACCCACACGCCGCACCCCCCCCCCGCTGCCCACAGCGCCAGTGGTGTCTGCAGGAGCTCCCCGCTCACTGCCACCACACTCCCACCGCTTCCAGCCCCCCCAGATGCCAGGGGCACGTGCCGTTCATGGTAAATTTAAGCCAGGATAAGCCTGCAGGCTTGGCTCCCTAAACAACTCTTCCATCTGATTACCGAGCTTAACAACTGTTTAATCTCCTCTTTTCTCATGAATATATTTAACACCCCATGTATAATCAATGAAAACATCCATTCAATATCTACCCTAGATATTCCAGCTTTTCATATGGGATTTTTCTTTTTCAATAATAAATAATGGAAGCATTTTTCCTCATTGCTTAGTGCTACCCTCTATCCTTCACTGGATCATCTCTATCAGTGACCACAACTCTCACTGGCCCATCACCAACAATAATAGCAAGTAACTTGTTGTGGGCAACATCATGCTGAACCTGTCAACCGCAAGTTAAACTTTTTAATTTCCTGTGGCAATAAGCAATACTGTAGGGTCTTGCCAGAAATGTGTTCCCTGTGTGCTGTGGATTGGAGACCAGCAGCCTACCTATCAATGAAGAAACTTGTCTTTCCTATACCAAAACAAAAAATGCCAAACTAATTTCCAAGACAGAATGCTGACTCTGCAGCAGGAAGCAGTAAGGCTCTCCCTGCAACTTCCCCATAACATCTATTTTCTGAAACAAGAATCATCGTAGTGTTAGTGCTGCTTTTACCCCTCCAGCAAAAGAATCACCACCTACAACTAAGGTGGCATCTCAACAGTCAGGATCTGTTTCCCTAAAAAATTGACTTCCAGGGAAACAGTCTACCACATATTGCACGTGAACAGCCTCTCTTCCACCTGAATGGGATGCAAAGGACAATAAGCTTTGATTGAGCCCTCACACTTAAAGCACAACCTTTTTTCTAATGCAGATATATAATGTTTGAAATGCTGAAACACAACAAAACTAAAAAGAAAAAAAACCCACAGGAAACACAAACACAGAAAACATTAAAATACAATTTAAAAAAAGGCAAAAGGGATTGGGGGGGAGGAAGGGGAAGAACCTTAAAATGTCCAAAAATAAATCATGTCATTCAAGCACAGACATCTGCTGCTGCTCCTTTTTTCAGCCACCACGCTGTTGAGATATTCAAGCAACAGGTTTTCACACAAAAACCTGCAAGGAGCTGCAAAGATGATGTCAAACAGCTGTGTGCAGACTGCTAGCCGCCGGTTTACAGCTCTACTCAAAGAGAGAGAAGTTTATCTTCTCTGTGTGTCCAATGAATAAACATTTATTTATCTGGGAAGGCTGTGAAGATTTTCATTTAATTTCCCACTGATTAGAACAAATGCTTGGAAGCTGAGTACCCCTGTTTCTACTCCTACTCTGCCATTCACTTACTCTGCAACTTTGGGCAACTTGAAATTCAGTTATTATTTTGATCTATCTATCTATAAAGCAGACATCTATTTCTCTGTCTCTCAGGGGCACTGTGAAGTTTGGAAAATGTTTCCACTGAAATAAATGTGCAAATGTATCCCTTTGATTACAAACATTTCAACATGCACTGTTAAAATGACAATCACTGAACTGTTTAATACGCTGAGTTTTCTGCAAAACAAATGTCAGAAAGATTCCTCATTCCAAGTCCCCCATAATAATGAAAAGAGGAATAAAACTTATTGCAGAATTTCCTGGCTCAGTCTAGGGTGCACTGCTCTATTTATCAGTATGTCAAGGTTACTAATTTGACTAGCCTAGAGACTCTTAACCTTGGACCACCAGACACCTTACACAGAGGTAATATGGTGCCAAAGATCTTTATGAAGCATGAGTAAACATGTATGAATACCTTTAGCTGTACTTATGCCACAATGCTCACAAGTTTAACTAAGATGCTGGCTAGGATTTCAGGAGCATTCGGAGGGTTTCACATGTCAATGTTATCACTGGCTTTCCAGTAAAATTCTGTTTTCCTTACTTCATCTTGATTCTTGTATTAGCAAGCCTATATATGATGACAGGTAGGAATCCAATTCTCTTTATCTGAGGTAGAGTTGCACCATTAGGCCTTGTCTTTTGGGAAAAGCAGCAAACATGATGTTTAGGGAGTGTATGCATCTGAGAGCATAAACATGGATTTATGCTGCAACATCAAATTTCAATTCAGCCACACTAAGTTAAATATGTGATGGTTAATTCAATTGATTGTCTGTATTTACAACGTTCACAGAGCTAACCAGAAAACTCTTTGAAGCACTCCCAAATGCACTAAATTATTGGAAATGTTTTAACTTTTCCAGAAGTTATGCCAAACTTGGTCTCCATTGTTTTACAGAGACTTTTGATAACTGCACCACTTACTTCCCTAATCTTTTCATTCAAAACCAACAGAGGTATGTATACGCGATTGACTTGCTCTCCATATAAGATGAAAAGAAGAAAAAAAGGATTCGAAAGATGAACATGCCAGAACATTAGTTAGGGTAAATGAACAACTATAATTTCTGAACTAAACAATTTGTTCCTTCATTTTAATTGCCAGCTTCTGAAAAAGTTTAGAAAGTTTGCCAATTTACCCAACCCTTTATTCTTTGCTTTTGACTTGAAATGTACAATTGTTTCACAGATAAACAACAGATCTATATTCTTTCCCAAGTCCTTTTTACAGTAAAATGACTTATGGCCAGGGAGCACATATATTTAAATACTAATTCTTCCATTTTAAAATCTCCCACAACTATAGATTACCAGTTGTGTTTGGCAGCTAAGAGGCTTACCCTGCTCCCTTGTCAGTCCCAGAAGTGGAGACAGGAACTTCACTATTCCCCCAGCACCTGGATGGGAGAAAGCAGCTGGGGCTGCCAGAAGTCATTTTGACAGTTCCTTTCTGCTGCATGCATAGTAATCTCCTCCACTCCCGGCCATACATGTTTCCCACCTGCAGTGCAGACAGCCCAGCTCCTTTTGTTACATGCAGCATGAGAAGCCCCTCCACTCTCGGCCATGCATGTTGCCAGCCTGCAGAGTTGCATGCAGTGCGAGCAGCTCCTCCACTCCCAGCCATACATTTCCCACCTGCAAAGTTACATGCAATGTGAGCAATCCCCTCTACTCCATGCCTGCAGCATGAGCAGCCTGGCCCCTTCCCCTACGATGAGTGGGGGGCAGGAAGCAGAAGCTGGAGGAGAGAAGGGGGCCCTGAGGATCTGGCTGCTGTAGCAAAAGCAGCAGTGCAGGGACAGGAAACTGAGTGGGAGCCCATGGGCAACATGCTAGCTCTCCGAGAGCCACACACAGCCCATGGTCTGCCAGTTGGACAGCCCTGGGTTAGAGACCATTGTCCAAATTTTTCAGTCTGAGAGAAACATCAAAATGCCCAGAACTCGCAGTTAATACAGTCCTATGCATTGAAAGGGCAGCTGAAAGCACCTAAAAGCTCCCTCCTAAAGATTCCACCATTGTGTATGTAATTGAGCACACGGGTCATGCAGTGCAGAGCTAACAAGGCAGGTTCCTAAAGCCCCTCTTCTCAATGCCTGGAAGGGAAGGGAAAGGCAAGGAATACAGTAATGGAACCACCAGAGCTACTCTCCCTCCCCTGCAAATGCAGCAGGTGGCCAAACAGGGGAGCTGTTTGAGGAGCTTCTGGAGAGCAAATATTCTGCACCCTCCAGGCTCATACCATAGCAATTTCTGGGCTGCATGGCAAGCAGTGGGAGGCAGCTGGTGAACAGATGCCCCTTATTACCTCCTATAGTGATCACACTTCAGTTCAGAAATCACAGTCTATGGTTCCAGTCTAAAATCAGATACTCATTTTCATCTTAATACAGTTGGCTCTCAGAGAGCCTAGAGGTCCTCATGTTGCAAACCACTGCTCTAAAGCCCATTCATGTCTCATACAATATGGCTATTATGTTGCTTTATCAAAATTCTCCTGAAACATACATTTAAGAAAACACATTTACAGAAGACAAGCACCTATTTTCTCAGAGAACCAAAGGAAAATTCACAAGGAACATACATCTAATTTCAGTGGAATTTAAATGAAACAGACTGTAATCAGATTATTCATAATAAAGAGCCCTTTATGTAATGAAGCATTTCAGAAAGCAGTAAGGCACTGGTTTATGAGTAGCTGAATTGTATAATGTTTGGGACAATTAAATGTATACATTGTCATAGCTATATATATTTATGCATATAATATTCTGCACCCTAAACTGATGTAAAAGGCCCTTTTAAAGGAAATGATCAAATGATAAAGAACAAAATAATTAGTGCAGTCAAAATGATATTCTGTTAGCACATGATGTAGTTACCATTCTTCCACAGCTCTCACAGCTAAGATCTCCCAGCAGAAGCAATGCTCTCTGTTTAAGACTGCAATATTTTTCAGTTACAGTGCTATGTACATGAAGAGCTCAGCTGTGCAGTTCCTTCTGAAGCAAAAACCCTTCTTGCATTGATATTCACAAGCTAAACTCTGCTCATTTTCCTGTACTGTGCCAGTGACATGATAATGACTCCTGCATAATTAAAGGGAACAAAATTTGACCCAAGGGGATTTATTATTGTTTGTATTGTTTGTTTAGCAATAATACCCATCAATCAGGAATGAGCGGTCCTTGGACTTAGC
This sequence comes from Caiman crocodilus, assembly GCA_030014935.1. Classification (NCBI taxonomy): domain Eukaryota; kingdom Metazoa; phylum Chordata; order Crocodylia; family Alligatoridae; genus Caiman; species Caiman crocodilus. The sequence continues at coordinate 5,438,322 of JAGPOW010003685.1, forward strand.
CCTGAATTTTTACTTGAATGTCAAAAACAGGGACTCAGGTCTGACAGTGCTTGCAGTTCCCCATGTATTGTATTGACCAATTTATTTTATTTCTACTATATTGCATATCTTGCCAGGCTCTTAGAACTTGGTATAGATTCTATTTACATACACACATATATTATATATCAAAATTGATTTCTTACTCCTAAATCAAATTCCCAAATGGACATTACCAAAGAAACAAACAAAGAAGAAAGAAACTAATAATCCAAGTCACTCTGTCTAAAATGTGACAAATCACAGCAGAAATCCTGCTATGGCAGCTGCTCTACAATAGCTGGAATCATGCCTTTAAATACATTTCTTTCAGAAAGAAATGTACAGTTTTGGTACACAGCTTTAATTTTCCACAGATTAATAACAATTAAATTATATTTTCCAAAAGTGTCAAAATGCTGCCTGATATTGTCCTTAAACCAAATCTCTAACATGCTACATAGGTGTATTTAAAAAAATATAGAAGTATATTCAAAACATTTGTACTTTCTATGCTACATTTGAAGAACATGAGAGAAAATATTATTTCCCTTTCCCTTTTCAGCACAATCACTTTCTCATATGACAGCGCTTTGGTCCTGATCCAGCAAAGTGCTTACGCATGTGCTTAATTTGACTTCAGTGGGACTACACAGATGCTTAAACAAGTAGTTAAGTGCTCTGCTGGCTCAGGATGTTGCACATGGCTAATTTCACTGTTTTGATGAGAATTATTTTCAGTTCCTGGCTCATTCAAGAACATGATGATAGATCATGGGCATGGTCTTCCACAAGCTCCTCAAGAGAAAACTAAGTAACAACCAAAACTGAAAAACTGAAATTGAAACTTAAGAGGCAACAGAGAAGGAGCATGGGGAGAAGACAGATGACTGCAAGTGCATACAGTGATATTTTCAGAACAATCCACTGTTTGTTGCTGAAAAAGGATCCTTACAAATATACGTAGAAGAGCCAAAAATATTGCATAGTATTTCTAAGGAAGTTACTTAAAAGATGCGCTACTGAAAACTTGATTGCAATCAAGTTACAAAAATAACTTGACATTGTCTCAAATACCTGAAGCCTCCTGCTTAGTTGCAATTTGGACTGTTCATTAACATTCATTCACTACAGCCATCCCTGCACCATTAATACTCAAGAGTGCTACTAGCCACTGCTACCAACCCTTAAGGGGGGGTGTTAGTAGCTGCTAACAGCATCCTGGCTTGTCTACAGCCTAAATGGAGAGATTAATTTTACCTTCACATCACAAGTCAGTGTTAGAAACCAGTTTTGGAAAGGAGCCATCTCATATTTTAGCCATTTCAGCAAAAAATCTGTTACAGTACTAGTGGGCTACTAAAATCCACAATGCTAGCACCTACTTGTCCTTCATGCTCAGGAAGCTGCTGCTGCTGTAAAGCAATTGTTAAACTATACAAACAAATTAACAGTGAGGTTGGATAAGCAAACATCTCTTATTGCTGAAGTCAATCATAGCAATTTCTAGCTATAGCATGAGTAAGATACCCTATTCAGTTTCACAGAGCTGTTCTTGAAGTGCAGCTAATGACAGAAGCCAACACCACTGACTATTCTTCTCCCAAATTATTTCCCCAGTGCTGCACATCATTTAATGTTTAGGAAATGTGTGGGAATCCTGAAGGTTTTGGATCATCAATGAACACTGGCAGTTCACTCAAGACAGAGGGCAAGGCCTGCCTTTTAGTCCCAGTAATTCTGAGGACATACTTCAAAGCATGATTTGGACTAGGATTTCTTTTAAGAATACAAAGTATCAGAAAGGAGTGAATGGTTCCTTTGGGAATGCACAGTTCCTTAGAATAAAACTGATACTTTGAGGTCATGGACATGGAGCCTTTTCCTTTGAAATCAACCTCAGAGCTACTGTTGGTAGCTTGATGAGAGTGGCAAGACAGAGGTAGGTAGCATGACATACCTCTCCTTGATGAAACTGCCAGATCTCTGCCCAGAACAGCTCCAGTGAGGTCTGAAACTAAGCAAATGATGTCTCCAGATGTGGCTTTCTAAAATATATGGGAGAAAATATCCAACTACACAAACAGCTTTAAAAATAGGAAAAGGTAGAGTAATAATTAGCATATATAACTGCAGCTGGCTACTTCATTTTATGAAATATTTTAACTTATTACAGAATGTGTTGAATAATTTCAAATGTTTTCAGGGCAAAACAAAACAGTACCAAAACCTGAGTAGAATAGATTAGGAGGCATAATTCAAACCTGATTTAGGGAATTGGGTTGGGTTTAGCCTAATATTTGGGGGGTGGTGAGTTTTCTTGCTATTTTTGAGAAAAATGCTTCTTTTAATCTCTGCATTTCCTTACCTATTTCTGACATAAAAGAAGAAGCTCAACATTTTTTACAATAGGCTAAGAACACAATTCACTTCCAGTGGCATTAAATCAATAAACAGATATAATTCATTTGCTACATTTTAAAGACACATTTGCAAACTCCTTGTAGTTTTTTCTCCCAAATTCTTTCCCCAGTGTTGCATATTGTTTAGTGTTTTGGAACAGGTCATCTTAAAGCTCCAGGATACAGTCCTGCAAATCTTCGCTCTCTTAAGATACAGTACAAAGGCCAAGTCTTCTACCAACAGTCACTGACAGCAATGAGTAGGAAACTTCAGCTCTCTGGAAACATTTGCCAAATGAAGGACAGTCACCAGCTAAAAACTTCAGCCTGGTAGGGGGCAGCACATAATGCGGGAAGTAGCTAGACAACAAGAGAATGGTGCAGCAACAATATAAGGATGCTACACGTGAAAGCTTAAGGCAGGGCACAGAGGAAAATAAGAGTACTATTTGTGGCTGCCCCCTCCAGTCATTAGAGTATGAGACAGAGAAAGCAAGGAAAGATCCTACCAAGCCATACTTGTGTGGAATCTAGAAGTAGTCAGAAAATAACACGTGGGGCCCAATACTACAGGGTGCTGAGCCTGAAGACAGTGGGGCTCTTGGTACTCAGTCGGCATGTCTACACATTCATTGATGCACTTTAGGTAATGTGCATTAAATCTAGTACCTCCAGGCACTTTTTCACATGTTCTGGGGGTGGGGAGGGGGGAGGTCAGCACTTTAATTAAAGCGGCTCCAAGAACCACTCTAATTAAAGCTCCACCATATCTCCTGTATCCGCATCCCTGTACCTAAAAATAGCAGCAGGGTCGCTTGAACTACAGCTCATTGAACGAGGTTTAGTTCAAGCACTCCCAATGCCATTTCGAAGCACAGGGACACTGATACATGAGACACAAGAGGCTGCTGGAGCACAGCATATGCCATGCGCCAACAAATTTGATTGATCAAGTTTGTTCCAACACACTGGAATTGCAGCATGTCAGAGCAGCCTCGACACTTGTGTATAGTCCCCAATTGTGAAGTATAAGAAAAATGTGTATTAGCCTATGTGAATTCTCATTAGTGAAAGAGCACAGATTTTTTGTGACTCCTCAATGCACATAAAAATAGGCTAATGCACATTAAACCACATGTGTAGACACGCCCAGTCCCTTGTAGAAGGAATTCAGAACCTTATGGGACTGGGTCTAAAATTCACTTTGGCACTTCAGTTACCAGCTATGAACTGACTGCCCAGACGAATTTTCCATCTATTCACTTCTCTGTGAAATTGTATGAACATGAACTTTTATTCTTACCCAAGAGAACTTTTCCAGTTTTTTCTTTAATGCCCAATGAAGGGCATTTGTGCCTGAAAGCCTACAACTAATTTTTTTTTTTTTTGCAAAAATCTGGTCGGTCTAATAAAAGATATTATCTTTACTATAAGTCCTGATTGACTTTAGCACCAATGGGCACATACATCCAGTAAGAAAAAAGATTTCGATCTCTCACAACTCATAGTGATTGTAAGTCTCCTATAATTTAAAATACCATTGTGCCTTGTCACATATGAGTAACAAGCCCAATGCCATGACAAAGAAACTGAATAATGACATCTTTTAAAGGTGCAAAGTCAGTCAAAATGTTATTATGCTGTCCAGTCTTGTTCTCTCTGAAGTTAATGATGGATCTTCCATGGGAAGACAGTTGAAGTCACTGGTACATGACACCATGAATTTTCATTTCTATAATATTAGTGGAACAAATACCATAAAAGGAGACTCTGAACAGTTCTACAGCTGCTAAGTATTAGTAGCTGGCCTACACTGGCAATTTTGCCAACTGTCTGTATGATGGTTGTTCAGTTTAAAAAAAGAAAGCCCATGATTCTTTTTAATTACCAATCCTTTAGTTCAGAGGTGCGTTCTGGAATGAGTCTGCCCTCCTCCACAAAGGTTCTACATTAAGGCCCAAAGGGGGACGACAGGGCTACATCTTCTCTTTCTACCCCTTTAATAAAATGTGATTTCCCCCCCCCCGGCTCAATTTGCTTTCTCCTTTTCCAGCTGAGGCAAGAGAAGATGTAGCTTCCTACAAGAAGATGTAACAGCTGATGGGGCAAAGTAAAATCAACTGTGACATAATCACTCTCCTGTATGAGAAGTTTGTTAGCTCTCACTCAATGGGTGCATCTACACATACCATTAAGGCCACATGATAAACTGCTCCTAGGTGCAGCATCTGCACATGCCGCTGGGACTGCCATAGTTTGGTCTGGGGTGAAGCAGCCCGCAGCTGGCAAAGAGTCCGGGAGGTGGGGGGGGGGGTCAGCCCCAAGCTCCAGTGTCAGATGGCAAACAGTCTGGCTGGGGCACAAGGGTACTCAAGTGTGGGGCTAAGCAGCAGGCAGCCCCTGCACTTTAGCACCCTCATGCCCCAGTCAGACCCTGTCACCATCTACACATGTACTTCAGCTCACGTAATTACCCCACCATAGGATAGTACTGTTCCCAACAGTACTATCTTACAGCAGAGTGAATTAAATTACTGCACCCTAATACCAGCACATGTGTAGACAGTGATGCTTTATTGTGAAACTAGTTAGTCAGCTCCACAGTAAAGTACATGTGTAGATGTACCCAATGATTGGTATATTTTTCAGAGGAAACCCCTTTCTACCTCTAATAACTACAACGACCAGAAACGAACACTAGATAGGTTATCTGTAGAGATATTAGAAGAACTAAAAGAATTTGACAAGGAATTACCATGCTCCAGCATTCAACCCTGAAAAGCGTGGCTTCACAGAATAACCCAATACCCATACATGATGGGTTGCCCTATGGTTGAATACACCAGACATGACGTCTCGCAAACATACCTGTCCAAAGCCTTTTTCAAGTCTTGGAACCAAGGTGGAACAGCAGTTACTGTATTTGAAAAGGTTTGGTTATGTTTAATGAAATGCAAGAATAATTATTTGATTAATATATGTACTATTATCCTCTGAGATACTAAATCTATCACCCAAGTGACTACTTAAGGGGGAAGAGTGACAGAAAGTCCTATATCCATATTTCCTGCTCTGTTTGTTATATCTGCTGTCTCTCCTCATATACTTTTCTGATGATTAATTGATTCAATGGTAATATATTTATATAGCACCCAGCACAATGGGGCCCCTAAGCACTACTAGAACAGAAATAAATCATCATGTGATAAAGGGATCAGGCTCCAACTTTTCTGCACCCATTAGAAATCTCCAGGTTTCTACTGGTTTCACTAGTTATGTGTGAAACCACTAATGCCCAAGCTTCTTGTTTTATTCTGAAGTTCTAATAAAATGGATATTCTAGAAGTAATGACTTATGATATATAAATTCAGTCCTGCTAATGTTGGCATCACACAATAATCCTTTCATCTGGGTCTTTTTAGAGCAAGCCTCTTTCTTTCTTTCAGGCTATTCTGAGCTTACTAAAAAGCATGAGCAAGTGACACATGCAGTTTGACAGAATGGGTTCATACCTTCATCAGTAAAGCCCAATAAATTAAGAAAATTATTTGATATGGAAATATGCTACCAAGAGAAAAATATCTGCATACACTATATAGCAACCTACCCATTTTCAAAATCTTTCAAGTTTTCAGACACTGAAATTCATTTTAGGAATGCAAATCTCAAACATGCTAGCAGCCAAATATTCTATAGAGCATGCTTTTATTTCAGACACTCAAAAATGTATATCAGTGTCTCAGTAAATTAGGTTGAAAGAGAGATTTTACAGGAAACCTTACAAATGGTGCCCACTGATGTAAAAGACAGCTTAGTAAGATGTGTCACTACAGAGTTGTATTTTAATCTATTAATCTTCACTAGAAACCAGAAAGAAATTTTCTAATGATTAACTCTATTAGACTGTTTCCCTAAGGAAAGTGATGCAAATGTCACTGCTTGAATCATTTAAGTGTGCTGTAGAGGAAACAACCCCACATTAAGCACTCGTAGAGGTTGAACTAGAAAATCCAAAATTCCCCCTTCGTCCAATTTTTATGGTTGTTATTCTGTAAGCCTGCTTCTGACACTAATTTTAAATTAGCATATATTCATTAGATTCCTCTCAATTATTCAAATACAACTCAATCTCTTCCTGTATCAAAATCTTAACAGCAAAAGACCAAGGTTCAAATACATCCTTCACAGAAAGCTACTGACTCCCATAACTACCATAACAATAATAAAACAGCATTTGTATCCCAGGCTTTCAAAACATGTTACAAATACCGACAATGAAATATAAACTATATCACCCACTTTATAGGTAGGGACATTGAGCACAGGTAGTCTAATCTCAAAGTGAAGAAGAAAACACTGATGGGAGAAGAATTATATTTTCACAGAAGTTATTAGTAAAGCTCTCACTGCCTTCAGTGAAATCATGATTGACCCTGGATCACACACATGGATGCAGTTTGAATTAGAACAGCGCAATTCCCAGGAAAGCTGTAATGCCAATCGCAATGGTCCACCTTCCTTTCTTCCCTGTCCCCTCTTACATAAATTCACTTATTCCAAATTCTGTGGAATCATGTATAGCACACTCATTTGTAAAAGAAAACAATATTTTGTGAGTGTCAGAAGCTGTTTGGTGTTAACTTCACTGCTGATATAGAGCTAATGATCAAATGTTGCCAATCACAGTTCATAAGACAACAATCCACTCTGCCAACTCTGCCCTTGCTGCCTCCTCCACATGGTATAAATATGCAACACAGCTGCAGGTTCTGAGCAAAACTATCCAGGCTGTAGAAGTTGCTAGAGATCCAGCTTTATCCCAAGGTCTCCAAATCCTGCACTCAATGCATTGGGTAATGGTGCTGTAGGAGAGTGCCTATAAAACGTATACAGCATGCTTTGTCTGCATGCCATTTAAGCATGATGACCATTGGTTTCCTCCTGAAAATAAGTCAGTGGTGGCTCCCAGGATTTGTAATTTGCTGAGAATGGGAGCACCAGAAGAAGCCTGGGACCATGGAAAAGGGGAAAGAAAACTTGTTGAAGAATCTACTCAAGCAGAAGCGTTACACATGCTATACTCTTGAGTGACTGCTGTCATTACAGGGTTAAAAAAAAGTAGATAGTCTCATCCATATTAGCGGTGATGTGGCTGCCAGCTTTAGTGGTGTCTTCCACCAGCCAACTGGGATGTCAGCAATGATAATGTAGACAAAAGCACCTTGCTGCCACTTTTCTGATATTTGTATCTTGCTTAAACTTGAGTCTGAAACCGAGGGAGTCATTAATTTAGGCATCCTACTGAAAGTGCAGAATACACATCAGCACTATAAAGAGATGAAGGACAGAATACATGTCATGTTGGTTGCAGATACAGACATAAAAGTAAACTCTTTCCTCTCCCTGTTCTCTCTCTTTCTCTTTCAAAAGATGAGGTTCACTCATCATCCTCCACTTTCATTTCCCAATTTGTTCTTTAATAATATTCAGCTAAAATCTAATATCAGAGCAATTACAATTGCCAGTGAAAGATGCAAATAAAATGCTAGAAGACACACTGTTCAACAATTAAACTAGTGGAAACCCATTCAGCCATTCATCAGCAATGAAAATGGCAGCAAACAAAGCTATTAAGTTACTTGTTAGTAAAACTGTTCTTAGAAGCTTCCAGGTGCTGAAGAGTTTATGGACAATTGGGACTGTTTTCTTCACCACCAAAGTTGAGGTTTACAGATGACAGTAAAAAACCTAAAATAAATAAGATTACATGAATAGATAAATATAAATGGATTGTGGGGGTGGGGGGTACCAAATGGAGAGACTGTTGCCATGAATTCCCTTTGTCCATTTGTATCAGTGGAAGAATGTTCTACAGAGAAAGGTCTGTACCACATGGATAAGAAGATCCTCCAGGCCTCTCTGTACAAGGAACAGAGAGGTGACGCAGCCAGTTCTGGCAGAAAATGCTATCCCCTGTGTTGGGCACCATCCAGCTACTCACAATGCATCTTCAGTGACATATGTAGCAGACTGAAGGAATCTGTGTAGTGCAACCAGGCTAAGTACAGACAGTCAAAAAGCCTGAGGCTGAATCGATTCAGTCTTCACAGGATAGTCTAAGCTTCTTAGATTAAGTCAATAAGCAAGTGAAGGCCCATTCACTTTTGATTGTGAAAATGCAGCCACATGCCTGCAGCATCCTACACCAGAGATTGCACTGGTGTGGGGGGGTGCTAGAGCACACTTCCCTGCTTACCTGGGAAAGACAGCTTGGGTCACAGCTAGCCCCCCTACCCTGCGAGGAAGAAGATGGGGTTGCAGGGAGATGCAAAGCAACCTAGGACGCTAGAAGATTATGAGTTCACTTGAATCTGGAGGGGCCTAAAAGTTCAATAAACAGATTTAACTTAAATTAGGCAAGTCTGATACTACATCCATCCCAGTTTCTCTTAAACCAGTTTCAGCCACTTTGAAAGTGGTTTATGTGCACTGAACTTCTGGTGCGTTACAAATCTGAACTGGTCACTTATACTACTTTGTGTGTAATTTCTGTCCCTAGCCTGTGTTGAAATCTGGAATCTCTCATGTAATTCACCATCTTCTTTAATATATGTTTCTCAAGACATAGAGAACAAAGTTAACCATGGAGGCAGTAGAATGGCTTTATGTACCTGAAGTGGGTAAACTACTTTGTAGGTGACCCCTCCACAAAAAATATGGTTGTTGGAAAGTTAGTAAATGCAAACTGACACACCTTTGTCCAATGTACATTTACATCTGCCATTGCTACTCCATCTGAGGAAGGGACCACATGGCTGAGGGGGGAGGGGTTGGGAAGGAACATTTCAATGGGAAATAATGAAAAGAACAGTTACTGTCAAGATACTTCTAAAAATGTGACCATCTTGTGCCTGTGACCATGAGTACACACATACACACGTGTGTGGTCTGCTGTTTTTCCACTTCTATGACTGCGCTCACATCAGGACAGAAAAGCAAACTGCAAAGAATGATTTCTTGCACCCAAGTACGATTCTTGTACATGTTACACCACTACTTGCCCCTAAGAAGAGATCAGTGTGGTGGTGTTGTAGACATGCACGTAGCTGGAACTGCACTGAATTGTGTTTGCTGACATTTGCTTCGCTGTTTTTGACACTGCATACACGTTAAAAAAGTACACTGCAAATATTGGCAAATCCTTATAGGATTTCAGTGGGACTTTGGATGTGCAAAGAGTGTTAGCCTAATTCCTTAATATAACTTAAAGAAGGTCAGATTTAGACTCAAAACCTTACAGCGTCTTCTTTTTCCTATAACCATTTCTCTAGCTAAATCTTTTGTCTTTATATTCTCAACCCATCATTTCTTTCTCGTTCATCCTACAGCTGTGACTATTGATGGGCTATCAAAGGTCTAATGATCTCCCCTGCTGAGCACAGATTGAAACACTCTCATAACAACCTATGAAGGGTGGAGGGGCAGAAATGGGTCACATGAGGGCCTCTCTTTCTCAACTGGTCAACCTAATTCCTGAGGGTTGTGCTGAATGCCAGTCTTAACTCAGTCCATTTTCAAACAAGGTCAAAGGCAATGTTTTTGTTGTTTCCCATGAGCCCCTTAAAATTGGGCACAGCACTGCAGCCCTGAGACTATTCCCATGCATCCGAGAACATAGCGTCTGTCTGCCAGTCCCATTTATTAAAGCTGCAAAAACTTGTCCTTTGACACTTACTCTCTCTCTTCAGTCCAGCTGCTGAAAACATACAGCACCTGCTCCTATTAAAGTAAGCAGCAGAACTACCTTTCACTTTAGCAGGCTCATAATTTCTTATACTACTCAGGCACCTGAAAAAACATTGTCTGCCTATCTCCTTAGACCAACACAGCTACAACCTACACCCCTTTCACATATATGACATTCCCACACAATCTGCTTATTCCTTTTATATGTTTATTCTCACATTGGTCATAATCCAAATGCAATTTGTTTTCTTCTGCAGATCACTGGCAAATTAATTCAAACTTATTGCTTTAGTTACTTTTATATACAATAGGCTAGATTAGGATCTCAACTATACAATGTACACCACTGTACTCCTGTGCTTTTAGGAGTATGCTAAAGTTACTCCTGATTTGCACCAACAAAAGTAAGATCTGAATAGAGGTTCCTAAACATGTTTGATAATCTTGACATAGTACCATTTGGTACATCAGTAGGGGTGCCCAGTTGAATAGGCTTATTCTTTTCTTAGACATGATAAGCTGATTGAGTCTAACCAGAATTAATCTAAATGCATCTCAATTTGAGCCCAAGAACACCTCCCTCAATGCCAGAAGGTACCTCACAGCCCTAGAGTATTATTCTAACAGTTCCTAGTCTAACAGTTGCTGCTAGGCACCAATTTAACATGAGGTTACAACAACATCCGGACAGCGGATATATTTTTCCTTGTATTCATTCTTCAAGCTTGCATGTTAAGGGATCTTGACAGCATGCAAGAAAATCTTGCTCAGAAATATGAATTGCACAGAGTGGCCCATAATAAATGTGAAAAACCATGCCAAAAGCATGCTATATAACATCAGCAGCAAACTGCTCTTTCCACTGAAGATGTCTTAAAAATCTGATTGCTGATAATGAGTCACTTGTGTTAGTCAGGTAAAGAGAAAAGCCAGAAAAGTAAGACCCTGCACACGCCATGAAATCGAGATACATCTGGATGCACATCGGTGCCTGTACACATGTGCAACCTATGGAGGACCTGAGGTTTTTTCCCCCATTTTGTTTTATTTCAGTTTACTGTTAGTCTGGCAGGGCTCCTGACCTGCACCAGGCAGGCTGCGCTTTCTACAAACTGCAAAGCCTCCCAGCCAAGCCTCTCTGAACCTGCAGCCACGTGTAGACACACGCCCACTGCGCACTGCACAGTCAGTCTGTTAATGTTTAGACTCATTCAGAAAAGGAAAGAAAAAAAAACGCCCACGTGTTTCTTCCCGGGCCGGGTTCAAGGAACAAACACTCCGGGCTCCTAGTGACTAGGCGATCATTAAAGATTAATCTAAAACCCAAGCTTTATGAGGGAGAAATCTCTAAACCGCGAGGAATAGCTCGGGTGAACAATTCCGTTTGTCTTACGACCGCCAGGACCAGGGACAAGCTGCCCCCGCGCCACCTCCCGGGCGCGGGGCGAGCGGGCAGTGCCAGCACCCGCGGGCGCGGGGGGGAGGCCGAGGCGGCCGCGCTGCTGCTGCGGTACGACAGCCCGCGCGCTCCAGGCGACGTCCCGCCGGGCTCGGGCTCGGGCTCGG
>JAGPOW010003685.1:5450154-5469877 GCA_030014935.1 Caiman crocodilus
CGGGCTCGGGCTCGGGCTCGGACGGGCGCGCTGGCCCCGCGGCGAGCCGCACAAAGCGGAGCCGCCGCCGGCCCCGCACGTGGCGGCCCCCAGCCCGGCCGAGACAAGACGGCTGCCGCTGCCATGCGGGGCCCGCTCCGGGGGAGACTGCCGCCGCCCCCTCGAGCAGCAGCCCCGCGCGAACCTGGCGGCAGCAGCCGGCGCCCCCTGCCCTCGGCCCCGCAGCACAAAGCCGGTGCGGGGCGCGCAGACAATGGGCGCCGGCCGCTCCCCGCCCACCCGCACTCACCAGCACGACGGCGAAGCGCTCCTCCAGCTCCCCCGGGTCCGGCATCGGCAGCTTGAGCGGCATGTTGTGCGCCCTGAAGTCGGTCTGCTGCGAGTCCACGCTGCCCGCGTTGCCCATGGCGCCGGCCCGCGGGCAGCTCCCGCCCGCCCGCTCTCTCGCGCCGTCTGCGGGGAGGCACCAGCGCCGCGCTCCGCTCCTCTCCTCTCCGCTGCCGCCGCCGCCCGGCCCGGCCCGGCCCAGCCCAGCCCTCCCCTCGCCCACAACCCGGCAGCCGAGGGGGCGGGCGGCGCAGAGCGACGTCTCCCTTTAGCACGGGCCGGGAAAAGGCTCCGCTTGCACCTTGGCGCTCCGGTCTGCTCGCCGCTCCGCTCCCGCCGCGCGCGGGCACATGGCTGCGCCTCGCACACGCTGCACGCACCTCCCCGCGGCCGCCACAAAGCTCCGGCAAGCGGCGGCGGCAGCCCAGCGCACGCCCCGACACAAAGCCCCTCTTGCTGCTCCGCCGCCCACCCAGCCTCCGCCCGCCTCCCGGCCCCGCGGAGCGCTGGGAGCTGTAGTCCCGGGCGCTGCCCCGGCGGGACGGAGCGGGCTTGCCCTGTCTGCCCGGCGCGAGGGTAGCGGTGCCTCGGCCTTTCCCGCCTGCGCCCGCGGAGAGGCAGAAAGGCCGGGAGGTGGTTGACTCGTGGCTTGACTTATTCCAGCACCCAGCGCCGTGTCTGGGAAGAGCTACCACAGCTAGAGAGGCCCTCGGTTTCTGTATGAATGAAAGCCCCGGCTCTCTCTCATCCTGGGGAGTGAGAGGACATCGTAAGAAGGGGCAGCACCTTACCTGGAGTCCTGGCAGCCCCGGGTGCACTTTTAGTATCGCCCCCCCCCTCCCCCCTTGCCATAGATAATGCTAATAATCATCAGAAAACAAAAAAATTACCGTTTCCAGGCCCCCTTTCTTTCTGGGCCCCGGGCGGCTGCCATGTTCATCCAGGCCTGGGTCTGGCTCTGGGTGGGGGGTAAATCCTAACTCTGAGCACCTGGCTGGAAATGGCAGGAATGGCCACTCTTGCCATCCATGTTTCTGGCTGCTGAGTCAGGCCAGCCCTTTCTTGGCCTGCTCCCTGGTACTATGCCTGTTCTGGGGTCCACTTGTTGGCAACTACACTGGTGCCCCTGCTGGGCTTGCTCTGGGGAGGAGGGTGTGTGGACACCTAGCAAGACTAAAAACAAGACCTGTCAAAGAGCAGATGAGCTCCTTGCAAGTCAAGGACCATCCATACCCAGAGAGGAGAGGGGCACCGCCAGGTCACACTGCCCAGAGAATCACCAATGATGCAAACAACTCAACTAACCCAGGGTTGTTACAGCATCTAAGGTACCCAACAGTCTTAGCAGCCTCAGGACAAGACTCATCTTGACTTTTCTGGATGACCATGTCTTTATGAGACAGGGTCCTATTCCGGTCTAGCAGTTTCAATGATTGAACCTGCCTGGATGGAGAGGTTTTTTGCTGTTGAAGTAATGAGTGAAAAATGAGAGGAGCTGGGGGACAGGGAGTGAGCTCACCTTCCCCATTCAACAAAGAGATTATGATCTTTCTTTTGTCATCCGTTACGAGGATACCATAATAGGGTCATACCTGAACCTAAAAGGGCATAATTAATTCAGCCTTGCTCTAGTTTTACAATTTGAGCCCATACATGATCTTCTCATATCTAACCTTAAATATTTGCCATTGTTTCATGTTGAAAATGTTATCATCTCAGGTCCAGGACTTAATAAGGATGTGATGAAACAGTATCACAACTTTCTGGAATTTCATTGTGTTCTCAAATAGCTATGCTAGGACTTAGCAAATGTTTGGCCAGTTGCACATTTTAAGAAAAAAACTCAACATGTAGAAATATTTTTGTTCTAAAGCGGTTTCTATCATTATGGTTCAAAATGTAGGTTAACATAGAAATCAATGGAGTAAAAACAGGATCTCACCAAATGAAGATCTGCATTGTGAAATTAGTAGTTCAGTGGTAGTCTTTGTCTACCACACAGGAGACGTGAGTTCAATTCCCAGACGCTTATACAGTTACAGCTATGGAGGCACCAAACAGCTGGACTCAGTCTGGTCTTTGGATTCTGGCTTAGTGCCCTAAAGGGAGTATGGAAGGTCTAGGCAGCCTCCACTTCTCCAAAAAAATCCTGTCCAGGCATATGCATTAAAGGTTTGGGTAGCCCTCATGCATGCACCATGATCCAAGAGTATCAATGTTTGTCATATCTCTTTGTGTAGCATACTTCTTAGGATATCTCTGCTGAAGTCCACACAACTATGACAATTCATACCAAGTGAAGAACTAAGGTTTTAACTTCTTAAAGTTAGGATTTTTTTCTTTTCTTCCCACAAATTGTCACGAGCTTCTATATTGCTGTCAAAGTGGTAGATAATACTTTGAATAAATGAGACTGGAAGTGGGTCTTCCTTTATGTCCTGAGAAGCATCTAAATCTCTCTACTTTTTACACCATGCTGATGACTGTTACTTAACTGACTCTCTACTGGTGCTTAATACATAAAATTATAATAATAACCAATGTCAATGTTGTCCCCAAATATATTTTCAGTAAAAAATAAGCTTTTATAAGACTGGAATCTAGTTGGAATATTCTTGTGACATGAAGGAAAATTATAATGGCAATATTAAATACTTTAGGTAGACATTTCAGCATTGCCTCAGAACCTGAAAATTAATTGACTGTGTAAATCAAACGTGAAACTTTCCGGTTTCTATTCAATGTTCAGAAGGACAAAAGTGTGCACTATGCATAAGCAACATAGACAATAAAAAATTACCTGCATACTTTAAAAGTCTCTGTTTATTGGTTTTCATGCCAGTTGAATTAATTATATATAATTGAACTCATATAAGTATGTGAGTTATCCATATCCCTGGAACACAATGGAAGTATATACAAAATAAATTGCAGTTTATTGCTGTCTACTTATCCTTGCTAGTCCTTCTCACGTAAGCAAGAATTTCCTTATGGCACTACTGTATTTGCATCCATTTGAACTGTTATTTTTCATTCCCTTAAATAAGGAATGCATAGGAACATATACCCAAAAAAGTGAAGATTATGTCCAATTATTCCAGTTCTGCAGTATTTTAATCTGTTTGCTTCAGGGATAGTCAACGTATTTCTGTTAATAGAATTTAACTAGGTAATTTGTATTAGGTTCTTTAAACAATTACTATCTCTTGCAGTTTCTTTCCTTCCACATTTATGCACATCATGCATGACCCCCTATTTTAACCCTGAAAATTAAGTCTATATAGTAAACTAATGGAAGTTATGTCTATGTGTCAAAGAGAAAATAGGCCTGTGCATGTTTATCTTTAGCGTATGACAATGCTGCAGTAAAAGCACAATTTATAATTTCTGACATGAAGTAATAATTTGTTTACATAATATTGTCTGTGGTTTCTTTTTTTTAAATCAGCACAAAGCCTTTCTGAAAGATCTGCTTTTTCTTCTCCTTACTTCAAAATCACTTCTCTCTGGACCATTACATTCAGGTGTATTGTACTTGTGCAGAGGTGGCCATAAAACTAGGAATGGTATTATCTAAGCAAAACAATAATTAACATAGAGCAGTGCATTGTCTCTGGAATCATAACAATTAATCTTTTCTCAAAAGCAAACAAACCAAATTTGCATAATCTTTCCCTTCAAGTTTTACTGTCTCGATCTTTTACCATTTTGCATGCCCCTAATGAACTCTCTCTAGTACTGTGATGTTGAGAACGTATGGTAATCAAACAGATACCTCTAAATGTTGACATCTGCCCATCTGGAGAATTTGGAAAAGCTCATTTAAATGCCATCAGGCACCTTTACCAGACCTGGTTAGAGTACTATTATGCTTTAGCTTTTTTATACACGATGTTTTAGTAAACCAACTAGATGGACATGGACTTTGTGTTGGTCATGTTGCATTGGTGATTCTTCATTTCTGGTCCTTTACAAATAAGCAAGAATTTCCATTGCTTATGTGTAAATTTATAGTACTGGTATATTTGCATCCATTTGAGAATTCATTTTTTATTCTCAAAAAAGGGGCATAAATGCCTGTAAGAAACACAACTTATGATATAAAATAGCTCAACATCCACTTTAACACCTAACTACTTTTTTCTGTCTGTAATGCCAACCTTAATTCCTCTATTCTATATTAACATTTGATTATTCCTTCCACAACACATTACTTTCTATGCGCCTTTAACATGTCTTATTTGTTCCCTTCATAATGAAGACAACACAGCATAAAATTATCATCACTGCTGTTGCTATTATAATATTTATTGCACTTTCCATTATTATTAAGGTGTACTGCTTTAACACTTCATGCTGTAGCTATAATCCTGCTGGGTTTGCATACCTTCCTGCTGACGGGGCTGATTGTGCTGTAAGATTCAAAATTATGACTAAAATTACATACAAAATTAAAAGATCTTAGGGACTGACTAAGAAGATTCATAATTTCCTGGCAACTAGTGTAGGAAATTCATTGAATGCCACGAATTATGCGACACAGTGCTCATTAGTGCTATGACCTGGCAGTTTGTGCTAGCAATTGTAAAGTCCAGCTCACGTCTTCAAACAGCCTTATCAGTAATTCTTTAAAAATAGGGTACAATTCTTAATAGTAGTAATACGCTTACCACTGAAGATGTGACAGCTAAATAAAAGGATGAAGCATCATGTTTGGCTTTGCATCCAAAGAGACTGTAACTAGCCATGGAAATTAACTTAGAAATTGAAGTAACGTGTGTTATTGCAGCTAGGAATAATTTCTTATTTACCAAATTTAGGACAATTATTTTGTTAGAGGCAGAATTTGAAAAAACAACATGGCTTTTGCATTAAAATCCAGCAAGACAAAGCATGCATTTCTTTTCATATTTTTTAACCACCACTATTGTTTAAATGTTCATTAAACTGTTAAATGAAAAGTAATGATATCTAACAGAAACGGTATTTGACCAAAAAGGCCAAACTCTTATGCTACTTTATACGCCATGCAGTTCCTTCGAGTTTAATGTGGTTACTTGCAGTGACAGTGTAGACTTGGGTCAATGTCATGAATGTATTCTGTGCTTGGTTCTACCCCATGCTACAGTTGTAGTGCTGAAATAAAGAACAGAGCTCTATCAGAGGTGGTGTTCTTCAGCAGCCTGCTCCAAAGGCCACTGAAATCAAGGGGAAATTAAAATTCCATAGAACTCTGTAAAGACGATAAAATTCCTTCGGTGTCTTTAATAAACTGGGCCTGAAAAGCCCAAGGCTGTGTGTACGAGTTAATAACAATGTTGTTGTCAATAATTAAGCAAATTGTAATTTGCATTTATATGGCTCCTTGTGTCCAAGACTCTCAAAGTTATTTAAAACATTAATTGGTTAATTAAACTTCACAACATCCCTTTAAAATCAATAGGCATTTGTATCATCACTCTCTAACTAGGCTGAGAGAGAGCTGAATGTCTTCTAACGTTGAATTCCTCAGTGTCTAGGTCCCAACTTTAGACACATGGGGAACGTCTACACATGCTGATTTAAGGCACATTAGTGGTGCATGTCTACATGTGGGCACCCTTAATGTGCCTTAAAATGGCAATTTTAGACTATTCACACCTAAGTGTGATGCCTGCAAAAGTAGGTATCAAATGTAGACGCCAATAGCACAAACACGTTAACTCGCATGTAGCTGCATTAAGGTGCATTAACACTGTGTATGAACTAACTTGGGACTAACTTTAGTCCCATGTCAGTCCATGTACATGGCATTAATGTGCTTTATTAAATTTATGTGCACCTAAATGCACATGTAAACATGCCTGTTACCAAATAATTTCTTTTTGCCAGAGACCCCAAGGATTGACATAGCAACTCATCCAATTTGGTATCAAGTAAACTTTAAAAGTAACCACTAGACAATATTACACGTTTTTCCCCCTTTATATGACCTGGCAAGTGGCTTCTTAGACATTTCAGAAGTGTCCATCGGAGGTACCAGGCCTCGGGTTCTCCAGCGGGTTTGTGGGATGTAAGTTTCTGGCTTCCCCGCTGATTGAGCAGGGATGTAACAGCTTGGTATGACCTCCAGAATCAGAGCATGCTACACACAGCTTTTCCTTTGTTTGTTCATTACCTGTATAATTTTTCTCATCCCAAGTTGTCCAATGTCCTGGCACTGTGCCAAGCGTTCCTTATATGGGAACTGTTATTCCTTACTTGCCTAGCACGCCAATCACAGCACTTGTATGTCCCAATGCCATAGAAGGTGCACTGTTCAATTTTGTTGCTTAGCTCCAGGGAAGCATGGACTATGGCTAAAAAATCTTTGCATAACTCAGTTTGCCTGCTATACTCCCCTCTCGATGCCCCAAAATACAGTGGCATCACACACACATTGGTTGACCAATTACATGTGTAAGGCCACATTAAGGATGTAGGTTGCAGGAGGCAACCAACACAACAAAGTTTTCCCACCTATAATGTTAAGTAGCTTCTTTAACATCTTGGACTGAAATAATAGTTTCTTCTGATTTTTTAATCACAGCAGAGGTCCTATCAGCTGTATTCTGGACCCCTTTGACTTTTTGCTGTAGGGCCAGATCTTGCACAGCCAGGAGTAAATTATCAGGCACCATTCATAACTGTATTTTGTTTAAAGCCCTTTTCACTAAACATTTTGAAGCTCCAGTTGGTTGGTTGTTGATGTACGATGTTTGAGTATGGTTAAAATCACAGCAATAACATTTTACAAACACAGCCAATGCATAACACAACTAAGCTTGATTGTTCTTTGTACTAAGGAAACTTCTTGATGCTTCAGTGGTGGTCAGTCATCCTTTCAATCTGTAGTGGCAACCCAGATGACACTACACCATTGCTGAGCCAAATTTAGCTTTGTTTTTAACCATCTTTTAAACAGAGGTCCCAGGTTTAGAGAAGCATCAACTCTGCATGTTCTTGTTTCCTTCAAAACAATGAGTTAATGCAGTTTTCCACATACATTTTGATATGCTGATGGTATAAACAGCATCCAAATACTCATGAGATTCTCTTTATAGCCTTCAAAAGATCTCATCAGGTTGGTTGCTAAAAATACACTTATTACTTTTTAATAAATACCATTTGGCTAAACAAGTGAAATTGCAACTTGAAACTTTCATATCAATTGCTGCCCTTCGTTTCATATATTAGAACAACTTTCTGGTCCAAGCTGGATGGAAGCATCATGGTCTGGGATCCACAGACAAATGCAATGTTTAGAGGGTGTATTTACCAACTATTTTTATAACATTTACATGATATTCATATGTATTTAAACTTTTGACAACTTAAACCAAGCAAACAAACAAACAACTACACAACAAGACAAACAACACAAAACAGACAAGACAATTTTTGCTGTAGTGGTAAAGCCATGGCTTAAGTGAGGAAGATGCTGTCAATTTTATTGATAGTAGTGAGGCCTCGTAGTCTATCAGTCACCTTTGCTACTGGATTGATTACACTATGATTTCTGCAAGAGAAAACAAACGCATAAACCTGCCAAGGAAAACTCCTTGCAATGAAATATTATTCATATTTACAGTGTTGATGTGTACATTACCACTGCACTTCATTGCAATTTTGGGGGTGTTTTTTTAAATATATACATAGACACATATATGAATATGTATAAATAGAGATAATCCTTGTCATTCAATATATTATAGATATATATAGAATAACATTCAATATATATATTGAATGGCAAGGATTATCTCTATTTATCATTTTCAATGGCCCACTGCAAAATTTTGGCAATTGAAATTGGGACCTTTAATTTTTTTTCCATATGTGAGACTAAGGGGTGTGAATACCCTTGTTACAATCTAACCATATTGTCATTTTAAAGATTAGGTTTTCCTTTACAGGGACAATTTTCCCCTCATAATTTTTACTTTGATAGCTTTTTCCACATTCCTATTGCTGGGCATGGTGAAATCTTTACGTTACTTAGATAAAATAATACTGTTGTTCCCCGAATATAAATTTAAAATTCTACCCGTACTTTTACACCAAGGAAATAAGAAAAAATAAATAAAAACTACATTGACCATATTTAATAATGAAAACCATTTCAACCTTCTTGCTATAGCTGCTAGAATTTCAGGGTACTTGCTACAACAAGAGTTACAACAGTTGTTAACTGATTTACAATCCTATTTCAGTTTCTAGTAAATATTTACACTGTCCTTGTGGGGGGGGTTGGTCCCTCAATCAAGACACACCCCTGTATCTTGCCACATGTTAACTCTTCCTCTGCCAAAACTTTAGACATCTTTATTCAATTGTCTTCATTAACCTATCAATCACAGCAAAAACCCTAATAGCTGCACACTGAGTTTTCATAAACATTTTTTTTGCCTTAACGAGCTGTTAACACTTTCCTTTTTAGGAAATCCACACTATTACTGGAGATCAGGGGAGGTGGCAAAAACATTTCTCACTCACCATTACCAATGAGCATGCAGGCACTTACACTTCCAACAGTCTCTCTGCCTTGCAACACAGGCACAGAGCAAACACACAGCACTGCCTAGACTCTCTGTTTTGCACAAACACCTTAACAAGCCTGCAAAACAGTCCACTTCTTAGGCTCTACTTTTGTTGCAAACATTCACAGTCTCTAGCACAGAGTTTAATTTTCTCTGCTACTGGCTTCCTATCATACCCACTAGAGGTTATTTTACTTAACCCAAATAAACCACAGCATTCTTTGAGATCAAGTTACAACTTTCCCTGAAAGCAGTTATTCCTTAAATTCCTTACATTTAATTTTTTCTCTCTCTTCCTGGCAAATGATCTAGGGTCCATCATAACTCTGTCTGGAACCCATCACTGTTGCAAAAATGCTGATCAAGGTTCCTGTATCAATTAGCACTGGCAAGGCATTATGTTTCTCTTTTTTTCCACTAAAACTTGAATGGTTGGGTATCCCCAATAGTTAAAACAGATTTGTTCTATTAGCCCCTGGATGACTGGGGAGTAGGGCACTGTGGGGGACTAAAGGGTACTCACCTAGGGAGTACGCCAGGAGCAGGGACCCCACCAGAATAGGACCTCCATGCTATGGTGGGAGCTCCTGGTTTGCCCCAGCCCTGTTTTATCTCCTCAGCAGGTGAAGCAAATTGATGTGAATCCATGGCCAAGGCAATATTTGGGGGCAGTGGGCAGAGTCGAGAGGGAAGGGAAGGTGGGGACAGACGACTGTAGCCAGGATGGATGCTGGGAGTGCTCAGCATGAGACTGACGCCCCAGGAACAGGGTAAGTGTCCGATTGGGACCTAAAGGCACAGAGGAACCCACACCAAAAGGGTGACAGAGGAGGGAAGGAGAAGAAGAAGAAAGTAAAAGGGGAAAGGTGAAGAGGTGGATGCTTCCAAGCCACTGGCCCATTTGTCTTTCTGGGAACAATAATTTATTGCCATGGGCCGCCAATTGAGACAGGCACGGCCATGTTCAGAAGAGGAAATAAAAGGAGAGAGAGTGGGTTTGAAAAGAAAGAAAGGAAGCAAAACTCATCTCTCCAGGGGCACCGCAGCCCAGGGGCTGAGGCAGAAGGAAGCCATGACTGACTAGAGAAGGAGAATGGGAAAGGCAATGTCCTCCCACATCCCACTGTTTTTTTTCATTTGTTTTAGCTGGCTTGTCAATGGTTGCACACCACCAATTAAGCCAGGTGCGGCCACAATCAGCCCAGAGAAGAAAAAAAGGGAACTCCCCATCCACCGGCAAGTGCAGGAAAGTCGATGCTGGTGGGGAACACTAAATAAATCTGAGGGACATCCGGAACTTGGCCTCTGGGGGATAAAACCAACGGACATCATAACAATAAAGAAAAAAAGTAGAGAAACTCTTCTGCCTGGTCATTTAGCCATCCCCTTCATTCATAGCCCTGGGGCTCAGGGTAGGAACCAGCGGTCAGTCATAGTGGAGGGAGAGTAAT
Organism: Caiman crocodilus; assembly: GCA_030014935.1. NCBI lineage: Eukaryota > Metazoa > Chordata > Crocodylia > Alligatoridae > Caiman > Caiman crocodilus. The sequence goes on from JAGPOW010003685.1 coordinate 5,460,491, forward strand.
TACGATACCTCCCTTTCATTAACATCTCAAAGAAATAGAGAAAAGTGTCTAACCCTGAAGTCGAGGCAGGGAGGAAGAGAGAGAGAGAAAGAGCCCCACCTAGACTGACCGAGGGCTGCAGCACCCCAGGGAAGGCCAGTGAATGTCAACCAGACGTAAGGGCACACACCCGTATCTAGTGACTACCCGACAGACACTCCTTCCCTATGGTGGGTTGTGAGGTACTAAAGGTTGAACTGACCAGTGTGGATCTGGCTCTATTCCTCCTACTAGCTTTTGCATGCAAATAAGCTCTATCAATCTCTGCACTACCTTTTTCTCTAACACATTCCTCTGCCCTGCTGTTGCCATCTGCAAAACTTCAACAGCCATCAGATGGTGAGGATTTTTCAATTGCTTAACCTGTTTCTCTGCTACTTTCTATCTTTCTCCTTCTTCCTTTTTCACAACTACAACCTTCAATCCCCAGTTTTCAACCTCTGTCTCTAGCCAAACAAGCTCCCTATGCAAAGCGTCACTCACTAAGAATAGTCTCTGTGGCATTGCCTTCCTTTTGTCCTTTCTGCCAAACTTAGGCTTAATTGTCCTGGTAAGCACTTTCCAAAACTTACAAAAATTTAAACGTGCATCTGGGCCAGCAAATTTCAATGTTTGTGAAGGGCTCTTTTTATCAATTTTCACTCCTCCACAAACTGCTGCAGTGGGGGGAGTGGCAACATAATGCTTAATTCTACAACTTTCCCAGAACTAGAACGATCAAGAAGTAGCTCTCCTTAATGTGGGTAACAAAGGGAGAAATCGGTGTCCCAAGCTGCTATTTTTGTCTCCCAACCCCTACAGTAGCAGTTCCCAAACTCAGACAGATGGCGCACCACCAATTTAAAATGATACAACCTTAAGTACCACCAGCAAATATTTTGATTCAACCTTAAGTACCACTAGCAATTTTTTGTCATATAAAGTAATCATAATAAATCTGTTAACACGTACCACTGACAAGCTGTCTGCATACCACTGGTGGTACACATACCACAAGTGGAAACCACTACTCTAGAGATTACCTTGCCCACCGGCTGTAGTTCCCAACTTTATACTGTTAATCCATCTCTGGCTCCTGGCTAGCTCACCAGTTGTTACCAATAGGATTCTTTCTGCCAGAGCCCCCTAAGGATTGACATGGCAACTCATCCGATTTGGTATCAAGTGAACTTTAGTAGTAATCCCTAGACAATATTACAAGTGCCCTGACAAGTGGCTTCTTAGATATTTCAGCAGTGACCATTAGGGGTACCAGGCCTCAGGTCCACCACTAGGTGTAAGCTTGTGGCTTCCCCACTGTTTGAGCAGGGACACAGCATCTGGGTCTGACCTCCCAGACTCACAGCATGTTACACACAGCTTTTCCTTTCTTTGTTCATTATTTTTGTAACTATTTTCATCCAAAATTGTCTAATCCCCTGGCACTGTGTCAAGCATTCCTTATATGGCTTTCCTTATATGGAAACTATTATTCCTTGCTTGCCTAGCATACCAATATAAAATTACCTCAAACTCTTCTTCCAATTGGTCACTTTCAAGCCACCTTCTAGAATAGAAGCCAGCAACATTTTTGGGCAGCATGCCAAAAACACCCCAACCTCAACTTGTAAGATGTTGGCATGCCAGGTGCAAATGGCAGGGAGCCATGAGGAGCCCAATCCTTGTTGTGGCAGCAGAGTCCTGGGAAGCCAATATACTTAGCCATTTTATGGAGCTGTAGAAGGGGTGCCCAAAATTGCCCAACTGAGTGATTCAGTAGAAATGTGTTAGGTACTGTAATTTTCCATGTCTCTCCCCTAAGCATTGCATATGTGGGTTCTTCTGAAACCTCACATGGCTCTTTGGGATGAACAGCTTGATTATTGGGATGACTTTGGGTAGGTTTCCCAGGGACCTCGCCTGCCATGTCTTTGATGATGATTATGTTTGGATCGGGAGGACGATGTTTGGTCCCGTCTCCCTTGGAGCCTTCCCTTGGTCATTCCTGCTGTTCCTCCTTTGTGGGGCTCCACCTCCCCTACACCCCGCCTAACACCAACTGCAGTGTTGTCACCTGTGTTGTTGAGGTTGATGTCCTAAACCTTGGGCTCTCAGGATCTTATGGCCGCAGGCTAGTGGTGGTGTTTCTATTCCGAGTGTCTCCTACAGCCCCCTTCTCTCTGCCTACAAGGCGTCTGGCCTCAGCACCATTCTGTCCCGCGGTGTACCACCTCTTCCCTGAGTTTGGTACCTGCCATCCGTCAGCCACATCTGGATCCTGGTACTGCTGGGTCCTGCCAGGCTCCAGTCTACACTTTAGTCTTCCTTTGTCCATGCCGACCCTGTAAGTAGATCCTTGGGCCCTCTGTGGTCTCATAGGGAACCCTTCCAGGAGCTTGAGAGTTCTGGCCCCTTTGGGCTGGTTGGGGACTCCACTTCTGGTCCTGCTTGCTTGTCTTCTGTCAGGTCTTTTATCCCAACTCAGGGTGTCTGGCTGACCAATCAGCTCCAACATGCTCTTATAAAGCATGCCTATGCAGATGCAAGAGCCATTCCCGGCTCCTCTCGGCTTGGCCAGTATTTTTTCTTTTGTTCTTCTCCCATGGTGGCTCTTCCTGCCGTGGTTTCACTTTTGCCGCTTTTGGCTTCCATTGCAGCGGTCCGCTGCCTCCCTGTCTTATCTGGTAAGTCTTTTCCACAGGTACCTTAAAGGCTAAAGCTAGTTTTCAGATGCAAGCAAATTGCCTCTGTTCCTTCAGTTCTTCTCAGATTAAGATGAACATGATATGCAGAGACCTATATTTTTTTACCAACCACTCTTCCACATAGAAGATTAAGTTAATTCAGGGCTTTATGGCGTTACATTTAGCCAACAAGCAAGCGGCTATACTTCAGCCACTTTTTGCTCTAGGACAAGTGAGCTAATTATTCTATTTAGAACTGGACTGCTAGAAACAGAGGAGGAGCTTGCAAAATCTTTGATGAAATTACTTGTGAACTGTTTCTCATGAAAGCATTACACATAAATGAAAGGGAATAATTTCTTTAAGGATTCAACACAATATTTTCCCTTTAAGCATTTTGTTGCACTCAGTAATTAGGGTGCTACTGTTCACAATCCTACAGTTAAAACTGTGTTAGCACTTCTGTTTAAATGATTTAGCAACTCAAAAGTGAGTAAAAAATCATTCTAAGAAGAAAAGTAGTGCAGAAGACTTCTGCACTAAAATTAATATTTCAATGTATTAATTAAACACCCATGCGTGTAATTTGCATTTCGAAAAATTTGTCTCAGCCATGAGGGCCATGCATAAAAATTACAGAGTCCACCATGGAGCCACTTCGACTTTATTAAGTCTGAATTGGGCCCAGGGGTGATAATCACTTTATAAGAACTCAATGTAATGTATGTGGAGTTTTGTGAAGAATTAAATAAATTCCCTCAGGCCTATTAAAGTTAGTCAAAAGCACCATTTCCCAGCAAGATGAACAAATTACATTAAATTTGGAGTTTTTAGGATAAACCATTATTGTAAGTAAATACTCCTTATCTATTTTAGAGACTTATTCAAGAGACGCAAGCTCTTTATGGCCCCTCACACACCCCTAATACTTTGTCCAATCTGCTTAATGTTTCCAAAAATACTCCACCCTGAGATCCCTGTAAAATTCACAGTGTATTAAATGTTGCTTAATCTAGCTGGTCAAGAACAGGTTTCTAACCAATGGTTAATTTTGCTCAAATATGGCAAACCAGCTTTTCTTCAACATCAACATATAGTGGAATTACAAACGTAATTCTGAAAGCTGAAGTCATGTGAAAGGTGAGTGCTAAAGTAGAGATTATTGATTGCACAGGGTTAGAGAGTAACCTTGTGTAGTAGACCATACAGGACCTTCAGTGTAATAGGAAAAAATATAATAAACTGAATCCTAAAAATATTGACTCAGGAGGTTCAGAATCTGGAGTACATGCTGCTGATGAAAAATGAGAAACTCAGCTTTTTCATCTAATGGCTTTTCTTCTAGTTTTTGTTTATAAATCTGAAGTACCACCAGTGCACTTGACTGTGTTAGAACATGCTAGATCCAATATGAACAAGAAGAGCAATCTCATTGTCTTAGATTAAAATGAGATTACAGTAGTCCTATAAATGCTAAAGATTAAACATCACATTCAGGGCTATAGTAAGTGGGTGTCATAGAATAATACCCGTTCACACCAAGTCTGAATGGGTGTGTCTACATGTGCACTTTAATGTGCAGTGTCCTATTTTTTTTAAAACTGCGCACTTTCTCTAATGCACATTAAAAAAAGCTAATGGCCTAACAGTGGAGGTACTAAATTTAATGTGTTTTAGCAAACGTGCGTTAACGAACTTGTAGACATGCCTAGTTAGTCCCTGCAGCCTTAATCCTTCTTTGCCATAGAGAAGTCTGTTTCTTGTTCTTGCATCCAGACTTAGCTACTTCACACTGAGTATGTGTGTACAAGCATAGTAGTACATAATATATACTATGCAGATATGGCTATGGTGATGACCTACTTTTACCAAATCAAGCAAGCAATGGGAAGCTATTGACTCCACTTTGACATTAGACGTAAACACCAATTGGCAATGCATGGTGGGGCATGCTGGTGTATGTGTACCCCCTGAGATTGGTAGTGCACCTCCTGAGATTTGCTGCTGCCACCACTGCCAGTGGCGCCTGCAGGTTGTCACTGCTTACCACCACCTCTCTTGCCAGTGATGCTGCCAGTGGGACCTGCAGGTGGTCACTGATCACCAGTCAGCGCTCACTACTTCCACCCTCACTGCCAACACCACTGCAGCCACCTGCAGAAGCTCCCTGCTCGCCGCCGCCACATCCCTGCCACCGACCCTGCCTTTGGGTGGTTGCCATACCCTTCCAGCCTCGGGAGGCACATGACCTTCATATAAATACCCTTGCTGACTACTTCCACAAATGGCATCTCCAGCTCAGCCTCGATAAAACAGTGGCAACCACCTTCCACCTAAATAACAAAGAAATGAAGAAAGTAATAGAAGTCAAGATTGGTGACTAGACATTTGAACATTTTTACACCAATTCTTAATTAGGAGTCAAGCTGGACTTGATCCTTACCTACCACCAGCATCTGGAATGGGTCCAGGGTAAGGTTAACAGCAGAGAAGCACCACCTGGGGTACAAGTTTCTAAACATTTTGCACCTCTTCTTTGGTACTTGTGTATATTCTTGCTGAGTACTGTGCACCAGTAGGGGTCCAGAGTACACACGCTAAGTTAGTGAATTCCAGCCTTAGAGTCATGAGGACCACTACCAGATGCTTTATGCCAACCCCAGTTGACTGCTTATTAGTCCTCTCAGGCATTCCCCCTATGACAGTCGGAGACAAGTTGCTACCCTGGCCCTAAGCCTCAAAGCCCAAGATCCAGACCATTGTTTGCATTCCAACCTAGTATCCACAAGTCAGAAAACCACCTACCACCTGAACTCTCAGAACCCATTCCCCACTCATGCCAATAAGCTCGTTGAATCTGCAGACGGCATGTCACCTACAGCATGGACCTCCCATTAGTGCAGCAGGAAATACGCTGCACAAGAACTTCATTCCCAACACTATCTTCTGCCTCTCAGGATAGCAGCTGCCCCACAGGGCCTGGACTGCTCTTATCCATCTCAGAATGGGCATTGGACAGTTTAAGGCAACCTTTCACTCTTGGGGCCTCTCCAACAATGCTGGCTGCAGCTGTGATGTTCTAATTCAGGCTGCCGACCACATCATCTATGACTGGTCTTATGGCCCTCCTTTGGGCACCAAAGGTATTGCTAACATTGTCAGTTCTATTGGTTGTTAGCTTTCTGGCCCTCAAGCTTCCAACATATGAGTGTGCAACACTCACTTCATCATCATCACTGTGCAGCTATGCGTACCCAATGGTTTGGAGTCAGATCCTAAAGTAAACATACCCTAATTGATAGTTTTATACTGGTTTGTAAAGATGTTGGCAGGACGATAATTCATTGCTACATTTGTCACTGAGACAGCATATTTTTTCACAGTGATTTAACCCTTCCTGGTGCACTGTGATATGTTGTTAAATGTTTACACCTAATCACCAAAGCAAGAATGAGGAGTACCAGGACAACCTAACAAGAGAGCAGCAAGTCTGACTTAATAGTGTGAGTTCTCTTCAGAGTCCAGGCAATGTAATTTTCCAAGCAATACTGAACAAATCCGTTCAATAAAAATCTGCAAAGCAGTGAACACTTCTATCAATGCCTATATCAGTTTATTGATTTGAATTTCAGAGAGTGTTCATGGAGCCCTCCAAGCTCACTTGCCATTTCTCAATGAGGCTCATGTCTGGTTTGCTTTGTAGCTATACACTAGCTAGGTCCCATTCAAAGTCAGGGTAAACTGGCTCACGTCTTGCTTACATCAGATCCAGATTTGGCTTGCTGGGTTTAGCTGATTGTTTCAGTCATGAGACAGAGACAGAGAGCAGTTCTGACATTACTGTTAAATACTCTGGCCTGATCCCTGCTGTTACCATCTGTTAAAATCAGCAGGAAGAAGAACAGCCAGCTTGGAAGAAGGGTGGCTTTTCTTTTCTTTTCTTTCTTTCTCTTTGGGGAAAGAAGGAGGGGCTGTTTTTGTGTCACAAGCTCCCCCAAAGAATTTCTTTGGAAAGCCTAAATAGAGGTCTTAACATTTTTGCTGCAGCTCTTCATTGCGTGACACTGTTTTTAATCCTATCCTGGTTCCCTGTCTCACAGCAGCTCCAATCTCTGTGAGTGCTCTCTGGTTGAGGAACCAAGCAGCGTGTGAGTCTTAAATTGGATGCTCTCTATACTGCATTACATGGAACAAATCCTCTCATCTGTAGAAACCCTTGAACCACATTCACTTCTCAGAGGACAGGCTGGCACCCCTCAATACAGACAGCTTGCAGTCTGTGTTTTTTATTTCTGGGGGGAAAATTCTGCCATGACTGACTGACATGAGCATCAAAGAGAGAGAGATCCGCATCAAATTAGAAGCCTTCAGTGGGTGCAATACTGCTGGTCTGCTGGTCTGTCGGCAAAATGGGGTTACTGAGTTCTATAATGATGCCCATTCTTGCTCCTCTTTAATCTGACATATGGCGTATGATAGAGGTTCCCAATCACTAGGCCACAAAGGGTTGGCTGCCAAATCATAGCACGAACCTCCTGCTCAGACCCCTGTCTGTCCACTCGGACAAGATGCTTCCACTGCCAGCAGACACATGAAGGGTTAAAGCCCCGGCACAGAGGCAGCCAGCTCTGTGCTCCCTGTCCTGCTCCCATGCCAGTCCACAGGAAAAAAAGGTTGGGGACCACCAGCTTATGGGCACTACCCACTGTAAGTATGGCTGCACTCTGATTCAAGAAAAGGGATATCCAGGCCATGATGGAACATGCTGGGAACCTCTGTGGTACAGTGGCTGAGAGTGGCTTCAATCCTCTCCATTTAACAGAGATGAGCTGAAGCCCTTGGCAAACTGTCAGAGTTTAGCCCCTCTCCTTCATTGTAAAGTTAGGAATCTCTCATTTAGCAGAGGAACTCACATTCTCAGCAGGCAAATCAGCCCAATGGCATAGGGCCCGCCCTGCTTTATATCAGCTGAGGATCAAGTCCAGGATTTTTAGTAAAGCACAGAAAATCTAGTCAGAATGATTTGTCTCTAACTCTGACATAGCCTAAGATAACTTTTTTCTGTCATAGACACAAGAGGATTTGCTTTGTGAGGTAAAGCATGGAGAGTGTCTTTTTCTAAAATATGTCCTGTAAGGGATGTACTTATGAACACTCATTTGTCTGCCAGTCTTCTAAAAGATGATTTAGAAATCAGTACAATTTATAGCTGAGATTTCATATGCTCAAAAATCAGGGAATTTAGGGTTTTTATTCCCACAGCAACCATCATTTACCTTTTGTTTGTATATAGAAGATTAAATCCTGTCTTTTCTGCTGCCTTGATGGTATAACAAGCCAGGCTAACAGAACACCTCTTTGCCTGTGACACCCTCCCACAGCCGGCGTTAGCAGAGATGCTCATACTAAATCCCTGTCACTATAATAGAGATGGTTGCCTGCAGGACATACCCTTTAAGATAAAATTTTCCCATTCTTAGTGTGGAATTGCCTGAATGTTGGTGAATTTCAGGGTATGCTGACTTGCTTCACCTGGTCTTTGTTGAATCTCTATTCCCATCCTTTTCTTCAAAGTGCAGGAAGTGTTAGCAGACACATTGGATTATGACCAATTGCTTTGTAGAAGGGGTGAGAAGAATGAATCACATTTTTGGTTTAGTAATTGGCAGATGGATTAGAGTCTGCAGTGAGGGAGAGGGCTTTTTGTGATTCCAAAATGAAATAAAGTACAAAGTAAATAGATAAAGCTGAGCTAATACTGTGTCTGGGAATTTCCCTGGCATGAGCAGAACCCCAGCTGGCCTAAAATGATGTAGCCAGTCTACATCACCATCTTTTCCCTCAGCCTTCCTTTTGGTACTTTTTAGAAGTAATGTGACCCAGAAATTAAATATTTTGTCTCCACTATTCTCAAACCAAAATGCAAAAGTACATAGTTCTGCTCCTCTAGAGTGGGAGGAATCATGCTAAAGAGTTATTGTACAGCAGTCAACACACTAAGACACTGGGTAGTGGAAGTCCAGAATCAGCTTTATGATTCATCACTGATTAAGATTATATCCACTGAGTTTCTGGAACACTGCATAGTCTGAGAAAGCATAAAAAGTGGAACTACCCAAACAAAGATATAATGTTTGAAATTCATAGTGTTGGAAGACGTGTTCAAGAAAGTAAACCCCCAGAACTAGACTTTGGACTGGAATATATTATTTAATGCTATTACTTTCACAAATTAGTGTAACATGAGTGTTATGTTCTGGCATAATGCATGCTCAGAGCACTATTTGAGAGCTCATTCATGTTTTATTGTAAGAAATGCAGACAGAGTAAACATGACTTTTGAATTCCCAGAATGACAAACACTGTAGCTCCTAAGGAAAATGGAGATAATGAAGCAGAAAATACTAGTTGTGAATTAAATCAATATTTAATAAAGCAAACCTTTAGTATAAAATCAGTTTTATTTAAATGAAGACAGAATCTGTATCTGTCTGTCCATCCATCTGTCCATCTACCTTCCATCCATTCAGTTGCAGTTGTTTTTTAAATCTTTATTAAAAGAAGTATGGGAGTTGTTTTTTTTGTTTTCAGTAAACGGAGGCTGAGGGGGGACCTGGTGGCTGCCTATAAGCTGCTGAGGGGAGATCAGCAGGAAATAGGGCAGGCTCTTTTTTCCCAGGCACCA
>JAGPOW010003685.1:5469977-5480103 GCA_030014935.1 Caiman crocodilus
AGGACCAATGGTCACAAGTTACTAGAGAGCAGGTTTAGGTTGGACATTAGGAGGCACTACTTCACAGTTAGGGTGGCTAGGATTTGGAACCAGCTTCCTGGGGAAGTTGTTCTTGCTTCTACCTTGTGCGTCTTTAAGAGTAGATTAGATAGGTACTTGGCTGGGGTCCTGTGACCCTGGCACTTGTTCCTGCCATTGGCGGGGGGTCAGACTAGATGGGCTGCTCTAGGCCCCTTCTGACCCTAGACACTATGACTATGACTATGAAATGGGAAAATTCATTCTCTCTTTATAGTATTGAAAAATTACTAAAATATGCTGTAATATTTTATTAAAAAGTACTAAAATATGCTGTAATATTTTACTTAAAAATTACTAAAATATGCTGTAACTAAAATAATTGAAAAAGTAGAAGCAAGGAAATTTTATATAAATGTAACAATGTATGTATTTAAAGGATAATAATTTAATTTAAAAGCTGTTAACTAGACGATAGCTTCAGGGTGACCACTATTGCAAAATGTATCATAATCAGTGCATTGTAGCTGATGTACAGTAAATGCTAGATACATTTCAAGCATATACCACATTTTCTTCCATAAAACACAACCCAGAAAGCACCTTGTTTTTAAAAGGCAAAATGAAAGAAATATTTTTCCAGAGTTTTGGCTGCGTAGAGCAGGCATAGGGCCTAATCTTCAGCTGACTTGGCTTCTTTTTCCTCCAAAGCTGAAACCCTAGTTGCTGCAGAAAACTGGTCTTCATGAGTGGCTCTATGATTTTGAAAAAAAATAAAGTGTGTCCAGGGCTGTGAAAGGGGAGAGACCAGGAACAGGTAGCAGACAGCAAAATTGTCCCAAGAAAGGTTAGCTTGACCAGTGGATCATCAAGACCAAAGAAAAGACAATCATAACACTTCTTGAGTGAAGAACAACAAGCCTTTAAGTCAATTGATTCCCTTGACTGCCAGAATAGTAATCAAGAGCTGCTGCACTGTGAAGCAGGAATCAAAGCAGTCAGAAAATCAGCTTCTCTGCTTAACACGCACGCCAATTTTGGGGGGAAGGCTTGTAGGGAAAGATGCATATTGTATACAAGAAAACATAGTAGTCTGAATATTTATGGTGCACAACTGCCAGTGTTTTCCCACAGTGAGGACTCTTGAGAATTAGTGAAGAATGAGAATAAAGTGAAGGGTTTCACTCTTTTAAAGACACTCTACACCTGATGGGAGCTGTTCAACTGGCATTGAGTTTCACAACCATATACTTTTGAGAAAAGTGCAGGATTAAAGTAATAGAATTAGGTAATGATGCCTACCTCATAGGAAGGTAGAAGAAAGTTTGCAGTGTTTGGGACTATTCAGTTCATAGTCACTGAAAACATCTCATTCATATTTTAGACTTTAAATCTATACTAAATAAATATTTTCTATCTAAATTTTCTTCAGGTTATTACTATAAAGATATGCTATTGATGCTCAACTTTGACTGAGTTCCTCTTGCAAAGTTCTAAGCATCAGTGAGTGAGAAGCTGTTCTCTTTACAATTTACAGCTGGTGCTCCTGACCTGCTGCTCTGGTAGTTGAAGGCTGTGGGAAGCACTTAGTTTTACATCCTGTAGCATGGCTACCAAACTGCTATGTAAGAGAGGTGGACTGTCCCAGCTCCCGAACTTCTCAGCTGTCTAGCTTGTTTACTGTATTGCCAGAGAGACAAGGAGTTAAGGAACCTGTGACCTAGCCAGTTGGGAAAGCAGTCACTCCTCCAGGTCTTTGGGTAGTTAAGGGCCAAACTGTTACACTAATGGGCTATAAAACAGAATAGCCCATTTTGGTGCAAATTCCATAATGCTGACATTTTGTTCTGAAATGAAACAAAATTGGAGGTTGACAATACAAATTTTTCTGTGAAATGAAATTTTCTTTTCCAGCCTTTTCCACTAAATGTCACATAGTTCTTGTTTTATGAGGCTTAGAGAACAGTTCTGATTACCCTACCTTGGACCTGATTGGAACTGGGAACTAGATACAGACCATCTTGTTTTGACTCAATCCAAGCACAACTTAATAAATATTGTTAATCTGAGAAAACAGAAGGAAAGATTGGTGTATTTTCACTTGCCTTTCTGAAAGGCAAGGAATGAGTGTAACGGAGCTAGATCTCAGAGCACTGATGATATATCATAGTTTATATATAATTTACTATATATTGTATTATATCATACATGGTATTCATATTATTAAGACCTTCTGGTTCTGATGTAGTCCACAATATTTACATAATTAGTAACTTTTATTGTAAGTGTCAGTGTTTATATAGAAACGACTATGGGATTTAGAAAGGCACTTAAGGAACCTGTGACCTGGATTATCAGCAACCCCTTCCACAGTATTGCAGTTGCAATTCTTTGTGCTTGCAACAGCACCCATGGAGAAGCCTAAGTCTAATAATTGAAAACCTGCATCCGTGACATTAGAGTCTATTTTTAGTCCTTATCTTCCTTTGATCCTTACTCACCATAGTTTCACCTATCTTCTTGACTATATGTGATATAATATGTGCAATTTATTTTATAAGACAAAGAAAGGCGCTCACACTGAGATCTTTGTTTGAATGAAGTCATAACAGTGAGAGTACACCTTTACTACCTGTCTATAACATGGTTAATGCACATTTTCCTAAGCTCAGGATAGGACTATTTATTTTATAGCCTCTCTGGCCACATCCTCATGAGCAGGGCATGCAGGGGCACAAATTAATGCCACTGCTTTTTGTCCCAGCATATACTCCTGCACATGGAGTTAGCATGGAAAAAATGCTCCAGGTATGACAGAGGAGACTGGGGCCAGTACCTGGGCTGGCCCCAGCAGTTTTACCTAGGCACTTGTGGGCTCCCAGGGCTCCAGTGGCAGTGAACCAGATGCGCAGAGCCTGGCCAGCAACCAGAGTATGGCTCTGACTGGCCAGGCTCCAGTTTTGGGAGGTGCACATTGTGGCAGGCCAGTAGGGGCTGCTCCTGCCCTGAGCCACCCACCTCACTGCACCCAACCACCTTCCAGCCTCCAAGTGCCTCCCTGGGGGCACCTCACATCTGGCCGACCCCCTTCCTGGAGCACACTCACTAGCTGGGGGTAATGCTACCACCACCCAGAATCTGGAGTGATCCTGGCTCTGTGCTCCTGGGAGACACAGGCCTAGTAGCCCTTAAGGGTACCCAACCCACTTCAAGAACTAGGGGTGCTTCCCTCAGTCTGAAGCACAAATAGTGGTCTCTGTTAGTCAGCCGAATCAAGGGAACCCGAAGGCATAATTCAGTCCCATTCCCAATAAGACTCCCACGCTAGGTACAAAGGAGAACTTTATAGATTACAAGGAGTAGATTTGGAATAGGGTACAGGGTAGAGCAATATCAGAGAAATCCCACAGAGCAAACAGGGTGCTGGGTAGCCTTTGATCATGCATCTGAGTTATTGCAAGCTATATATCTTGTTAGCTTACTCACAAGTATCATCCAGAGACAGATGGAGATTCCCTCTGGAGGAAGGCAGTTCGTTGATCATGAGTTTCAAGAGAGAAAGTTTCAGATAGTCCAGCTTCTCCCTCTCTGAGTTTTCATCATGCCTACTGCCCCTTCTTGGCAGTCCTTAACTTATATAGATCTTATGACCTCATTTACTTGGTCCAATGGAGGCCAGCACTCATTGGCTGCCAGCCAACCAATTTGGAACGCATCACTAGTTGCTGGGTAGACTGGCGTTGTTTAGAGCAATAGGGAGCCTAAGCCCCCCACCCAGATATGTGATGCCAGTCATGTAGGCAGAGGGAGCAGGTTTCCCCACCCCCTCAGGAATGTATCCAACTCAGGTTACCAAAAGAGATGGGATGCCTGCCCTCTGCAAGGACCATGTTAACCAAATTGTCATAGAGCCGAGTTTTTGGGGAGAGCCAGAGGTGGCATTCTGCCACACACACTACCGCCACATGCAATGCCCAGCTTTTTTCTTGTGCAAGGTTTTAGACATTGAGATCTCCTGGTGTCAAAAAACCCCACCACACTGCAAATTAGCAGTGCAGAGAATGCCTGCATGTGTCATGCGTGTGGTTTGCAGTGCCACAGATGGGTCTGTGGCACCACAAATTGCATGTGCATGTTCATCTGGATGCACCCTCTTTGTCTACTGTAGTTTTTAATTAAATAAAGCTATATGCATATACCTCGTCTGTGTGTGTGTATGTGTCTGTGCTACAACAGCCTTATCTTTAATGCTCTGAGGGAAATTAAGCTGTTGATGGACAAATCATCTACAGCTGAATAGCACTAGCTACATTCTTTTGGATGGTACTTGGATGCTAACATTGCAAATTGTATCATTCAGCCATAAAACTGGGCCAAGCCAGTAATTATTGGTTGGAACTTGAAACAGGAATTGAGTGTGACCAGTGGCTATGCAAGGGACTAAGATGTATGCAAGAGGAAACTGCTTATTCAGAAGGATTTTAAATAATGTTCTGAAATGGACTACGGCAACGTTATCTAAAAGCCATTTAACGGAGCACTTTTCCATACATGATTGCCATCTGATTCCTGCCGACTCAGCTTCTCTTTGTTTTGCTTCTCCTTGCTAGCTAGAACAGAGATGCTGTAGTGTATGATTGGGTGGGTGACCTCAGTCTCAATGCCAAATGGATGACTAAAATGAATACAGAAAATACAATCCATTGTCTTCCAGCTGAAATGCTAGCTTTGTTCAACATGGAACAACCAGCTTATCTCTGTAACCCTTTCAGTACTGCACACAGATCTAACCTCTCTGATTGTGTGAAGGAAATGTACAATAGGTATGCAAAATATTTAGAGTCCCAAGCAAGCCTACTCAGGATTCAAGTGCTTCATATTTGTCTGTGAACTCAAAATGGACCTCTTGTGAAGAAAATTGCTTAATTTGTGAAATTTTAAAGCAAATCCTATTTTTAATGCACACCTACTGGATTGGACCTCACACCCAGGATGTGAGTGACTTGAGTCCACTTTCCTTCTATGCCTCAGGGGATGACCCCCACATCCTATTGTGTTTAGTGAGAAAGCACATAGGACTGTAAATCCTAATTAGAGATAGGCCTCGCAGCCCAGAGTAAGGGGCCAGAACTGAGTCAAGCAATGACTAAGACACAAGGTAAGGAAGCTTGCTGCTCAGCATGCTGGCTCTTGGGAATCACATTTCTGGCACCTGTGCCTTGCATTAAGTGTCTGGGAACCTAAAACCTAGATTTTGAATGGCAAGCCTAGTTCCTTTGTGTGAATTCAGTCTTGAGAGCCTAACTTTCAGAAGTACAGAACATGGCTTATACTGTGATAGTCCAACTGTGCTCAGCTCAGCCATTTGACTCTCGCTATTATCCTCAGAGTGAGGTGTGGGGAAAGTGCCAAGATGGGCTCAAATAAAAAAAATGAGCCAGACTAATAAAAAAGTCTCAAAAGAACATTTTTCTGTTTATCAACAAACAAGTTCCATCTTCATTATTATTGATAAATGGATAAACAGCTGGCTGAAAATTAATGAAGAAAGTAGAATTCCCCCCTTCTATCCTCTTTTATCAGTCAACTACAAAGCTCATAACACTTTTCAAGATTTAGAAGGGAAAATAAAAAGTTGAAATTTCTCCCTTTTTTCTCCAGTCAGCTCTTAATTGTTTTGCTGCCCATGATTCTCTGCAAACAATAAATTAATAATGGGTCTGGACCCTTGGCCCTACTGAAGCCAATCACTGTTTCACTATTAACTTTATTCATTCAGGACCTTACTCAAAGAGTTTAAACATGAATTATTTTGAAAGGTACAGTATATAGCATTGGTAGCTGTCTGGATAGTAATGTGATGTGTAATTCATATCATGGACTGCTTTTTAATAGAACCTAATGCCTGTTATTCTAACTTAATGCTCTGGAGGTCCCAGTCATATTTATACATCCCTGTAAGCGTTCATTTGGTTGTCAGTCTAGAAAATGCCTCCGTTAAGGCTTCGCTTTTCTTTTAAACATAATAGGTCACATTTATCCTTTGATTCTTCTGCTTTCCCTGCTTGTTGAAAGCTTTCTCGATTCCATCATTTTGACAAGTAAAATCCACCTGCTATAATCATGTGCATTTTATAGGACTAGAAGTATGCTTATCACGTTACATGCAATACAGTCCTTCCTTCCTTACCTGCAATCTTCAGACTGTTAATGTTGTCAAATCTTTCCAATTCCTATAACATATTGTTGATGAGATTGCTACAGGCTCCTGTCACAAATATTTTCTAAAGCCTTTTAAAAGAGTAAAATGTTATTAGCATGAAAAGATCCAATAAAGATGTCAGAAGGGTACTGGATGTACTTTTTTTTGGCTAAGATACATTTGGTACTTTGATTAAAGTTTCTGAATTTAAATGAGTTTAGGGTTGCTTAAGACAAGGACTGGATAGCTGTCACGAGGGTATAAAAGTGTTAGAAGCCAGCACACATAAGAACAGTGTCAGCGCAAGATTTTACACCCTTTCCAACTAACCTGTCTCAGTCTAAATAGGGAATATCTGGGCCTCTGGTAGAATAGTGGTTCTATTTCCCTTCTCCTTTAGTCTTTGCTCTTTGCTGAGATTGCCAAAAGATGTGCTAAGTGTAGCAATGATTTTTGCACTTCTGGCAGTCGACAACTCAAAACGGGTCTGTTCTTTTTTTATAGAGATTTCTGAACAGATGGTAGCAGTTCTGTCATTAGCTCATTACCAGCCAGGGCCCGATTTAAATCAGGTGGATAAAGATGAGAAGATCCCTATTCAGTTATCAATCTGCTAAACCATTCAGCTCCTTGTTTGGAAAGGAATAAAAATAACATCTTCATCTCCTGCTGTGTGGTTGTGTAGAGTTAAAAATGAGTTCAGAAGAGCTTCTCTTTTTTCATGCTTTGGTTTACAAACGTTATGACTTTAATGAAGTTCTTCACATGATGCTCCAATCCCTACTTTTCCCCATAAAAGATGGTCAAAACCAGGACAGCTACTACTCTTTGTGCTTGTGTTATTTTGTTAAGCAGACAAATCAGTTTGACTTACACAGCTTCTGCAATGCTCTGCTTATAAGATTTGCTCAAAAAATACAGCAACATTGTATTTAAATTAGTGAACCAAAAAGTATTTATCTTTTGGCAGATGGCTAAAAGAAAATTAATAGTAACCCAAATATTTCTCATCTGTAAGCCTATAGGAATTTTATTAGCTTTACTATTAGTCACACTTATACAGTCTAAAGATGGTGGTGATAATGTGTGAGCCTGAAAGACAAAATGTAGAGCAGGGTTGTCATAAGGGCTAGGGACAGAAGCTACACATAAATCAATATAAGGGATCGGAAACTGGTTTAAATCTATAACACAACAGAAGTTCGGTGTACGTAAGCCAATTTCAAAATGACCCAAACTGGTTTATGATAAACCTAGATGGATGTAGCTTTGGACTTAACTAACTTAGGTTAAATAGGTTTACTGCACTTCTGTGCCAGATCCCCTGCAGATTCAAGTTAACTCACAGTCCTCCAGCATCCCAGGATGCTTTGAGCCTCCCTGAAACTGCCCCCCATTGCAGGGTGCATGAGTTAGCCTTGGCCGAAGTTGTCTGCTCTGGCTTCTAGCCTGGGCCACTGTAGGCAAATGGCTGCATTTCCAGAATCAAAAGTGAATGTCCATTTGCTTGTTTATCAGTTCAATCTACTTAGAGTAATCTGCAAAGATTGAATCAATTCAGGCTCAGGCTGTTTGACTGTCTATGTAATTGATCAAGGGGATTAGGAGAAGAGAACTCCCCACTCATTCCATCTCCCCTATAGGTATGCCAGCAAAAGTCTCCTCCAGCACCTGGCGTTTCAGCCAGCACCTGGGGCTGCCTATGTGCAGCAAACCAGAAGTCTGGGAGGGATGTACATGGCTCCCAGTGGGAGAAACCCTGGCTGTGGATAGAAGTGATGCCACATTGGGACCCAGATCAAGGCAACACCATGCTCTGGGTGGAGAGAGGTCTCCTACAGGGATCACAAGCCACAGCCGGATGGAGAGTGTCAGCTCTGATTGGCTGGATCCTTCAAGGGGCAGAAGAATAAGGGCAACAGAAATGAAGGTAGAGGCCCCTGGACAAGGGATGATGGGACATGCACCAGAAATGGGTGAGGAAGCCAACTGCCCAACTGCCAAACTGCCCAAGTTTCTGTATTTTCATAGAGAATGGAGAATTGGGGATCCCTGCCATGAAGCCAGGGACTTGCTGGTACAGGGATCCTAGGGTTTGCCTAATGGACTGGAGTATGGCCAATGCTATGGCCAAAGCCAGAGTCCTATGTGGTAGTAACAAATGGAGACCTGTGACAGGAGTGTAGGAGCTCCCAATCCAGACCTTGTAAGGGCAAGCATATCAGGACAGAAAAAGTCAAACAGGGTGGATGCCTAAGTCAGGTAGGGCATTGTCTCTAGCAGAGGACAAGCCTCCTAATTCCTTTTTCCATCAAGTTGTGGTGGACGAGAGACTCAGCAAGAAGTGAGTCTCCCTTGGGTAAGCCAGATGGAGGACTGGCCATTCCACTGTGCTGGCCCTGGCACAGTTTGTACTTAGCCTTAGAGCAAGGGTGGGCAAAATACAGCCAGTGGACCATATCTGGCCTGCCAAGAGATTTTGTCTGACCTACAGCAGGTTCCTTTGTCCTGTCTGGCCCAGGCATGGGGGGACAGCCTGGGTCATGGTGCATGCGACTGGTCCTGCCACCACCAGGTATGCAGCAGTGCTGTGGCAGCACAAGAACCGGACTTGCTTCTCAGCAGCTCCAGCAATGGCAGCTCCTTCTGGCTGCCACCACTGATGGACCCAGCCTACTGCCCAGGAACATGGGCCTATCTACCTTGCACCCACCACTGGGGGCAGGACCCATACAGACAGGGCATGTGGCTGGGCAGACGTGATGGGGCTGTGGGCAAGTGGGGAGTAGCGTCTGGGAGCAGGATGAGCAGACAGGGCCTGGATCATGTGGTGGGATTGTAGGGTGGTGACAGCACAGAGCAAGGGCCTGGGGCAGAGCTGCAATCCCCTGCCCGTATGCCCCTGTGATGGGCACTGATTCTGCAGGCAGGGGCACGTGCAAAGCAGGCTTTGCCCCGGTCCCTGGCACTACACTGTCACCGTGCTGTGATTCTGACCCCAGCCCTGCCCACCCATCCAGCTCCTAGATGCAGCTCCTGACCCACCTGTGGCCTCAACCTGTCCACCTGTCCATGTGTCTTGGCTGCACAGGTTTCAGCTGGTCTCCAGGGAGACGCCAGGATCACTGGATGGAAACAACATGGGGCCAGGGTCCACGGCAGAGTTGCAATCTGCTCTCTGCATGCCCCTGCCCATGAAAACAGCATCTGTTGCAGGGACATTTGGGGATTGGATGTGGCTCTGCCCTGGGCTCCAGCCCCATGTTGTCATGGCCCTGCATTCCTAGCCCTGGCCCTGCCTGCCCATTCCATTTCTGGATACCACTCTCCACCTATCAATGGCCCCATCCTAGCTGTCCAGCCCACTGCAGAGCAGAGCCAGTTTTAGGGAGTTTTGGTGATCTGTTGGTGTGGGTGTGATGAGTTGGCACAGTGTGGGTGGTGCTGACCTGGCCTGTGACAACTCACCAAAACTCCCTAAGTGGCCCTCCAGCCCAAATAATTGACCACCTTTACCTTAGTCTTCCTGGTTCAGGGGGAGTACCTTTCATAGTCAATACTTCATCAGCTACTGCAATCTGGTTGCATTGCAATAGCATCTGATGAAGTAGATTATTGTCTACAAAAGGTCATGACTCTGAAACAACTAGTCTCTAAGCAACCTCTCTGCTCTACCTTTTGCCAAATATCCTCTTATATAGTATTGACTTTAGGCAATACTCTGTCGCCCACTTACGGTATCATGGCTTTCCAACTTCAGTCTCTGACCACTTGTTTCACAGTTTCATAGTTTCATAGTAACTAGGCTCAGAAGGGGCCTAGAGCAGCCCATCTAGTCTGACCCCCTGCCAATGGCAGGAACGAGTGCTGGGGTCACAGGACCCCAGCCAAGTACCTATCCAATCT
>JAGPOW010003685.1:5480203-5507672 GCA_030014935.1 Caiman crocodilus
TCAGCCACCAGGAGAGACAGCTCCTCCTGCTTACCTCCCATGCTGCGTGCATTTGTATAGAAGCACTTAAGGCTATGCACTGCCGCCTCCCCCTTCTCACAACTCCTTTCACACTTTCTCACAAGTTTCATTCAACTGCAAGTATTCCAAGTAGAAAATAATCCTGTTGTATGAGCTTGAGTAAGTCCCTTAATTTCTCTGTGCTTTTATTAGTCGCCCCCCCCACCCCGCACATACAAACACGCTCTCTTTTTTGCACTGTTTAATTAGACTGTAGCAGAAAATATCTCTTTGTATGTGTTTGTTCAGTGCCTATCAACACAAGCATGACACCATGCTATAACTCCTGGAAGAATATCACATTTCTCTCCACTTAGTTGCCTAAGGAGGTTTCTGTGTCAGAACCTGCTCACAAAAATGTCTTTGGATATGTCAAACACGTGTCTTGAAACCAGAATATTATTACAAACTCCATCAATCCAAGTTTAGCATTAAGAAAAGACAAAGGTCCAAACTGTGTCCTCATCTGAGACCAAACTGTGCCCTCATCGATAGGTTTTGTATGCCTGTCTATTGCACACAGAACTGGGCAGGCAAAGTCATTTCAAATATAAAAACTCAATGAGAGATACAAGATTCAATAACTATTTATTATTTAGATGCTAGATGTGCTAGGCATAGTCCTATGCCTGAGCACAGTTAAAAAAAAAAAGACTGATTCAAGGCATGGAGATCTGATGTACATGCAAAGTGATGAGCAGGGATCCTGGTTTTCCCTGATAAAAAAAATGGTAAATTCGCCGATAAAAGCAAAATTGTAAATTCTCTAATAAATCCCCCCAAACTGCAATTAAAACCAAGGTCCCCCCACAGCCTCCCCAGCCTTGCTGGTGCCCTTCCCTCCCCATCCCCCTAACCCTACTCCCCCTAGATCAAAGCCTTGCTGGTGCCCCTTGCCCCTCAACCACAGCCCTTGCTCCCCCCAGCCCTGCTGGAGGGGCCGGGACCTGGGTCTGCAGCCCCTTGCCCCTGCTCTCCTTGCTGCCTGCTTCAAGCTTGGGTGGGGGGACAGCTCCCCAACACTGCATGCACTCCCAGGAGGCAGGAGGGACCTGTGCTCTCCAGATCTGTATGCGGGGCAGGCTGCAGGCTTGGGCTCCTGCCTTGCTTGCCTGCCCCGGGGAGTCTGCAACCCAGCAGACATGACTCAGTGCAGCAGAAAACAGTGGAACCGTGTGGGGATCTCCTTGCCTGCAAGCTCCCTGCAAGCTCAGTGCTACCCTGGCAATGTGACCCTGTGTGTGTCACTGCTTTGAGGGGCACAACATCATGCTGCTGCTCTCATTGCAGCCCCACATGCAGGAGATGCGTTGCTAGGGCAGCGCGGAGTTTGTAGTGGCGAGCAGCTTCTCTGTGCAGCTCCACTGTTTTCTGCTGTGCTGGGTTGCACCTGCTGGGCTGTGGACACCTTGCGGGAGGGAAGCAGGGCAGGAGCCTGAGCCCACAGCCTGCACCTGCCCTGCACGCAGATCTGGGGGGCATGGGTCCCTCTCTCCCTCAGGAGTGCGTACAGCAGTGGGGAGCCAGGCCTTCCCCTTTCCCAGATGAGCCACCTGCAGCCTGGTCCTGATCCCCACTGGGGCCCTGCAGTTGTGCATTGTGGCCATGTCCCAAGCACCTCCTGGCTGGGCAGCAGCCCCAGCCCTTCCCAACTTCCTCCATCCCTCCGTGAATCTCATTCCCTCTCTCCCTGCCACTTACCTACAGGAGCTGCTCTTGGGCTGCCTGGGGCCATGTGCATGTACATCAGAGGTGGGCAATTATTTTGGGCAGAGGGCCAGTTACTGAGTTTCAACAAGTCATTGAAGGCTGCATGATAGGCAGTCCAGGGTAGATAAATATTAATTTTCTAAACTGTTTAGAGGCCCTGCGGGCCAGATAGAATGGCCTGGCGGGACACATCCAGCCCCCCGGGCCACATTTTGCCCACCCCGATGTACATGCAGGTGGTACCTCTTGCCTGTCCACCCTCTTTCCGCTCCCTCTAGATCCCTGGTGATGAGGGTAAAGTTAATAAGTATGTGGCCTGTGTGGATTTTTTAAGTATAAACTCTTCTAGCAGCCCCTTACCTGACTCATTAGTGGTTCCTGGCCCAACCCTTAACTGTAAATATTAATAATTAAAAAAAACCCTTGTTTTCCAAACTCACTAGAATTTTATCTAATCTTCCCCATTACCCATGAGCCCTGAGCTATCAACATGACAAATCAAAACTCTTGCCTGCAGTCTCCCTAAGAGTCTCCTGTTCTGTATCAACCCCAATTTGTAGAAAAAGTAAGAAATTCAGAGAAGTCAACGCTGATCAGAGATTAGCACTGAAGAATGACACATGGCTAATGTACTAGAAGTAAATTAAGGGAAAATTTAAATTGTATTCAGGATTTTTTTTTTTAATAATAAGATATATAAGTGTAGAATAATCTTACCATGGGGAGTGCAGCAATCTCCATTGCCAGATAGATTAAAAATTAAATCAGAGTATGTTCTAGAAAATATGCTATAGGGAACAATCCTTCACTTAATATGAGCTAGAAGTAATAGGACTTCTTTATCTCTTTGCAATATTTTCTCTTGGATCTTGTCAGAACCCAGTGGTTATATGCCTATGGCACAGTGGGAAATTCCATTGGTTTGGTACATTTGGCACAGTGAAACACTCCGCTGGTGGCAGTAACTAGGTCACAGTGGAAAATTCCGCTACGCCAGAACCCTATAACTTTATGCCACAGTAATGGAAAATTACAGCTTAGAAAAAGTTCCCGCCAACTTTATGCAAACACACACAACACCATTGGCCAGTTCCAAATGATTCATATTTGGCGACTAGTAATTGGCTTGCTAGCCATATAAAAGTTAAATCAGTTTCCGCCCACGTTGGAGAACTTTGTGTATTTCTCGGCGTGGAGAACTCTGGCGGACTGATCACCCACCAGCGACTCCCCATCACTGACCTTCCTGACGTACCCCCTGTCCTCGTGCGCTCGTTAAGCCATTCACGGACGTCTCATTCTGTTCTCAGAGAGCTCTCATCTCATCTCATTCTGTTTGCAACCGTAACCTTAAGTCAGTTTTCGTCCTGCATTGTAACCATCAGCAGCGTAAGTAAAGCAATCTTAGCTCAACCAATACACTTCAGTGCCTAGTTCCTCTCTGTCTATCAGAAAGTACCCACCTGCTGTTCCAGGCTACTGGCCATACCCTCGGCCTGACACTCGACCGCCACAGATCTTAACAAGGTTTGAGAGTCCCCCCCCACTTTCTTTCCTAACAGATGTAGGACCCACTCACTGAGATTTCACCCAATTTCTTAAACTGAATTCCACTTCATTATCAAATACATTAAGAGTGAAAAATCTTAATTTTTGTTTTTCTCTGACTCACAAAGATGCACTGCTGACTTTAATTGAGCTAGTTTTTATTTATACCACTGCCAATCAAAGAAAAATCAGGCTTCTGGAACGTTAATGTACCAGTAATAGAAATGTATGGGAACTGTGAGAGTTAAGTCTCCCCAGCTTAATGAGCCAGTAGAGAACTAGGTTTTAAAGACAGCCTCTGCACAGCCACAATTGGTTCAAGCTCTTCACTTATGAGAATGCCCTAAGAGCTGACCTTTGCTTCAAAACACATTTGGCTTCCAGTTTGGAGTTGTGCACACTTCCTAGCCTTGTCCTCTGCTTCTATGTCAGTTCCTGTTACTACTTCTAGGCTTCTAGCTTTGGATTGTTTCTTGGTTTAGGAGTTCTGGTTCTTGAACTAGGCTGCAGGCCTGACCTTGACCTGCTTCTTGGGTTAGTGGGTCTGCCTCTTGCTTTTAATTCTGTTCACTAACCATTGACATCTGGCAGAAGGCAGAGCAGAGGAGCACCTTATACACTTAGGGCACTTTTACATGTGCTTTGGGGGTGGGCAACACTCTAATTAAAGCACTGCCATAACTTCTCTACCAGTGTCCCCATGCTTAAAAATGGCAGCGGGGATGCTTGAACTAAAACTTATTAAATGAGCTTTAGTTCAAGTGCCCCCCTGACATTTTAAATTATGGGGTTGCTGATACATGCAGGAGGCTGCTGAGGCATGGCAATTGCTGCACTCCAGCAGACTTGATTACTTGAGTCTGCTCTGATGTACTGGAATTCCAGGCATCCTAACTCAGAGATGAGCAATGTTTTCCAGCAGGGGGCTGGAAGGATCCAGCTCAGGTTTGAAGCAGGTGGGCATAAGGACCTGACTACTTCTGCCACTCCTCCCTGATGCCCAGCTGTGGCAAGGTGCAGGGAGAGCCCTCTTCCACCAAAGCTTCAAGAACACAATTGGCACAGTGCAGAGAGAGCCTCTCCTGCTGCCAAAGCCGCAGATCCAAAGGTTTCACGAGCTGGATCCAGTCAACAGGCTGCAGGTTGCTGATCCCTGAACTAACTCGTTCAAAGAGGCATAAACTTGTGTTAGCAACAGCTTACTTCATTATATGCTACTGACTTCTGGTTTGAGACTGCTCCTTAGCTTCTGGTTTGGGACCACACACCAGTGCCTCTGGTACTAGCCATTAGGTGGAGTTGTGGCAGGGCACCAGTGATGCCTGCCACTTTAAGGGCTAGATCAAGCAGTCAGCAGGTGTTTGATTATGGATGCCATTTTATAACTCTAGCTGCCTATATAAACAAGAGCAGTTTGCTGCTGGCAGAGAGGTTTGGCTGTGTTGCTTCATGGGAACATCTTGCAGGTAGAAGCAGGAGGCTTTGGTCCTGGGCATGACCTAAAACTGCACCCTGCTGGGACTGGGTGGTCTGGTGGGACTCCCAGTGGTGCAGGAACCCCAGGAAAATGCCAGGCCAGTTACCACCCTGGTGAAAAGCTCGTAGGGGCACCTTAACCCCAACTCTCACCTTTGGGTGGGTTATGTGATGCATCTAATCCAGGGATGGCCAGGTAAGCTTCTCGAAGCGCCTGAGCCTGCTGGGGTGAGTGACCCCACAGGGCCAGGCATGCTTTGTGAAGCACCTGAGTTGGGATTGGGGGACCCTAATCCCCAAGTGTAGGCAGGAGGCTTAGATCCAACCTGAGGGACCCAACTGGTCAATGTTGGAGCCAGGACCCAGATAGGGGTCAAAAGGGCCAGGAACCCACCAAGAGGGATGCCCATATAAAGCAGAGAAGCTCAGGGTCCTGACTGGCCTGAAACAGGGCCAGGGCTTAAAGGGAAGCCAAAGGTCCCAGGGAAAGGGCTACAGCTAATGGGTGATGGGGCATGGTTGAGTTGGCTGCCCAAGATACCATCTGTGAGGCTTGGGCTGTGGTATAGGGGTGGAACGGAGCTGCAGATAGCCCCCCCCAATATCGGGGTGTATAATGGGTGGCCTCCCGCCTAATTATCACATCAAATTTATTACATCGAGGTGTGGCAGAAGAGCGAGGTGGGTGGCTAACCTGTAGACAGGAGGCAGGCCAGTGCTTGCACCGGGCATGAAAGCCTGACCCTGTCACAGGAGTTATCTTACCCTTCCCTGACAGGAATATAGGTACAACAGGGTAACTATCAGGGTCAGTCACCATGCCAGCCCAGCTCCCTGTTTGGGCAGTCTTGTCTACCTATGCTCGTCTGGCACACCTTGATGTAAACAATAAGTTGTTATTTTAAGCAGGAGGCTGCCCGATGCCATGAGCATATTACATGACTCTGGACCTTCCACTATACCATGTCCCATGCCTTGCAGATGACATCCAAATTCCACTATCACTCCTGCAGTCCCTTACTAGGCTGCTCTAGCCTTGGGCCCAACTAGGTCTCAGGCATCCTTGGACATGTCTGGGCCTTAACTCACATCCCGTTACTGGGGCTTCCACTCCAGCTACTTCGGTCAGCTTGTGTGCAGCCCTTCAGGCTGTCTTAAGATCCTACTCTACATGGCTGCCAGGTGCAGCTAGTCCAGTCAGCCTCTGTGCATCCCTTCAGGAGGTCTTAAGGCCCTACTCTACACGATCACCAGGTCCCTACTACTCTGCCGCTTCACTGGGACCTCTGGGCCTCTGGCATCTGACAACTTATCTGGACCTTTCTGGGCATGATTCCCCTTTGGGCCTCAAAAGCCTGTTGACTTACCTGGACCCTGCCTCAGGCCCCACTCAGTGGGCCTGTGCCCTTGTGCTTTACTGCCAGGGTGTGCTTCCCTAGCCTTTCTCTTCCATAAAGGAAACCCATAAGGCCACAGGGGCTTTCTGGCACCCTAGTCACACCTAGTTTCTGACCATAGTCTCCCTTCACTAGGGAAGCACAGGTATGGCATAGCCAGATGCAGCCCCACTACACCATCCAGCCCCAGCAGGGTGTAGTTTTAAGTCATTCCCCAGGACCAGGAACCTCCTAACGTCCCTATAGTTCCTACCCTTTCCTCTGGGTGTTCCTGAACAGCAGCTCCAACCAGGGCTCTTCTGCCTCTGGCTGCTTGCAGCAACTGCTGCTGGCTTTACTGCTCAAGCCTACTCTTATTGCTAGTAGCTGAGCCCTCTTCCCCAGTCAGATAGTCAGTCTCCTGCCGGCCATGTGACTCTGGACTGGGGAATACAGCTACCTGCAGGCTGTCTCTGCTGCCTACTCAAGCCCTTTGAGTGGAGGCACCACAGGAGTCCTGCTGCAAGCAGGCACCCAAAGGTGTCCTGCCACAATAGGACTGGAGGGACCTTTTTTCCTATGAATCGTAACTGTATTATGTAATCCCCTTCATAAACTGATTCATCTTTATACTAAAATGTGTTATGTATTCTTTTTGTTCCCACGTTACTTATATAAATCACTCCAGAACATTAGTGTCAACACTAATTAAGTTATTAAAAGTCCATTAAAAAGGAGGGTTTTCACCAATTTCTTGTGATGAATTAATACAACTTTAAAAAATAAAATTCCTGTAAGCATTGATATTAATATTCCAGTACTGTGAATTCTGTTGTCTCCTCTGCTTTTTGACTTAGTAACTGAGGGCCAAGTTTTTAAACACAAATAAGCTTCTGTGAATGAAAATGGAGCATAACCTGCCTATTGCATATAAGTATACAAATTAACATTTATATGCAGTGTTATCTCACTGACTATCTGCTAGTACTTTTTGCACATACAAGCTTGGTGACATTTTCAAAAGTATTTTTCATCAGAGGTCGTTCTGGTTTTCTTTGTTTAGTTTTGTTTTCTGAAGGCTGTTTGAGAAATGGTCCAATGTTACAAAATACTTTATTTTATTTTACTTGCATAACTCTTAGGATGACTGAAACTTCTATCATTTTCTGGAGGGCTGGTGGACTGGATCTTGCTTGTTCATAAATTACTGTAGAGAGAAATGCACCGTGAGTTTTTAGTCACACTGTGAAATAAACTTAAAAGTAGTGTTATGTATTTGTGCTTTTTATTGGAATGGTTCACCTGACCCTGCACGCTCAGGGGTTTGGAGAAACTATTTTGAATTACTTTCTTGGAGACAAATTATGAAACTTGCCTTCTAAGGCAATCAGAAAAAAGTAATGGTGACCAGGGCCATCCCTGGGGTGGGGTGAATCGAGGTGACCGCCTTGGCCCTGCACTTTGCAGGGAGACGGAGCTAAGATGGCTTTTCGTTCAGCTGCTGGCCACCCTCCTCTCCCCGCTGCCACCACTGCATCCAGGCCCCACATCCTGCTACAGTCATCTCTGATAGCAACAATAGCAGAAGCAAAGTGTCCTGCACTGCTCACAACTACAGTATTAATATAGGAAGTGCACCTATTATCTCTCCTTCCTCAAGTCCAAGATTTGGACTTGATCCAGCAAAATTGGTCCCAGCAACTTCAGTGCAACTGTTCATACACTTTTAAAGTTGGCACGGGTAGAATGCTTTCTTGGACTGGACCCAGAATTGCCATTACCTTGAAGGGTTTAAATGGCTATTTTGCAGCGAACATAACCCTTTCTCTTTGGATACTCTATATTTCTGGATCCAGTTTTCCAAAAATTTTCAGCTCTAGATTTTTATATTCTTAAATCTCACCTATTTTAACCTGCTAGTGTACATGCCTCTTAGCTCTTAGAATCTCACCTTGTTTCTAGCATTGTCCCTGGAAAACTGGAAAATATCAGCAACTATGGTATTGCAGAGCCTATAACAATACAAATTGTTACAATAATCTTTATAAAGTATTTTTGGTCCCTACAGTTCCAAAGGGAAGTGGAAAACTGCAGCCAGTTCACATTTCCCTCAAGTACAGCTGCAGTACTTTGGGGTATCCATCCTTCTGAATAAACAAAGAACCAAATTCTATCCTGTGTGTAAATCTCCAGAGTGACTCTGAAATGATACAGATGCAAATATGCGTAGAATCTTTGCCAGATGTTTTTTTCTCCCCTGTTGATTAACTGTAGGATTATTTTATACATGGTGTCTTGGATGGGACTAGATTTAGTTCATTTGAATACTTACCAAATTACTCTGTAGACTTATTAAAGTGCAGCAGTCTCGGTCTGTGTGCTCTTATCTCCAGTCAAACTTTGGCTACATCCTATTTAAAATACAGAACAAAGACCTTGCAAATCTATTTATGGAACAACTATGATAAAATAGCTATTTAAACAGCAAGCAATCCTTGTCTGAATTAATGTTCCAGCGGACTATACTAATTTCCCAATTTTGTTGGATCCTGGCATGAATGAAAGCTGAAGGTTTCAACATAGATAAGAGAAATGGGAATGGAAGAAAGAATAAACAATATAGCATTTGTTGTGAAAATGTACAAAACTAAAGGTGATCAGGCAGGAAGTACTTATAAGCAGCCTGGCATATCTAGATATGCATTTATACTCAAAAGGCTTCTTCTTATACAATTATGGTGCAAGGAAACCTTTTCCTTACTAGTTTTTATGGACATATAGTTGACTTTAATAATGAGAAATGTTACAATGTAATAAAAACAAATCAAATAAAATTGTGCCAGGATAATTTAGGAACAAAATACAAAATGGATCTGTAACAGGGACCCCTTGCCCTTGCTACTTGAGAGGTAGGGAGCCAGCACCAAAGGGCTGTAGTTAAGTAAGTGGCTGGGCTGGGGCCAGCTGCAGAGCTACATGCAGCTGGCAACCCAGAGGAATTAAAGGGCAGCAGGGGAGAAGGCAGTGAGTACACTTCCACATCCGAAAGCAGGCTGAGGGCAGAGATATGTCACTAAAGAAGGCAGAGCTCCAGCCCATAAAATGCCTAATTCTTGAGTCGGAGGAAGCAGTCCATCCCTGACTCCCATCACAAGCAGAATTCCTGCTGGCTGGAGAAGTAATACAGGGGGACCGATCCAACGAGATACGCGAGAAGCTGCTATGGACTCTGCAGCCAAAGGGTAGGATGTGGTTCGTGATCTAGGATGACCCAGGAAGGGGTTTATCTATAGCTGGCACAGAGTGATACCAGAGGAGTGGATTTAGCAGATGGGATTAAATAGGAGGCCACAAGGGTACTGTAGGCGCACCCAGCATAGAGCCTTTCCAAGGTCTGGGACCCGGTGGGCTCTATGGGGCAGAAAGCCAAACACTTTAGAGGCAGGAAGCAGCATCTCTTTAGGGTCAGGTGGTTCAGGAAGCTAAGCCCAGTTAAAAGGCCAGAGGCTGGTACAACAGGAACAGCTTTGTCCTAGGTCAGGGATGCTATGGGGGGCTGGTCTGAATTGAAAGCAGCCTTGCCCTGAGTTGGGACAAAGTGCAAGGTAGGGCTGAGATGCCCGGAGACTGGAGACACAGAGAGGACTGAGGCTGAGAATGCCAGGCCCAAGTCAGTGAGCCAGGGCTGGAAGCCTGCAGCCAAAATAAAGTGGGGTTAAAGCCAGGAAGACTGAAGCACCTCTGTGAGATATGAGCGTGGCTTTTGGGGAGAACAGAGGCCACAATTTTAACCCTTAGGGCAATTTGGGCTGGCTGGGTCAGAAGCCCCAAAGCCAAAAGGCTGTTGGCAAGGGGGAGAGTCAGAACTCAAAATTTATATAGGCCAGGTCAGTCCCAAGAGAAGAACTGCGTACAGAGAGAGAACACACAGATACAAGCCTCTGAGGGCAGTCTCCCCTCGTTTCCTGTACCACGAAGGCATGGACGGTAAAGAAACAGGGGGAGGCCCTGAGAGGCTGGAGTGGGAGCTGGGCAGGATTAAAGTGGACACTAAGGGAATCATGGGTGGCCTCAGGTACCATCCTGTTACAGGATCCATTAAGACTGGCTGGCTACAAAGGATTGTATGTGGATCCAAGACCAAATGCACTTAGTTCTCCTTCTTTGCGATATTAAATTGTTCACAAAATATAATGTTGTAAGAGTGGAAAGGGTCTCACTTCGAATGTTTCCTGTTTGGTCAGAGTTCACTTCAGGGATAAGTCTGACTACGCCATCCTGGAATGGCTGCCTTGTTAGCTTAATTTCTTTTTGTGGATAAGTTTAATCTAATGCTGAAACTCCAAGCTAGAGGACTTGATTTTTATTTTTAACCTGGTTTCCACTCTTTTGTCCCATTCTGTTTGTGTAGCCCTTCCAACGTAACAACTGTTGGAATATCTAAGCCTTTGTGCCAGGTCAAAGGACACGCCACAGGGAAGCACAAGATATTGGTCTTCAATAATAAATAATGAGCTACATTTGTCCTTGGTCTAAGCTTATTGAAGCTAGTGGTTCCACTTCACATATTAGTCTACTTCCTTCTGAAGTATTCTAAAGCTTTTCGGGCTGATATCTGCGGACATCCCCTGATCTTGCATTCCTTGCTCACTCTAGCCTGCCAGTGCGTTCAGTGGTCTTGCTTACACCAAGACTTTTCAGCAACTCTCCTGGCTTTGGTAGAGTAGCAGTGCTGTTCCAACTTCTAGCAATGCTGGAAACCTTAGCATAGACAGTGAGCATCTTCAGCACCTACTAGCTGATGCACTGCTCCAAGCAGGATTAGAAACCAGAGCCATTTTCTGCACCCTGTCTCCACTAGCTTTGATTCATTCCTAGAGCAATGATGAGAGAATTACCGATATACCTCACAAGAATTTGAGATGGAAGTCATGCAAAATTGAGTCCTACTTATTGTATTGGAAGCATTTTATAGTATGTGGTATTTTTAATTGGTTAAACATATTCAGTAGATTTGGTTGCTTACATGTAGGCATGACCAATCAAAAGCCTGCAGTGTTTGTAAAGCAGTACTTCAAATTATTTCCCTTTTTGTCTTACTTATATTTTAAAGGCTACAAAGGAAGTAATGGACAAAACTGTATCTTAGTTCTTCCCTCCTCTGTTCATGGAAACATGCCAGAGTCTATAATAGTAAGAATTGGATCAGAGCCAAATGCCTTTCATGTGGGTTATGGAGATCATGAACAATCTGCTTTCTGTACTACAGAGATGTTACTGCAAGGTGAGGGGTCAGGCTGGTTAAAGCATAGAGGGAAAAGGCAACAATGGCTCTTGGATAATTAGGACAGCGTTCCTAGTGAGAGAACTCAGCATCTTCATTTCACCCACACAGAGGCACCTTTTGTCATTGGTATTCTTCGGGGGAGGTCCAGTTTTGTGTAGCTGTTTAATATGCTATCACATGTTTCTAACATACCCAATCTTTTAACAGCTCCTTTCTGAAATAAAATACCTATGTTTGTAAAGTACAATTGGCTGATTTGTCAAACCACTTGTGATTAAACTGAAGATGAGTGAGCTAGCTAACCAGGTAGCCATTTGCCATATGAGAACATCCTATCCCTTGTCTTTTTCTGTTTAATTAAAATGCTACAGCCATAAGTTTTCATTTATATGATTTTTTTAAAAATTCCAGTTGTTAACCTGTTTTTCTAACAGTAATATGAAAGAGGAGAACAATTCTCCAGAATTAGAAAAAAAAAATAAAGCTTAAAACTGAACATTTACAAACAATTTAAGACTTGCTCTGCATGCATTGTGAATTTGAGGAATATTTTTAAAAATAATACAAACTTAACCTGTAATTAAATGACTACCATAGATCATTGTTCTTACAGTTATTGTTCCAAGTATTAATGAAAACAAGAAGCTGAAAAGTAACTGAAACTTTACCAATAATCTTGCCAAAAAGGAATAAGAATTAAAAAAAAAACAAGGGTAAATGTCTACATATTTTGTTAATCCTAGATAAATAATGAATTCAGTGTAAATGAGCCAGCTAGGTTACACGACTGTTTGACATAGATTTGTCTGACATACATATCTTATTTAATTTCTATTTAAGTTTAAAGATAAAATACAATATGTAGTGTATTAATGAATCTTCTGAAGATACTTGACTAAATAGGAGTTACAAGTGGAAGAATTTAGAGGAATCATAGATCTGCAAACATAGAAAACTGAGTCCTTATGAAGGGGCAAGTGGGGGACAAATTTGAAATCGCTAACCTTAAAATAAACATATATTTATATTTAATAACTTGCATACATATATTTACATGTAATAACTTGCATATACTTACAGGAACACATAGATTTAATTCATCCAGTACTGATGCATTTTACCTCTTTTGAAACTGCTGTAAGTTTTGGCACAGGTACTCCATAAACTAACTTTTAATCAGCATTTTTGTTACTACAGAAAGCACAAAGTAAGCAAGATATTAATCCAAAACCAAAAGGCTCATGATTTACCATATAGTCCATTAGGTGGGCCCCAGCAGAGACCACAGCATTTCAAACCATAGTGACCTCATAGCTCAGCACATGTCAGTGTGTGTGTGTGTGTGTGTGTGTGTGTGTGTGTGTGTGTGTGTGTGTTCCAGATACACCCTACAAAGGATCCATGTGCTAATTGCCCCCCTAGTCATGACTGGAATCCAGCGTTCTTACCACAAATCCTGAGATCCTCCAAAATTTTATATGCAGGTGAGGTACAAAGCAATCTAGTCCAGCTCCATCTCACAGAGGGAAGGGCCATGCTAATCATATGTGACAAGCTGATGGTGGGGGTTCTGGGTAAATTGCTTGGGTCCCTGTTTGGTGATGTTTGCCAGACACTTAAGGCTGGTTAATGGGGCTCGTTGATAAAGGGAAAAAAAGGCCCAGCACAGCTGGGGTGTGTGTGAAGATGAAGTACAAACATTTTCAGTGTAGTGGCTCACCATGACTTGAAAATGAATCATTACTGAAGGAGACAAAGCACAATAGGCACCACCTTATATCTTATTCAGATGGTCTGTACTAACCTGCTTTTTGCAGTAGTTTAATGTTAGACAATGTGTTTAGTGAGATTTCCTTGTATGTGGATGTAAGATGGTAAGAAAGCCTATTTTAAAGGGTAATTCTTAACTTTTAAATTCAGAACTAAAACCTGAATGTGGATGCAGATGGAATGTGATGCCTCAGGAAATATGGGTAATATACAGACAGGTTTGCCAGTGGATAACAGCCTATATTCAGCATACAAAAAGATCTGGATTTGCTGAGCCCCAAAGCCTACAACATCTCAATTATATTAAATAATAGAAAATTAGGGTTGGAACCTCAGGGCGTCATCTAGCCTTGTTCAGCAGAACCATCCCCAATTAGATCATCTCAGTCAAGGCTTCGTCTAGCTGGGTCTTAAAAACCTCCAAGGATGGAGAGTCCACAATCTCTCTGGGTAACCTGTTTCAGTGTTTCACTATCCTTCTAGTAACAGTTTTTCCTAATATCTAAATTTAAACTTCCCTTGCTGCAACCTGCGACCATTTCTCCTTGTCCTGTTGTCTGCCACCACTAAGAACGATCTAGTTCCACCCTTTTTGGAACCTCCCTCCAGGTAGTTGAAAGCTGCTATTAAATCCCTTCTCAGTCTTCTCTTCTGCAGACTAAATAAGCCCAGTTCCCTCAGCCTCTCCTCAGAAGTCATGTGCCTAGTCCCCTAATCATTTTTGTTGCTCTCTGCTGGACTCTCTCCTATTTATCTACATCCTTTCTGAAGTGTGAGGCCCAAAACTGGACACAGTATTCCAGATGTGGCCTCACCATGCTGAAAAAAGGGGGATAATCACTTTCCTTGATCTGCTGGCAACACTCCTGCTAATGAAGTCCTGTATACCATTAGGCTTTTTTGCAATAAAGGCATACTATTGGCTTATATTCAGCTTATTGTCCACTTAAACCTCCAGGTCCTTCTCTGCAGAGCTGCTGCTTAGCCTGTCGATCCTTAGCCTGTAATGGTGCATGGGACTGTTCCATCCAAAGTGCAGAGATTTGCACTTATCCTTGTTGAACTTCCTGAGGTTTCTTTTGGTCCAACCCTCCAATTTGTTGAGGTCTGTCTGAATCTTACCCCTACCCTTGAGCGTATCTACTACCCCCCCCCCCCAGCTTGGTGTCATTTGCAATCTAGTTTCATAGTTGTTAGGGTCTGGAAGGGACCTTACAGATCATCGGGTCCAGGCCCCCTACACTTGGGCAGGAAAGACTGCTGGGATCAGGTGACCCCAGCAAGATGGGCATCAAGATGCTTTTTGAGGCTTGCCAGGGTGGGTGACTGTACCATCTCTCAGGAGGAGCCTGTTCCAAACCCTCAGCACTCAACTTGTAAAGAAGTTTTTCTTTAAGTCTTGCCTGAAGCTATCATCAATCAGTTTGTGTCCATTATTTTTGTCCTCCCCTAGGGGCCATTGGTGACTAGATGCTTCCCCAAGTCCTAATGTATGCCCCGATATACTTATAGGCTGCCACCAAGTCCCGTCAGAGTCATCTCTTCTCTGAGCTGAACAGCCCCAAGTCTTTCAGCCTCTCCTCATATGACCTGGTCTCTAGGCCTCTAATCACATTTGTGGTCCTCCTTTGGACTCTCTCGAGCTTCTCCACATCTTTCTTGAAGTGCGGCTCCCAGAACTGGATGCAGTACTCCAGCTGCCATCTCACCCAGGCTGAATAGAGCAGGAGGATGACATCCTTTGCCTTGCTGAAGATGCCTCAGTAGATGCATGCCAATGTTTGATTAGCTCTGTCAGATATGGCATCGCATTGGTGGCTCATGTTCATTTTGTTGTCAATCATGACACCCAGGTCTTGTTTAGTAGTGGTGTTGGCAAGTGTAGCACTGCCAAGCCTGTAGATATGTTGTAGATTATTTCTCCCTAGATGGAGCATTTAACATTTTTCTGAATTAAACAACATCAGGTTGGGGTCCATCCGCCTCACGAACCTGTCCAGGCCAGCCTATATTACCATCCTGTCTTCAAGTGTGACCACACTTCCCCATCGTTTGGTGATATCAGCAAACTTTACCAGTTTGCTTATAATACCCAAATCCAAATCATTGATGAACATGTTGAAGACCACTGTCTGAGTACTGAACCCTGAGGGATGCCACTGGTCACCTTCCACCATGATGACTCAGTTCCATCCATGAATACCCTTTGGGTCCTACCACGGAGCCAATTACCTAGCCATCAGACTGAAAAGTAGTTGAAACCGCATTTCCCAATTTAACCATAAGGACATTGTGAGAGACCAGGTCAAAGGCCTTTTTGAAGTCCAAGTATATGACATCAATCTCATTTCCCCTATCCAGGTGGTGAGTTATCTGATCATAGAAGTAAATGAAGCTGGTCTGGCATGACTTGTCTTCTGCACTGGGTATATAGGAGAGAGAAGGAACTGATAGGATGCTGACTCTAGTTCCATGATTTTCCAAAAGAGTCTGTAATGGACCCTGGCTCAGTGGCTCTCCTACCCTACACTAGCTGAAAAAGTAGGCCAAGGACCATATGCTAGATGTGAATAACTGAATGCTAGTATACTTTCTCCTTCCCATTCCAAGCATGTTACTTGGAAGGAGGGCAGCTGTGCCAGCTGACAGCTCTACAGACTCAGGTGAATTATCAGCTGGCCAAACTGGCTGTTTTCCAGCCTCTATGCTCTGCTGGTGCGATGCAAAAAGAGAAGAGCCCTGAGGAGCTCTGAATATATATGTTCAATTCTTATTTTATTTCACTGTATTTTTTATTGTTACACTAAGGGTTAAAATGTGTCAGATATTAAAGTATCTCCAGAAGCTAGATATAGATGAGAATGCCAGGAGTAGGGTGGCCTGGGGGCTGAGGATGTCTATGTGTTATCCTTCTCCTTATGTCCCATTCATCCATACTGTACTGGATATGCCCTGCCACTCACCCAGCTCCCATATCAAGGCCAGTCAGTTCCGTGGTCAGAGTATCCAGTCAGTTTACACTGGGCAACCTTGTGCCCACAGAAAAGAAAACAAGCAACAGAACAAGCAATTATGCCAACAACAAACAGATTAAACTGAAACCTACAGTCTTTTTTCAGATCTTGAGAGAGGTCATCAAGGTTTTTTGTGCTTCTCACTTAGAGTAAAACTCTCCTCTCTTGCCCTCTGTTCCCAAAGCGCTTTAACTTTTTCTGTGCTCTACCCTCACTTACTGGTCACCAGTTGCAACCTGCTCCCAGCCCTCCAGCCAAGCAGACTATTAACTGCAGACTACCTGCAGCTAGGTGGGTCCCAGCCCCATGAAGGTTGAGCATCTCTTGATATGCCCTTTGAATAGAGGGATGTTACTGGCAGATATTTTAGGAAACTTCTGTTAATAACACCTTGCCTTTCAGCATTATTTAGCACTCTACAGAATTTTCAAAAGGTGCTTACATAATAATTTTTGACATGGCAGCAAAATAAAAAAAAAGGCAGCCAGGGATTAGTTTAATACCACACCTTGACTTAGGGACAGAAATAAAACCCAGGACTTTTGAGTCTCTGTCCTTTTTTTACCCACACTACCTCCCTAAGCAATTAAATGAGTCATTTAGAATTTAGGATCTAAATTAACTGTCAGACCAGACTCCTGAATGATTTATTTAGATATCATATGAACCTAGTGGATTGGACTATAAAAATATTAAACATAAAAAGGTAGATCTCCTACCTTGTTTCTGTCTGTTGCAGGGGAAAAAAGTCACCTGCAGTAACGAATAGTTTTGCTTCAGATACATGATAATGAGTGATCATCATGCTGTACATTCAGTTAGATCAGAAGATTCTTTCTTCTACCAAAAACCGAAAACTGAGTAAAAATTGCCCCAGAGAGAATCTACTGTGCTGTGCATCTCTTACCTCTGCAGTACTTTCATATTGCTGTTGTGCTGTCACATGAACTACCCCAAAACTACTGTATAGCTTTCTTGAGTTACAGGAACAAAAGCGGCAGCAATGCCCATAGCATTTACCATTCAGGGGATTACTCAAATGATTCAGCCTTACATTTTTTGCAAACACAGAAGCACTTTCAGCAGAGGATTGAAAATCTCAAGTGGGCAAACCACTAGCC
This sequence comes from Caiman crocodilus, assembly GCA_030014935.1. Lineage (NCBI taxonomy): Eukaryota > Metazoa > Chordata > Crocodylia > Alligatoridae > Caiman > Caiman crocodilus. The sequence continues at coordinate 5,497,566 of JAGPOW010003685.1, forward strand.
TTGTGATTTTGGTTTTTATCCCAATGGAGTGCTAGCTTTGGCTGCTACTTCAGAAATGACAGATGGCATTTCATGCTGTTTCTTCTGTATTACTATTCCTTTGGCTCCCTTTCCTATAGGGCCACGTATATGCAGCATTCCTCTCCACTGGTTACTATCTTCAATTTTTGGACCAGGATTGTTGCTCTGGCTACGCAGCCTTTCAATACTGAACCTACTTAGGTTAGTGAATGGAAAATATTTCATTGACTCTTACTATGATTGATTGTGCTGTAAATATGTCATTTTCTGTTAAAAAACAAATTGTATATGCCCTTTCATCATTCAGAGAATAAAATGCATCACAAAGAAAGTTAATTTGCTAGTACTATAGCAGTCTGATCAGTGGCATATCAATGCAGTGACTTTTTTCTCAGCCACTGCAATTAGACTCTGATTTAGCAAAGCACTTAACCACCGCTCTGTGCCTACATTTTCGTGTGCTGTACTCTCATGAACTTTAATGGGATCCTAGTATGTGCTTTGAATTAAACATGTCCTCAAATGTTTTACCAAATAGGGATATGTTTACACATGTGCTTAAGTTAAAGCAGCCAGGGAGGAGAAAAGCATCCTCATGACAGGATGGATGCATATGCTTAAAGGTATATTCCTCTGTAGTCTCAGCCATCTAGGATAGCTGAAGTGAGCCTCATGTGAAATCCTCTCTTCCCATGGACTGCAGAAATAATGGAGATCAGTTGAAATGCTGAGGCTGACAGGCCAAGACTGAAATGTCAAGAGGTTGGTGACGTGTGTTATTAGTGAGAGGGCCTTGACTGCTTCTTATACACTTGACTAATCATTACGGCACTGTGAAGAGCTCATCACTTTTTTTTATACCCTTGAGTAAAAGAAGCCAGGGGATATGGACAGAGAGTTATTTTTATATGAATAGTTCTCTTTTCTTCTGGGATAAAATATGTCTAAAGTTATAATGCTGAACACGCTACCTGCACAGTGATGATTGCATTCATAAATGTGAAGATAAAATGGCACATCTGCTAGGTAAGTAAGAACTGGTGTGGCAGGTGTCAAGGAAAGGATGCTGTGCAGAGTATAAAATAAAGCAGCATCCACTTTGAAACATGGACGGATTACATATTTTCTTTTAGGCCTACTCAGCTCAACTAGTTTCTCACACCCATTAACAGAAAGCAGAAAAGAGAAAGTTCCAGCTCTCCATTGCTATGTATTCCCTACACTCTTCTAGTATCATGAAGGAGTGGAAAGGTAGTTGAGATTGTCCCCAAGGCATGCCCATGTGTGCAAGGGGTTCATGGTTGACAGTGAGGCAGTCTGAGCAGACTAGGTTGGGGCAGGGAAGGAAGCAGCTTTATTTTGTTGTCTTTGTACTACAGCCCATATAGAGAGCTATAAGAAAAAAAGCATAAGGAAGAGCAGTTTCAACGCTGAACCAGCTTACTCTGGGGTTAGGAACACTGCCTCAGAACAGAAATGCTCAAAGTACCTTGTCTTCCTTTGCTTCTTTCCTGCATTAAGTGCAGGAATAGAGCAGCATGAGGTCAGGAAAAGAAAACAAACAGTTTCAAAATAGTGGAGTAATGAACTCTCCTTTACCGATGCATTTTACTTTTGTTTGTGGCAAACAGTCTTCCCTCTATACTGCTTCATGCTAAACAGCTCTGTGATACATATCTATGATGAATAAATCCATTCCAAATAAAGGCTCCAGTGCTGTGGTCTCCACTCATGCTAAATACCGAAGTCTTTCAGTGTGAGTTTTACCTGATTGAAGGCTGCACCCCTGGAGGCAGGAATTGTTTGGGAGTTCTGTGCTTCTGATTACATTAATAAAAGACAATACTAGGATTCTTGAAAGAGTTAAAGACCAGAAAATCTTCTCTGCCTAACGTAAAGTTTGCTTACTTCAATCTCATCTTTTTTTTATATTCTATGAAGCACACATTGAGAAGATTGCATTGTCCATATATTAAAGCTAGATAATTCTATAACTAATTATTGCCACTCTATTCTGTTCACAAAGAGAATAGCTCATAAACTTCCAAATGTATTCATCACTTGTCAAGTAATGTCAATGAATAATTCTTGGTCTGTGGCTCCTCTGTGAGCAGTCCCCAGCAAGTGTTCAATATGTACATGCCTGTGGTTTAGTTTGGACATACAGGTTACAGGGCATGTTTCTATTTCCTGACTGTAAGAACACTTTTGGGAATTGGGTGTGAATATGTGGAATTACAATATTAACTTTTCCAGTGTATGGGCCCAAGAATAAACCTGCTTATTAGATTATTCATGAATGCCAACAGGAACAAAAGTCAAATTCAAATACAGTAAATTTTTATTCAAATTTTGAATAAATATTTGCACAAAATATATAGCTTTATGAATACCGCAGTGAAGCAGAAACACAATTATAGCTAGCTTTGGTGATGAAATAAAATAATAATTCTGGTTTTAAACCTTTGAGAACACATGTAATGGTTTGTGGGGTTTTTGTTTGTTTCTGTTTTTTGCTGAATTAACAACAAACATGTCTTCTGGGTTCATAGCTATAGAAGAAATTTTATATTCTCAGTGCTGGATATGAAACTTTCTTCTCTATAATGTGGGTACTGTCCATCTAGACCCCCAGGATTCTACCCTTGCAGATGTTTTTACTAGTGTTTCCCATTAGACATTACATTAGATTATCAATTGTTTTGCTGCTGTTAATATTCTGTACTCATAATCCTCTTTCTTTCAAGGATCTCTAAGTACATTTACTGAGCCCCCAAACCCACATACAAGGTCTGAATTATTATACTTATTTACAAATTAATAATTTGAAGTGTTGTTTGTCCAAGATTGTACAATAAATATATAGGTAAAATAGGACTCTAACTCAGTAGCTTTGGTTTCCAGGGGTCTACTTTAACCACCAGAGGACAGTATTTCCTTCATTTCTTAATAAAATAATATATCCCTCATAATAACCATAAAGCATCCTCCTAAGAGTTTATGTACTGTTAGAAAAAAAATCTGTTCAACTGCAGTAGATGCAGTGTGAGTACAAAATCAGTGAAGAAGGAAAACTGGAAAAAAGCATTTAAAAAAAAGTAACAGAAGCAGATTTCTTGTGTACCAGATTTAAAGGAATTTTAGGGAATCTAAACCTGATATAATTGGTGTAACTCAATTTAAATCATTAGGTTTATACTGATTCTAGCCTATTTGCATCAATTTTATGTCTTGAACTAATAAGTTGCTCTGATTTCTATGTAACCATGGAACAAAGATGTGCTGAGAACTGCTTCAAAATGGAAAATACAGTCAAAGTGGGTACCATATAGGTGCTCAAGGCAACCTGTATAAGGCAGATATGGGAAAATTTTTCCAAACTGTGGATACCCATATAAGGGCAAAGTGTTGTTGACACTGTTGTCAAAAACAGCAACAAATGCAGCTTAGAGCAATAGCCACACACTTGGATGCAGTGTAGCTATGGTAACCAGGACGCGGATCACTGGGGACATCTTGTAGTCTAATGATGAGTGTTTTAATGCATGGCTGTCTTGGTAAAGACCTATTTCTTGAAAGCTCAAGGAAGGGAGAAGATCGGAGAACTCTGTGGTAAGCACTTAAGGATCTTATTTTGTAGATCTAATTCACTTGTGAAGTTCTAAGAAACTATGGTGAGAAGCACTATAGAAAACCTTTATACGGTTGTTATCAGTGACAGGAAGAGCATTATTCTACAAAGGTGATTTTCAAACTGTGGTTCCATGGACCTCTTGGGGTCTGCAGACTGTCTAAAGGGGGCTGCAAGAGATGACTATGATTTATCAAAAGTATATGATTACCCACACTAACAAGTCATAGAGGTCTGCACCTCCATTCAAATTATTTTAGGGATCTGCAAATGAAAAAAGGTTGAAAACCACTGCCCTACATGCAAGACCAGGTGCTGAAACTATGCCAACACCACAGCAAAACATGGAGGAAAATTTTCAGGGTTAGGGAGATCCCCCCATTCAGATTTCTGCCTTCAACACTGTCTTTTTTCTGCATAGGATTATTCATTGGCAAAGATACTGTACTGCCCAACAAGCCCCAGCTGGACAGGGAATTCAAAGGACACAAGGATGGCAAAGTATCTCACTGTCTACCTAAAGTGAGAATATGAACTAGAATTACAACACTTAGTAGGCTAATGACATCATTTGGCAAATGTCCTTTGGTGCTTATATACATTGAAACCAAAGACATGACATTACAAGGAATGTCATGGATTATATAAGCTTTCAGTGAATTTTGAAGGGAGCTTGAGAAGAGAAACGTACCTGGGACCTTCTCAGAGTGAACTGTTGGCTGTGTAACCGGTATGAAGCTGAAGGCAACAGGTACATCCCACGGTGGGCAGAGAAGTCTATGAACAAGGTGACCCACACAAGTATGTGTGTGTGTGTGTGTGTGTGTGTGTGTGTGTGTGTGTAACAGTTTCTTTCCTACAGAGTATATCAATTCAAATTTACCATTTGGTGATGAAGAGAAGACATTGTTAGTCACTGATGTGGTAATGCTCAGCATCATGGGATCTCATATTCAAATGCATCAATGTACTAATTAATGAAGCCTAGGCAGGAGGTAAGGGGGATCTGCTGTGGATTCCTGAAACACATGAGGGAACAGGGTAGTATGTTGTTCCTTAAGGACCTGTCTTCAATGCATGGGAACTAAAAAACCATCATGGGGAGTTTCACTTTGAGAAGAGTGTTGGCATTCTTATGCAGCTAGTAGTAAAACATCAATACCATTTCTAAATGATTTCATTATATCCAATATGGACAGAAGACAGGCCCAAACAATTAAACATATGCTTGGTTTTTCAAATAAGGTAGTTTCCCAAATCTGATGAAAATTCTGAGAGAAACTACAAAAACAATTGAAATATGAATAAAGAGTATAGAATGGGAGGAGGTTTCTTTAGAGTAAATTTATTGGATGGCCAAAAGACCATGAGTCTACAATCAACCCAGAAGACAAATTTTGACTAAACATCCATCTATTTCACAAGTGGAGGCAACTGTTAAAAATAAGAAAGCAGTCTGTAACAAATGGAAATAGCTAGCAGTATAAACTAGATGTCAGAAAATGTAGATAAACTCATTGTGGAAGTGAAAAACATGTTAAAACTCAGAGCTGGCAAGTCTGAGGACGATAAGAAGGAGTTTTTAAATATACTAGGAACAAAAAGTAACAGAGAGCTGAGAGGCTCCTGTTATTTAAGGAATCTGCCCATGACAGAAACTGTGAGGGCAGTCGTCTGACAAAAAGGAGAGTAGTCAATTAATTAGCTGCAGGAGGGACTTAAACCCAAGCGGCTCCTGCCCCTTTAAGAACACACAGCCGATTCAGCTGGTTTTAGCAGGCTGGCCCTTTACTGATAGGGAAAACCCTGTACAAAGCTGGGAAAGGCACATGACTGAGGGGGCATGGCTTCCAGGTACATAAACCCAGAGCCTGAACCAGAGCAAGCAGTCTGGCTCTGCATGGTGAAGGGTGAGGAGCTGCTGAAGGAGATGCCTGCATCAGGTGGACTAGCAGACACCTGAGCGATCCCTGAAGCCACCAAGAGGGAGCTAAGAACAGTTGATGGCCTGACTGAGGCAAAACCCCAGAGCTTGGTAGGATTTTGGTTGAGGACAGTCTTGTATTTATGTGGTAATTTAAGGTGTATACTGGAGGACCAGGTTATGGCTACAGGGTAGGTCTGGAGGCCATGTAGGGGTGCCTGGTAGGGCACTCAGCATTAGGCAGCCTAGCTCGGGTCAAGGACCAGAAAGCTAAGGGCTGAAGTGGAAAGCAGCCAGGCTTGGGGTCAAGGATCAGAGGAACTAGAGAAGCAAGCAACTGAGCCCAGGGTAAAGGAGACAAGGACAGAGGGTGCCTGACCCCAGGTGAGGCTGAAGGGCTAAGGCCTGGCCCAGAGCAAGAGAATCAGAGGCCAGAGTTGCAGAGACACAGAGAACTGATAGGGCTGGGCCCAAATTAGTGGGCCAGAGCTGGATGTCTGCAGCCAGAGGAAAGGGAGGCTAAAGCCAAGAGGGCTACTGAGGTTTCTACAAGGGACAGAACAGCATACAAAGTAATATCTGTGAGGCATGCGCATGGCTGAATACTGAGTGGAAAGAGCATCTGTGAGGCATGAGGATGAGCATGGGTGTAGGCACAGAAGGAGGCCAGAAATCTAGCCCTTAACGCAATCAGGACATAAGGAACTGGTACAGAAAGAGAGAGCACCTTGGGCTCACCAGTCTCTAATCTCTTCATCAAGTTTGACAACAAGATGTGGCAGGAAAGGAACTGGGGTGGGCAACTATAGGCCAATCAGTCTAACCTCCATCACAGGCAAAAGCCTGGAAAAGCTCATTAAAGTATCCTTGTGGTATGCTCATGGAAGGTAAGATTCTGAATGACAGCCAGCATAGCTTTGTTGCAGGTAGGTCTTGTCTTACAAATCTCATCTCCTTCTGCGATCAGGTCTCTCGCCACTTGAACATGGGAGACAAGATAGACATTATATACCTAGACTTGCAAAAGGCTTTTGAACTAGTATCCCACAATAGCCTTGTGGGAAAACTGAAAGATTGTGGGCTCAGCTGCTCAATGGTTCAGTGTGTGGGAAGGTGGCTATAGGTTAGGAGTTCTCATGAATGGATCTGTGTCATCCTGGCACAAAGTGGCCAGTGGTGTCCCTCAGGGGTCTGTGCTTGGACTGGTTCTTTTCAACATTTTTATCAATGATTTGGATGGGGGAGTGAAAAGCTCACTGGCTAAGTTCATGAATGATACCTGGTGTGGCCACACTGCCCCATAACTTGAAGACTGGTTGCTGATACAGGCAGACCTGGGTAGGCTAGAGATTTGGGCAGACTGAAGTGTAACACTTCCAGATGTAAGGTGCTCCATCTGAGGGCAAATAATCCTCAACATACATACAGGCTCAGAGGTGACAGCTTGACTTGCAGCACAACCAAAAGGGGCCTAGGGGTAATGATTGACCATCACATGAACATAAGCTGTCAATGCGATGCGGTGGCCAGCAGGGGAAATAACATGCTGGCATGCATCAACAGATACATCTTGTGTAAAACTAAGGAAGTGGTACTCCTGCTGTACTCAGCACTGGTGAGACTGCAGTTGGAGTACTGCATCCAGTTCTGGGTGCCGCATTTCAATAAGGATGTGGAAAAACTTGAGAGGGTCCAGAAAGGAGCCACCTGTATGATCAGGGACTTGCAAGGCAAGCCATATGAGGATAGGCTGGGGGACCTGAGTCTCTTTAGCCTAAAGAAGAAAAGGTTGAGAGGGGACTTGATAGTGGCTTTCCGCCATGTCGGAGAAATGCATCAGGAGCTCGGTGAACAACTGGGGAAGATCAGGACCAATGAATATAAACTCCTAGAAGGCCGTATCAGGCTTAATACCAGGAAAAACTCCTTCACAGTCAGGGTGTCGAGATGTGGAATAAACTCCTTCCAAGGTGGTGCAGTCACCTACCCTGGAGGTTTTCAAGAGGAGACTGGACAGTCATCTCACTGGGATCACTAGACCCCAGTTGTATTCCTGCCGGGGGGGGGAGAAGGGGTGTGTATAGAACTGATGATCTGTGAGGTCCCTTCCAGTCCTTAACAATCTATGAATCTATGAGTCTAGGTCAGCAAACAGAACAGAACAGAGGGGATATTATGGGGGGACTTGTCCTTGGTGAGGAGAATGTATCTATTTGCAGTTTGATGTATTCAGTCAGCTTGCAGACTATGTGCTATGATTGGGAAGGGGAGCTTTCAGCTGTAACTATGGGGAAGGTTTCTTACCGTTGATTACTCAGTTGACTGCTGAGATGTAATAAAGCAGCATGGCTGATCTGGGCAAATAGCTTAAAACCCGAATAGCCAATAACTAGCGGTCAGCAGACAGAACAGCAAACAAAAGTTTGCAGAGTTTGTATTGGTGAGAGACCCTCTTATTTCCCTTTAATGGTAGGTACTATGAAGCAAAGATGATAATAGCTACTGAGGCAGCACTAGAGCTGACCTGAAGAAGAGAAAAGGCAGTAAAGATGACAGGATGAAGAAATTGTGAGTAATACATTTTCCTTTAATTTGTTGTGCCTGACTGGAAGCTTTTATGTAATAAATGTCTGCTGGGAAAGTTAATGAAAGAAGACTGAGAAGAAGAAATCCATCTAGAGACAAATTCACTGGAGTATGGGAGGGAACTGAAAAGCATGATGGAAGGGGAAATGCATTAAACAATGAGTTCAGGAGTCAGACAGCTGCCAACACAGCAAATAAGAGGAATAACCCATGGAAAAGTATGGCTATAGGAACAAGAAGAAACCAGATAATGGTGAAGAAGAAATAAAGTGGAGAAAAAGGTATGCTGAACTGGAAAACAAGAAGAAGGGGCAGACAGAAGATGGCATGGTAAAGAATAAAAGGAACGGAATCCAATTCCACAAAAGAGGAAGAAACTTTAGAGATAATGATGTACCAGATATAGAAAGAGAGAATGAAGGACAGATCTGCACACGGGAGAAGAGAAGGCAGAATTCACTCCACCACCAGAAAGAAAAAGGTCTCCGTGAACGGAGCCCCAGCTAAGAATCTCCAGAAGAGAACCAGAGAACAAAAAGATATGTTGTTTTCCAGGAACAAAGTATGAGATGTAAACCTGAACTTGGAAAAAGTGCTAATGGAAGTGAAGAAAACTCCGTTGACTATTCTTCACGTGCCACTATTAGATTCTAGCTGGAATGTATCAAGAATAGACAGACAGACTACAAATACACAGAGTACAGGGGAGTGGAGAAGGAGCAACAGCCTTAAATTGCATCAAGGAAAATTTGGGTTGAGTAATAGGAAGCATTTTCTCACTGTGAGGATGGTTATTTAAACAGAGAGTGTGAAATCTCTGTCCTTGGAAGTTTATAAGAGCAGGTTAGACAGACACTTAACTGGAATTACTGTAGCCAGGGTTGATACTGCCTTGAGCAGAGGTTGGATGAGATGAACCCCTTAAGCCTGTTCCAACTGTGCTTTTGTATGATTCAATGAATGACTACATAAAACTGGGGAAGAGACGTGGACAATCTCCTGGAATGGAGCCTCAGATGACTTTTGGTGAAATTATTGAGGGAACTCTTAAAGTAGAAGGACAAAGGTAAGAGAGGAAAATAAAGACTAGCAGATGGCTTGAGGTTCGCTGTTTTGCGTTGGGTTTGGAATGTTCACCTCTGGGGATACAGTCACAGAAAGCAAACTCCTCTAAATAGATGGTCCCCTCCTGTGCATGAGGTTTTTGGGACTGAGGCTGCTCTGACCAATAAGCTAAGTTCTAAATACGAGGGGAGATTGCTGATAGGTATTTGTGCAGTCTCCATACTTGGTTTCAATGTGCAATAAGAGGAAGACCAGGTATACAAAGATATAGCAATAGATAAAGAAACATGAAAGAGTAGGAGAGAGGACAACAAAGGGAAAGATGTATTATTATTGATAATATCAATAATCAGATAGGTGATATGGTTAGTGAAAGAACTTTACCTAATCCTATAAAGCAACTGAAGGAGATCAGAGAGAAACAACTGAGACTCTTGTCTACAAATGGAAATAGTATTTACTACGTGCATAGTAGAAGCAGATGACTTCCATACTAAAATAGTGAAATCCACTAGCTAAGTGTGTCAGTAACTATCAAGTATGGGGTGTTCTAGAGAAGAGCATGGGCAGAACATGAAATGACCTGGGCAACTTCAAGCCTATTGGTCTGCTGTGTGTCAATCAAACCTGCTCATAGCCCATGTCAATCAAATCTGCTCATGGCCCCTTTCCACACCATATTAGGAAATGAAACGGATCGCGGTACCTAATTGACTAAGTACGTACCGCCCTACTATAAAACCCATCCCTGGAGCTCAGAGAAGTGAGAGCTCTCCTCAGAGCTCTCCTCCTCCGAGGCCTTGTGGTTAGAGGCTACGAGGAGTCGGTCCCTTCAATTCGTGATCAAGCTCAATTCAATCCAGAATTGGGCTGAGTCCAG
>JAGPOW010003685.1:5515988-5531556 GCA_030014935.1 Caiman crocodilus
CTCTGGACCCTCTCGAGGCTGTCCACATCCCTCTTGAAGTGCGGTGCCCAGAACTGGACACAGTACTCCATCTGCGGCCTGACCAACGCCGCAGAAAGGGGTAGGATCACCGCCTTGGACCCACTTGAAATGCATCGTTGAATGCATGCTAGGGTCCGGCTGGCCTTCCCAACCACCATCTGACATTGGCGGCACATGTTCATCTTGGCATCAACAATGACGCCAAGATCCTGTTCCTCCACCGTGCTAGTAAGAGGGGAGCTTCCCAGCCAGTATGGGTGCTGGGGGTTTCCTCTCTCCAGATGCGTCACCCTGCACTTGTCCACATTAAATCCCATCCTGTTGCTGTCCGCCCACTCCTGCAGTCGGCCCAGATCCCGCTGCAGCTTCTCCCTCTACTCTGGTGTCCCCACCTCAGCCCACAGTTTGGTGTCGTCAGCAAACTTGGACAACTTGCTTTCCACCCCCTTGTCCAAGTCTGCGACGAAGATGTTGAACAGCACAGGCCCGAGGACTGAGCCCTGGGGACCCCGCTACTAACATCTCTCCAGGTTGAGTACGACCCATCTACCACCACTCTCTGGGAGTGCCCCGTTAGCCAGTTTCTGACCCACTCAACCATGTAGGGGTCAATGCCACAGCTCCCCATCTTTTTAATGAGGATGGGTTGTTTCCACTGTCCGTAAGCCTCCTTTCTCTTTTAAGCACCCCTTTATGTGAGAAAAGCCCTTTTTAAACTCACAGCCACCAAGGAAACCAACTCACCTGCTGGAGTTAGCAACAAGAGACAGGAAGCTGATGCAGGAGCCCCGTTTTATCAGCAGCTAATTGGCCCAGATTGGACTGCCCCACAGCTGCACAAGTATTTCTAGCTCGCTGCCAAAACTGGAGGGTGGGTAGGACAGACGCTAGAAGAACGCATCAATGTTGAAACATTAGGACACTGGAGTGGAGGCTCCAACAGCTGACGGGAGGACTGTCTCTCAGTCAGGGGACTCAGAGAGGCTCCCATAGCTCAGGACACTGGCACCAAGCTGGCAGTGCTGCAAACAGCTAAGGAAGCTGGCGGGAATGCAGCAGGAAGCCTCTCTGGGAGACGGAACGGCTGCAGGCAAGCTGGCTGCACCAGAGTTAGAGTTTTCTTTTCCTTTTAATTTAACTTTCAATGGGCCAGCCTACCAGGCTGAGTCCCTGCCACCTGGAGGAGGCAGAGAGAGAAGGCAGTGCCAGACTGGGGTCAGGGAGACTTTGGGCAAATGCCAAGCCCCCTCCCTCTGGTAACAGATAGGTAAAGAAAGGCTAGGAATGGCCCATTTCCCAGTGGGAGTAGACCTCTGTTGGGGAGGTGCTGGGGAACCAATGCCAAAGCATCAGGGGATGAGAGAATCAACCCCACTCAGATGTGAAATAGATCGTACAGGATTTCTCCTATGTTCTTTTAGTGTTTTCCTTTATCTGACAGAGCCAGGCTTTAAGGAACAGTTTGCAGCCCTCAGGAACAGTAGGTGCCATAGCAGGATCACTGCCAGCAGTTGTAGGTGGAGAAATGCAGACTCAGGGGTCACTTGGTGGCAGCTTATAAGTACGTAACAGGTGTACATCACGATCTGGGGGAATGCCTGTTCATCAGAGCACTGCAAGGGATGGCAAGGTCCAATGGTCCTTGGAAGATGGTTTTAGGTAGGACATAAGGAAAAAACGTCTTTACTAGCCAAGGTCCCAAGGCCTGGAACAGATTTTCTCCAGAGGTGGTGCAAGCAGCTATTCTGGACATTTTTAAGAAACATTTGGATGCTTATCTTACTGGAACCCTATCTGACTTCCTGCCCCTTGGGCAGGGGGTTGGACCCAACTATCTTATGAAGTCCCTTCCAGTCCTAATGTCTAGGAAATATATGAACTGCCCCTAGGGCCAAAAGACTTACCTGAGGTCCAGGTCTTTGCTTTGTGTTGTTCTTCATTTTTCTTCTGTTTGCCAAACCTCAGCAGGATGAATATCATGCTAACACAGCCATTATTTTCCTGGAGACAGGCCCAAGACAACCACAGGCTTACAGGGTCAAAGAACAGAAAGAGAATGCCCACTGAGAGCTAAGGGTGAGACTGACACACTAACAACTGGGTGGCACTTGACCGGGGCATAGGGGAGGTAGGAGACCCAAAGAAGAATTGGACCCAGTGTATCCGGGTCAATACACAGCGGAGCAGACCACCTCCGATCAAACCTTCAACATCAAGATGTGGCAGGTGAGAATTGGGTGACCTTAGCTAGATGTCTGGGCTGGCTGAGTCTCCTTCCTCATAGCCCAGTCCAACTGGGCACAGGCCCACTGGGGCCTACACTGTACTGGGCTGACACTTAACTCCTCTGGTAAGCCAAGAGGGCTTCTCAGCCCCTTTACCACCTTTCCTGTATGCAGGAATGGCCTTTTCTGTGCTCTGAGGATCATTCCTTTGAGGAATGACTGCCCTTCCTGAACTCCCTTCCTCTCCAGTCTCTCTTCCTATAGGGTCTTTCCCACTATTTTCCTAAGCTTATTGAAGTAGCCTTCTAGAAGTCAAGCACCTCTGCCCTACTGGCTGACCTCCCTGCCCTATGACAGATAGTGAATTCTATCATCTCATGATCACTATCTCCTTCAATCCTCAGTTCTTCCACCAGACCGTCCCCTTTGGATAGACCCAAATCTAACAAAGCCTTCTCCCTGGTTGGCCTGTTCACCTCCTGTGTCCCAGCCACCAGCAGGAGGGTTTGGGATTGAGTGAGTGGTTGGAGGTAAAAAGGAAAGAAAGGTTTATTGACTTAATAAGCACACAACTACGTGTAATATAACAAGACAACAATGGCAGACAATAACAATTTACATCAGCAACTTATTAGCGGTCCCTTCTGATGCCTGATGTACAACAAGTTTTTCTTCTATCAAGCTTAACGAAGTCAGGTGTCCTTGATTTGTGCTGTCTGAGGGGTACCTGGAAGGACTCTGGTAGTCAGTCCTCAGGCTCCTTGAGATCCACGGGCCCACTGACTCCAGGTTAGCAGCTAATTTCTAAATTAGTAGCTTATCTTACAATGCTGCATCTTCCATCTGATAATTTCTGGATGTGCTAGCTAATTTATAACTTTTGAGCTACACTGTGGACTCATAGCCACTCACTACGAACATTCTTTATGACTGACTAATAGCAGTACAAGCTTTTGCATTTTTCTGATAAGGTTAATTTTAACTGCGCCACTACATACACGGCCTCACTACTTTCAAGGCCTCACTAATTTTTTACTTTAATTAAACTCTTAGTGGCAACATGCAGCTTTATACATAAACAAACAACAAGAAACACTTGGTCTAATTTTCACAGAGTGTTCAGAAAGTGCCATAGACACAATTTTCAGTTGTCACACTCCTGTACTAAATGAAGTTCTTCCATGCAGATCAAAAAGCTTTAGATTTGGCTGAGCGCTCCTCCCAGCAGATGTCAGCATAATTGAGGTCACCCATGACAACCATGTCCCTTGAATGTGCAACTTCCATCAGTTCTCTGAAAAACTCCAGATCCAGTTCCTCTTGGCGTGGCAGTCTGTAGTAGGTATTATGAAAGGTTGGATAATAATAGCAAGATGCAGATGATGTACAGCAAAGCTTTGTAACCCTGTGATCCTGGGGAAAATATAGCATTTATTTAGTTAGGTTTTTTGGTTGTGATACCATAAAAGGTTGTCAAAAGGTTTCATAAAAGGTTGTCAAAAGCCATAGCAGGCAGCTCTACTCAGGTTGACTGGCCAGCAGGACTACATCTGGCTGGTCATACCTGTACAATCCAAGTTGACTGGAAGAGGCAATAGGGCCCTAACTTAAGCCCGGTGCAGGTAATGGACAACAAGCTGAAAAATGGATTTGCTTTTACACTTAATCCCTGGGTCCTGATTCCTGGCCTCAGCTTCTTACTCTGGTTCTCGATTCCTGGCTTACATCACTGTGTCAGAATGCCCTTGTGCTGGTAGTATAATACATAGGCTGCAAAGTTGTCCAAGGTAACCCTTTTCCTACCTTGGTACAGTAAACAATTGGTACAGAACAATAGGGACATAACCCTCCTAGCTAGTTAGAAGAAAAGAGATGTGTCTGCTTTTAATACTTCCTGTATGTTTATTGTGTAGGTTAAACCTTAAAGAACTTCTATAAACAAGGAATGATAATAATTCATATTTTTTTGTGAACAAATTCTGTCTGCACAGTTGTTTCTTAATAGAGGCTGATGTAACTTTATGTGATGCTTTATATCAAATGGGCAAACACATTCATATAAAAAGCTAATACATTTTTGCTACTTCTTATTTGTTTTTGCTTTTTAAGTCTCTTTGGAGCATGGATAGTCCCATGTGTTAATAGCACCTAGTGTGATGGAGCCTCAGTCTCTCTCTCAGGAATTATAGAGAATCCTTTAAAACCTACTATAGCTAATAAAAAGTAGTGAACAAATAATAAAAGCCTATAGATAAAAATGTTATATATCATGCTCTAGGTGAAGTGATTATGTCAATCATTTTGTAAAGCTGCTTTATTTGTTACTGATTTCACAATAAGCTCAATGTACTTCAAAAACTGTCTGATTTGTTATAAATAATACATACCTGTCTAAAAGTGCATGAACCAAAAAGATGGTTTTCACTCTTGTACAATTGAGGTGCTAATGAAATAGATTTGATAAGCAGCAGACATCTTTTCTGCTTATTGTGTTAAAGAGTAGAATTAAGAGAGAATAGAAAATGTCCCCAGGCATTTCGTTCCCACCTATTATACAAAAAATAAGGTATTTTAGTATCATTCATTCTTAATAAGTGGTATAAGATTCCACTTGAATCATAAAATTGTAAAGTGATACCTGTATAGTATACAATTTAAATTATTAGATTAAATAATTACTGTTAAGTTAATGTTTTAAAAAGTAATTCTTTGTACTTAATGCATAAGCATATTAAACTTGGAAGGTAAAAAAACCTATTGGGAACATTTAAAAAATTTAATTTCTATAGAAAATTTATGTTGTCATATTTCATCTGGATTCTGTGTATGTAGATGTGTGTAGATAGTTAAAGTGGAACAAATCTGTAGGTATGTGTACCTAATTGCTCTTGTAACAAGTAGAATTTGACATGAAGTACCTATTTTCATATGCCCAAAAGAGACATCCTTTACCCTTTAGCAGGAGAGGTCTGATCCACAGCTCATGAAGTCAATGGAATAAAAACTTCCATTAATGTCAGTAAACTTTTAGATTAGGCCCTAATCTAAATGTGAGCATTACACATTTGTGGGGTGTATGGTTTATGCTGTCCTCCTTCCAGTGTTCTCTAACTTAACTCATGTCTATGTTAGTGTCTCCACTTTGAATGAAACAGAGATCTGAGCTCTTATTAGCTGGATTGCCAAAGGGTGGGCTGAAATTTGAGTGACACTGTCTAGGAAGACAGTTGGGATGGTGCCACCTCAATTGCAAAAACTCATCAGCTGCGCAATCCACTCATTTGGCTAATCCAATCACCACATAGCTCAAATGGTTCATACTGGTCAGTTGAAGTGGAATAACTGAGTATACTAATTTGAGCTAAGTGCTTCAGTAAAGACAAGCTGGTAGTCAGAAATGCAAAGGGCCTTTCTTTAGCATATAGGAAACATTCCAGTGTGATAACGACATGCCTCAGACATGAAGGACAAGGTTAACTAGAAGGGAACTGTCAACTCTTATACTGTACAGCCAATAAACTGTAATTTATGGTGGGAATATGATGGATTTGACAGACCTTGAACAGGTTCTGGCAATGCTCTTCCAACCAACTAACCAACCCTGCACTCTGCTAGGAGGGAGGATGGATCTGCAGGTGCTGCTTCCTGGAATGCTGATGAGGCTCATTGGAAAAAGAGGCAAATGCTTCCCTGAGGAGCAATTAAATAAAGTCTGCAGATAGTTGTGGGAGGGAAAGAGCTGTCATACATAGGAAAAGAGGATATTCTGTTCTGTATGATATCTGTGGCCAGTCCCTTTTATCTGTTACTTTAGACTAGCTTTGAAACAAATCTCTCATTTCTTTTACTTTAGTGTCTGAAGCAAACCTCCTTTCTTTATGCTTAGTTCTTAAAGAGAGAGCACTTTGCAAGCCTCTTTTTTAAAATGCTACATCAGTACTTGAACTGAGCCAAGAATTATGATACTTTTTGTTTGAACTTCTAACACATTAATCATCCTGTCACAGGGAAGCACTAACACTTCGGATCATTTGCAAGTGAGAAAGAGCCAAAAGGGCAATACTTGAATACTGGAGCAAGTAGTAGGGGTGGGAAGTGAGGAGGAACTATATTGATACTTGAGAAATCTAACTATCCAAGCTGTAGTAGTGCCAGTGACATTTCTTGCTTTTAAAATAATGGATAAAGTTATTTCCAAAAAGAAAGAAGTTTTGTTCCAGATGCTAGCATTACCTTCTTTATTATGAGTAATGGCTACATAATGACCCCGTTCACCAGGCACAATGTTTGAAGCCTAGTTTTGCATATTGTTCTTATTAATTCAAGTACAAAAAAAATACCTAACAAGGACTGTCCAGATGAGTCTTCTGAATAGTATGGTTTCACTGTCAAGGTAGCATAAGGTTACAGTAATGTGCTACAGTTATGTTGTTCGTACAGGCAGTGTGGTCTAGATATCATGCATCAATTTTAATCAAAGAATTTATCATTGATTTTGAGGGATCAGTATTTGGGTACCTACTACTGAAAGGAGACAACCTATTTTTTTAATTCTGACTTTCTTCTCAGAGGTGTGCTCTCCTCTCTCCCACTTACCTAATTATATATTTAAATCAATTATCTGCTAATTCATTTCTTATGCTTGATATATTTTTAATATTATTCAGTAGAACTTACTGTAAAGGGAGTCAGTGTTGTAAACTATTAATTTGGCATATAACTTTCAAGCACTCTTTTCTGGTCCTTATCCTGTACTTTTTCACAGAAATAAAGTAATTAAGATTTGAAACATACGGCACAGTACAACCGGGTCTATTGTGCAATTCCATCTCAGTTGAGGCTCTGCATGAATATTTTTCTCTGCATTGATGATCTGTCTGCATGTGTATTTATCTCACTTTGTTTTACTGACTGTTTGAATATCCATCTCTGTTGGCACTATATGGCTTGTTGTATATACTCAGAACTAATGAAAGGAAAAACAAAGGCAACCATGTGTAATTTACAGTCCTGATGTTCATATGCTTCAAGGCAAAATGAAAATGTCTATATGCTAATATGCATATTACCTATAACCTATATGCTAGGTTTGTGTCAGAATGTGTTACTTCATGATAATCAATTATGTAAACACTCATTGATTTGTAGCCGTTGTAGTTACAATTATGCTTTTCTGAATTGTATCTTAGTAAGATTCTTCACCTCTTGGAAAGTTAGTCCCAATGTAAACCTGAGAATTTACACAGACTTTGTTGAAGAGGCATCTATTTATAGTAGATCTAAATTGGGCCATTATTTACAGGCAATCTAAAATATGTTGGTAATATGTAATGTGCTAAGCAAGTGATATTTTTCATTCATAACATAAACCGCTTTACAGTAAAAGGACTGCATATTTGTTATCTAGTATGACAGGGAACAGTATGTCTAAAATTTGGCTTGCACTGGAGAAACAACTGAGAATGAACGCATCATAAATTCTTCACTAGTCATATATTACTAAGACAGTTTTCTGGGAAGATATAGGTTCAACCATATATGCAAGACTTGTTTTTTTTCAGTAGTGAAGAAATGAGTAATTTACAGAGGTGAAGTGCCTAATTTGAAAAAAGAAGAGAGCATAATTCATCAAATGGATTTGTTTTCTGATTGTGCTTGTAGACTTGGTATAGCATGAAGTCCATTTGTCATTCATTATCCTGTTGCCATACTTTATTTCCCTTTTGTTACATCTGGCTTTTGCTTAATTGTAAACTAATCAGTGCAAAGACTATATTCTCTTTGTAGAGTGTCTAGCACAACAGAGCACTGATCTGGCTGGGGCCCATAGCTATCAGTTTAATATAAATAATAAATCTGTAATAAGGATGTCTCATAAAGACAGAGAATGCAATAGTGAAGAGACCTGGCAAGGGACACCTGCACATACTTATTTGAAACTTCAAGGCAATCACTTTCTTGAATAAAGTATCTAAACAAAAAAAAAAACTTAAGAGACCATACACTATCAAAATAATCATAGAGTTAACATAATCAAATATTTAACTATTTAATAGCATAAGGAAGAAATTCCACTGGTCTCAAGCTGGATATACAAAATAGGTTGCCCCTTTTGAAATTCTGTCAGAGCCACAAACAGAATGCAGAATGCTTGACTTCCAACCTAATACACTTAACCACAAAACTGTCCTTATCTAGCCCCATTAGTTTATCCCAGGCAGGAAATAGTTAATGAAAGTTCATAGATGACAGGTCCCATTTCCTCCCAGGAAGACTGGAGAGCACCTGCCTGAACATTAAATAGGTAACAGAAAAATGGACAAAGCACTAGACAATGATTTATGTTAGCTAACAGAAGAGAAATAAGTTAAGCTGCGGTATCCTTGCTTATCTTCCAACATGAAGTGGCAACACACAGTACATGAATAGCAGGCAGTTTTCTGGATCTACTTGCCATATATCCAGTTCAGTTGCAGAACTGCACAAAAGCAACCTCCTGCTGGGGCATGTTATAGCTAGCAGATGCTGGACATCTTCCCGATTCCTAGAAGCATAATGAAAATATCCAGATTCATGGGATTCTGCCTCCCTGGACAACTCTGGACGGGTAAATGGAACTCAAACCAGCTGTGGAAAGCACAGAGTTCAAATTTAGTAGGACAAAAAGCTAGAAGTATGGAGTTAGCTTAATAATTATTACTGACTAATTCAGGGGAGCAGGGAGGCTAGATTTGGTTTAAGCCACCTTTAATCTACCACTGAATTTGGATTCCAAACTGGTCTTAGGGACAAGAATGGTTGCCACAGAGCTGCTTTAACTTATGCCATCTGGACAGTGCTCTTAGGCCAGGAATTGCTAGAGTGCATCAGAATCCAACTTAACCCAACTCTCTCACACTTCATTAGAGGAGGGAAGGGGAAAGGAGAAGCAGATGGTGCAAAACTGACAGCCAAACATGGCCCTGAATAAAGGCCTCCTCAGCTGTCTTAATGCAAAAGCTTTAAAATGAATTTGTACTGCTGGAACAAAAATCATGGGACTTGAGACCTAATATTTATTAGTACTGCAAACTCAGCCTATTGCTGAAGATCAACCTGTGCTCATCTGAAGGTCAAGATTTTGTATATCATTATCAATAATACAGATTTTAGGGACCATCCCCAATGACTTCAAAAGGAATGAGGTATCAGTCATATCTGGTAAAGGCCATGGGCAGATCCAGGATCGTGACTGTGGGGAGTGTGTCACAATGACTCTTTTCCCCAGCAAGGATGGAGGGGGATTGAGGGAGAGACAGGGCAAATAATAGCAATACTCAACCCCCAAGCTCTGGAGCTGCTTGAAAATAAGGACTCTGGGCCTCACACTGGGTAGATGGTAAGGTCAAAGGTCATGGAACATGTGAATGGCAGGAGCTGCTGAGGACATAACTGGTGAACTCAGAGAGCTCACTGCACACGTAGTACACAGCCAAAGATTTCATAGACATTAGGGGGCTGGAAGGGACCTCATGAGATCATCAAGTCTGGTGCGTGGTGCTACCATGCCACTGCATCCCCTGGATCTGCCTCTGGTAATGAGGTACATTGAGTTGAGTAGCCTAGGTGCCACATACACCAGAATGTAGAAAGAATACAACCCATTGCTTGGGAGGAAGGGAATCGGGGGAAGAGAGATCATTATGATGGGCTCCTTCAGCAAGGTGGATATTTTCAAGATGTGTTGCCAAGAATTTTTTTTTCAATGTTATCAAGCTAAGAATATTTTATTTTTGGATGCTTTTAAAAGGGTGTTGATTGCATTTTCTTGTGCTTCATATGAGACATGAAAGCTATATTGTCCTGTCCCATACAGATATCCAAATTTATGGCAGAACCTATCACTCAGGAAATACGTAACAGGTGTTTCTGAAAGCTAGTTTATTCTTATCTTTTATTCAATTAGATATGAGTTTGTACATATGGTAGCAATTGTCCATTGTTTTACATTGCACAATATTCCATCTCAGAAGCACAAGATCATTTGTGCAATACAGCATGCATTTTAATCTCACATGACACAGAAGGATCCAGAAGAAGTATGTGCCGCAGTAAAAATAGCCATTCAGTAAAAACATTTTTCTTTTTCTACTTAGAGGTCAAAATGGACATAAGCCTTACATCATTTTGCCAGTTTTTTTATGAGATACATTTTATGAAGCACTTGGTTGAAGCCAGGTTCTCCTTTTGTTATAAGAATTACAGGGCGTGTTCACATGTGCCTCCAACTGCACAGTTGTTACTGTGCAGTCCTGGCAGTGCACAGGTTGTACCCGATCCTACTGTGCAGTTGCGTCTATGTCCTCATCATGGTTTATGATGAGGTATGGTAGCTTTTCGCTACAGCATTGTAGCATCTTGCAGTTTTGTCCACAGAAAGTTAAGCAGGGTTTTAGAAAAGATGAATTATTTCGAGTGCATCAAACATCAGTTCCCCTTTAAAACTGCAGAAGGCCTATAATAATATCACAAAATGTAAAGGATCATCCTAATTATACCAATGATATTCTGTATCTCTTTTATCTGAGAGAACAAAAAAAAGGTCTGACACAGTGTAGGCTGCTTACAAGTGCTGCTACAGGGTACCTGCCTCAAGAGGCCACCTAGCACCTACACTCTCTGATCTCTCCCCTATTCAGTAGTCTTGCCTGTCACATGTTGATGTCAAAATTAGTAGTGGAGGCTGCACAGAGGACAAGACATCCTTTTGAAGAGGTGGTCCTATCTGGTCCAAGGCTGCACTCCTCCACTCTCAGTCCAATTTTGCTATCACTAACCCCTCTTGCTCAGGGCCTACTGTTCAAGGCCACAAGCTCCTGGCACAGCTCTGGTCACGCCCTGTGATCTCACTTTCCAGACCACGTAATATCTGCTACATAGGCAGCTAAGGGCCTTGAGTCTTGTTTTTTTCTTGCCATACAGTCCAGGCAAGCTTGGCCTCATTTAACCCAGAACATACTTTAACTCTCATGCCTTGAAGTCCAGGCAAGCTTGTTCTCATTTGGTCACAGAATACACACTAGTCCTTATCCTTCATTCACTCCGGAATTTCAAGTTCAGGGTATCCCCAGTCACCCTCCCTAGAGCCACAACCTGGCCCTCCAAGGAGAAATGCAAAACACAAAATACAAGCACCAGTTCTGGCGCAACGGAATGTCCCACATGGGGTTCACCACTCCCCTTGGTGGCAGGCTCCAAGTAGAAAGGAAGACAAACCAGAAAGTGCCTGGGGTACTTAACTTGATTCATATGCAGTTCCCCAGCTTCTCTTCACTCTTCAGCTGCCTTCTGAGTCCTCTTGCTACTCTCTAGGCTCCAGGCCTCATGCCTCTCAGACAAGGCTCTGTCCTGATGGCTTCCCCAGCCAGACTGCCCTTTTCTGGCCTGACGCTTGGGCTTATGCAGGGCTCTCTAGGTTAAATGACCTCTCTACTTCTGCCTCTTGGGCTAATTTATTGGACTCTGCTGGCACCTGGGCCCAGCAACTGTCTTGCTTCAGGCTCCTGCTTGTGAGTTTGCCTCTGGTATTACCACAGGGGCATAGGCAGAAGACACACAGGGCCCTTGCTCTCATGATGAAGGGCCCTTGTCCACATAAGGAAATTGCCCCTTTTAGTGGGTTAATTGCCCTTTTTAATGATTTAATTGTGTGACAGTGTACATGTTCAGCAGCATATTATCATAGAATCATAGAAGCAGGATTGGAAGGGACCTTGTAGATCTTCAAGTCTGACCCCCTGCCTGGGCAGGAGGGAAACTGGGATCAAATGACCCCAGCCAAGTAGGCATCAAGCCGCTTCTTAAAGCCCCTCAGGGTAGGAGCCAGCACCATTTCCCTTGGAAGTTGATTTCAGATCCTAGCTGCCCTGACTGTGAAGTAGTTCCTACGGATGTCTAAGCTAAACCTCCTCTCCAGCAACTTGTGGCCGTTATTCCTTGTTATCCTGGGGAGCGCTAGGGGAAACAAGGTCTCCCCCAAACCCTTCTGGTGCCCCCTAGTGAGTTTATAGATGGTCACAAGGTCCCTCCTCAGCCTTCTCTTGTGAGGCTGAACAGGTTCAGGTCCCATAGCCTTTCATTGTAGGGTCTAACCTGCTGTGCCCCCTGATCATCGCCTGTGGCCAGGACCAGGTCCAACAGGGTATTTCCTCTGGTGGGACTGTACACCTCCTGGGTTAAGTGGAGGTCCTGTATCTTGGCCAAGAACCTCCTGGAACAGTCCGACCTGGCTGACTGCTCCTCCCAGCAGATGTCCGGGTAATTTAGATCACCCAGGACAACTACATCCCTTGCCTTAAGTGCCTCTGCAAGCTGGCCCGAAATTCCCAGTCCAGCTCCTCCCCTTGGTTGGGGAGGTCTGTAGTAGACCCCCACCATTAAATCCCTCTCCCCCCGATCCCCTCGTATCTTGATGATTATGATTAAATTCTGTAACGCTGTACACCTTCGGCAGTGTATTTCTTTTTAAATTACGTTTAAAAAACATAGAGGGAAGCTCTGGGCCTCCTGCAACTCAGGGGCTGCACAACCCAGAGGCAGCTTGTGCGGGTAGGCTCTGCTGAGACAAAAGAAAAAAGCAGCGGCAATAAGCCTGATCTTTTTTTTTTTTTTTTTTTTTGCTCCCAGAGACTGCTTGCAGTCTTCTGTGGCCAGGGAGTGAGCTGCTGGTGGACTGTGCAGCCTGAGCTGTGGGGGGACCCTGGTGCTTCTTTCTGTGGTGGCAGCACCCCCTGGGACAACCCAAGTGGGGTGCTAGTGCATGGGTGCTGCCTGGGGGGCCCTGCCACCACGGAGGGAAGCACCAGGGCCCACTGCAGCTCAAGGCTCACTGGCCATAGTAGAGGCAAGCAGACTCCAGAAAAAAAAAAAAAAAAGATTGGACTCCTCATTGCTTTTTTTCTCCTCTAGCGGAGGCTGCTCTCTCTGTGGCACGGGTGTGTGTGTGTGTGTTGGAGCTGACGGGGCTGTCACTGCTGTCACAGTGACGGAAGTCCCTAAATTGAAACAGTGGATTTTAATCAACACAAAACCCCACCAATTCAAAACCCACCATTTCAATTTAGGAAGAACTAAACCCCCAGCACATGAATAAGTGGCCACAAAGATTAAGTGGAAGGAAGGGGTGGGGCTGAACCAACCATGGAACAAGGAAATCAAGAGGAAGGGACCTCAACCAGGATGTACTAGCAGACACACAAAAGGTAAGAGAGAAAAAGATGGCAGGAGGGAGGTGAAGAAAGGGAAAAGGGGCAGGTATCCCTGGATCCCCTTCCCAGTCTAGTAATGATGTAGGGGCTCTGTTCAACACAGCAGGTACAATCATCTTTCCATTACATCCATTAATCTCTCAAAAACCTTTTCATGATATTTTCTTCTAACTCTAAGAAATATATAAATTTTATCTTGTTCATTGAACAGTTCATAGATGGAAAACAAGGAAATAAATGTGTTTATTAGATCTTTAATAAGGAAGTGACCTACTGTGAAGAGAGAGATTGAATTATACAAGGTGCTACATGTATTGTATTAAATCAGTAACCGAAGTGTTAATTGTTTAAATATATTCAACTTTTATTTTGCCTTCCAATCATGGATCACCAATTCTTATACATTAATAAGGCATGTAAGCTAGACTACAGTCCACCTGAGATGCTATATTCTTATTTGTTAGAAGAGCTTCATTCAGAAAAAAATATTCACAAACTTATCTTGTTATGACTTGTATAAAGTATGTTCAATTAGAAAGGCTCTCAGAAGGGCTGGCTCTCAGTGCTATATTAACCCTCTTACTTCCTGTGACCCCTTGTTTGTGAAAGCTAATTATTTTGTTAAAGAAACACCAGTTTGCACACTGTCGTTGTCTGATACACAAAAGTCTTTTTTCGCTAATGAGAGTTAAGTGGCTTAATAAATTTCTTACAGTTAACAGAAAAACTTGTAAAAAAAATCCTCCTGTCCAGAGAGATTTAAAGAAAATTGTTTTAATAAGTCTGCAATATGGATTCAATTACTTTTTTACAGAAAACTCACTACAAACTACAGTGCTAGATACAAGAACAAATCATAACTAATAGAAATATATAAGTCATTCAACACTGAAGCTTTCCAAGTATACCATTTTAATGTGTTAAAGATACTTTTACAGGGCGGTGTCTTTTGGGTGTTTTAACTGAATAACATAAGTCATGAACTATAACATCATCGTAATAAATCAAGTTATGTAAAGGCATCATATTATGCATAAAATACTGATTGCAAAATCATCCCACTGTTTCATGTGTCATTTGCTCTTCATAAAAGAGCATAAACCGTTCCTATGAAGTTGTTAAAATGTGGGTCAGTTCAGTTCAAGCATTAAAAAGCCATCATAAATCCCACATCTGTCTGACTTTTTCCATCATTGTTACAAAGGACACCTGTTACTAGAACTGAGAGAAGAAACAAAATGTTTATCTTGGTGTTTATGGCCCTATCTAGTTATACTTAAGATGTAATTAACCGAGTAATCAAGCAAGTTGTGACCTGGCTACATGTTCCACCAATTAATGGCATGATAAAACAGGCAATAAGCTGCAAAGTTATTCCACAAAAAATATGGAGTAATGTAGATTGTTCTTATGGTGCCATTATTTAAGGAGAGGGGCAGGTGCTCACAGCACTTCTTATGGAACAACGGTCACTGTGTATCCTATTTAATCACCTGTTCTGTTTGCTGGCATCTACTGTAGACATGGCAGAAAGAAAATATCCTAAAATGTAGTGGTATGAAAAGTGGCAGAGGAACTGAGGGGGAGTGGGAGTAGTTCCTAAAATCTATCAGGTCATCTTTAAGCATAATTAGATGTAGCTTCAAATGGCTGGTGTCCCTTTGGTGTTATGAAAATACCTTAGGACAATTATGAAATCCATCTAAAATGAAGCACACTGAAATGATCCCTCATACTGTTGGTTATGGGACAAGCTGAAAACACTTGAAGAAGCCAATTTTGTCCTCACAGTCTAGTACAAAGATGCGGGGAACAGAAATGGTCACATGTAGATGCTCTCCTAGGGTTGGGGGCAGTGTTTTCCAGGCTGTCCAGGGTCCTGCTTGGCACCAGACTTCTGAGCTTGGGCCATAAATCCCCCACCTAAAGGACTGAGCTGCTTCCCATGCAGACCGAGGTCTGGGGAGGGAGATAAGCACATCAATGCCTGCTGTCCAGATGCCATTGCTGTTCTGGCAATCAGGACTTGTAGTAGAGATGCTCTTTTTCATTAGACCAACAAGATTTTTTGCAAAA
>JAGPOW010003685.1:5531656-5563753 GCA_030014935.1 Caiman crocodilus
AAAATCTTTTGCAAAAAATCTTGTTGGTCTAAGAAGAGAGATCATCTGTACTGTAAGTCCTGATTGCCTTTTCCTCTAGACCCAATACGGCTACAACCTGGATAGCCGGCACACAAAAGATATCAAATTTTAGCTGATTTCTGAAATTAAATCTTCGTATTTTCCCAAGTAGGAAGCAACTGTGACCACCTGAAACCGCAGATCCTGCTCTTGCCTTTGTTTCAAGGTAATCTGCATCAGCACAGATCCCGGCAGGAGGCTCCTTACCAGCTGTGAACCGACTGCCCAGACGAGTTTTCCATCTATTGACTCCTCTGTGAAATATGAACTTTCAATTCTATGCAGATAAACTTTTACAATCTTTTCTCCACCGCCTGATGAAGGGTGTCTGTGCCCAAAAGCTGGCCATTAACGAATTTATTTTTTTTTTCAAAAATCTTGTTGGTGTAATTAAGCAAAGATATCACCTCTGTCCACGATCGCCGATCGCCTTTTCCTCTACACCGACACGGCTACAACCTGGATGCCCGACTGCTGTTCTGGGCATTTGAGGGAGCCCGTGAGTGCCTGGCGCCTCCTGAATCTGAGGGCGCGTCCGCAGAAACCGCCAACGGCAACGGCCCTGTGGGGTGGGGGGGGTCAGGTGGGGCACGTGCACGCCCTACCAGTCACCTATGGAGAAGCCTCTCCTGCCACTCGGACGAGCCCCCATCGCGGCTGGCCCGCCCCGCCCACCAAACACGTCAGAGGCCGCAGACACGCAGCAAGGCCCCGTGGGGCTTGGTTGCCCCCTGCGGGCCGCGCTGAGAACATCCCGCCGTCTCCGGCCCCTGGCCAGGCCCCGCCCCTTACAGCCTCGCCTTCGCACCAGCCCCGACACCGAATGCGCGGAGTGGGCGCGGTCGCGTGGAAGCGGCGCTGGCCTCTCCTCCTCCGCTCTGAGGCCCCCGGTGTCTAAATCGGTGCCTGACTATTGCCCCACTTCGAGAAGCAGCCCGGCAGGTGCAGGGCCCCGGGTGGGGGCTCCTCTGGCCGCAGGGGAAAGGTGGTTCTTTTCCGCGGGTCCCCGTATTTTGGGTCAGGCGTGGCGCGGACGCGAGCGGCGGGGCCTGCGCGGCGGCAGCCGGAGCCGGAAGCGGAAGCGGGTGCGGGGAGGGGCCCGGCCGCGGGGAGCGAGCCGCAGCGGCCTCGGGCTCCGCCATCGCCGTCGTCATGCCGCTGTTCACCCCCAACCCCTTCGAGCAGGATGTGGGTGAGTGCGCGGGGCCAGGGTCTGTCTCCATGGGCCGGGCCTGAAGGGGCCTGCCGGGGGGTGTGGAGGAGCGGCTCCCTTCTGCCCTGTCCTGGCAGCGGCTCCCAGGCCGGGGCGCTCCTTTCCTATGGCCGGCCTCCTCCAGGACCCGACTCTGGCGGGGGCTTGTCGGGATGCCGCGGGAGGCGAGCGCTGCCCCGGATAAACACGGGTCTGAACTCGGGGCCACGCACGTCCCTGAAGTGGCGGAGGGCGGCGGGTGCTCGGAGGCCAGGGAGGGTTGAGACCCGCTGCTGCCTCCTTTCCCCGTTCAGAGGCAGTTTCTCTAATGCAACAGCGGGCGGACTGTAGGTCATTTGTCCTGCCCTGTGGGCGTTTATCCGTCTCATCTGTTTTTGTAGTTCAGGTTCCTGCCTTTTGGGAAGACGAGCAGGTTTTTAATAAGAGGTGTTGCTATCGTCAGGTGTTCTAACGATTGTTATGTCTGTTTCCATAGAGCTGCATAGTAGTTAAATGCTGACGTGCAAGCGTGTCTACTGAGAGCAGGTTTTCACACCAATTGCCTTGTTTCTGTCTGTAGCATGTAGTGGGCTGAATTGCTTAAGTTGGGGGTGTCAGATAGAGGGGCACTGATATCTAGCCATATCAGATCGGCATTGATAAAAGGAAAATTGATACTATCAACAACCGCCTTTTGAGTCGGTGTAGCTGGTGCTGTTGATGATAAATGCCACGTGCACAGCCAGGAATGCAGCCCGGCAGCTTGGAGACCAGCGCCCGGTGGGTAAGTGTGGGGGGATAGGGTGAGGGGGCAAAGCGAGCAGCATCTGGGGGGGGAAAGGGGTGTGGGGGAGGGAACGGGTCAGGGGAGCAAAGCGAGGCCCTCATGATGAGGGAGGGAGTGGGCAGACATGGGGCGTGGGACAGAGCCAAGGGGGGCACAGGGAGGTGGGGGGGCAGTTCCCAGCCACTTTGCGCACCCACGGGGGAGGCATGGGGTGCATGTACTCTCTAGATTTGTGTGTGGGGTGAGGGCGAGCTGCCTGCTGTGGGCTCGGGGCTGGAAGCTACCGGGAAGAAGCCAGTGCAGCCTCGGCCCCTCAGCCCACAGCAGGCAGCCTGCCCTCGCCCCACACACAGATCTGAAGGGTGCGAGCTCCCTATGCCTCCCCCAGGGGTGTGCACAGCAGTGGGGAACTGCCCACCCCTTCTGTGGCCTCTCCCCACCTTTCCACCCCCGGATTTGCTGCCTACAGCTCTGTCCTATGCCCCTCTTCACCCTAGCTGGGCAGTGCCTGCTCCTGCCCCAGCCCATTTCCTTCCCACATCATGGGGGCCTTAATCTCCCTCCCCCATGCCCTCTTCTTCCCACAGACTTACTGGCTGGACACTGGTCTCCAAGCTGCTGGGGTGCATATTGGCAGTCAAAGCAGTATCGGCCAATGTGGCTGGTTAAGAATTGGCCATTGGTATTGGGCAAAAAAATCTTTATTGGTGCATCCTTAGTGTCAAATGTATAACCTGTGGGCTGGATCTGGCATGAGATCAGCTGTATCTGGCTCACCAAACGACCACAGATTGGGGATGTGGGTGGTGGTAAACTGTTGTGAAATGTGAGGCCCTGCTGTCCTAATGGATGTGGCTGTTGGTGGCAGGCAGATGAGTGAGTCATGCAACACATCCCTCAGTTGCCACCTTGTGCCATGGCAAGCAGCTGCCTGGCCTATGGCTGCCTGCTCATTTCTGCTGTAGTGATCACAGCTGCTGCTACCACTCTTTGCTCCTGGTCAGATTTGGCCTGCAGAGAGATCCATGCTCTGAATCCAGCTCAGGGCCCCAGGTCAGTTTGGCAGCCCTGGCTTAAATTTCTTGCAGAGTCAAAAGAGTCACTCCTAGCTGGTCACAGTTTTAAAGTCTGATCATTTTGATACTGTAAGAGGAAAGTTTTGGGAGTTTAGACCCACGTGGACTATATTTAAACCTTGAATACTACAGAAGTTATTGGTATTCAGGTTGTAGCTGTATTGGTCTAGAGGAAAAGGCAATCAGGACCGGTAGTAGAGGTGATACCTTTTATTAAACCAACAAGATTTTTGCAAAAGAAGTCTTTAATTGGAAGCTTCAGGCACAAATACCCTTCCTCAGGCATTGGAGAAAAGATTGTAAAAGTTCTCCTGGGTAGAAATGAAAGTTCATATTTCATAGGATTTCACAGAGGAGTCAGTAGTTGGAAAACTGGGCAGTCAGTTCAGAGGAGTTATTGTACCTTAGAAGTGAGATGTCATTTATTATAGGAAACTAAGCTTTGAGGCTTTTTTCTTTTAAAATTACTACTGCATATGTTTCTGTCTGAACATCATTTCACTGGCTTATGCATTAGTCCCTGAGCTTGGGGTAGTCTGTGTTTAAAACCTTTCTAGTTGATATGCTACCTTTTTTTTTAGGTGACATGACTCGTTATGCATTCATGCATCTGACTTGCTTAGTCAAACTTTTGGGAGTTGCTTATTTTATAGTCAGCAGATCAAGAAAAAATTTCATGGCTAGAGTCTAAAACACTCGCTATCTTAAGGACTTAAAGCTTTGGCAGCTTTTATTTTTTAAACAAGACGTACAGATAGTTAGCAATCTGATCTGAAAGACACAGGATTTGCTTGCCTTACAAATCTAAATGATTTAAGTCAGTGTACTTTGTATTGCCTCTCTGGGGGCCTAGGGTGACATCTTGACTAAAATGAAGACAGTAGGACCAGGGTTTCACTCCTTGTAAAACATCAGCTGGAAACTAATTTTAAGGCATCAGATTATTCCTTGGCCGACATCTGTCTATTACAAAAATTACCAGGCAGTCTTGACAATGAGGATGATGCTGATTCTGGGCCTGTCTGTGCTATATTTGCCTGTATAGCCTATGGATCATGCCTTCACTATCCTGAATACTGACCTTGTAGTTTTAAATACCTGTTTTAAATTTATCAGCACGGTACATTTAATAGGAAAATGTTTAACATAAAAACAATTTTTAAGCGGGCAATTTTAACAGAAAGCAGAGTTGAGCATTCTTGGGATTTTTGTCAGTCCTAAAATATTATGGGCTGTTCTAACAAAAACATTTGCTTGTGCTTTTACTTAAACTAGCACAGATGTGCAGTGCTTTGATGTTCTTGTGTTTCCTTAACATATCTTCAAATCACAAAAAAACCCAACATTCTATTCATTCCTCTTTTTTTGCAAACTACCCTGAGCTATTGATGTTGACACAAGATTGATATAGTGATAGAAACTTGCCAAACCAGCTATAGATGAGTCTGTTTGAAAAGTCTCATGAAATCTATATGCCTTTGCTAGTAGGAACATGTTTTAAATGGTTCTATTCAATTCATTTTCATGAAGAAAGACCTTTAGGACTGCAGATCTCAACTTCTGACTAAACTATTCTGCAAACTTCCTGCTTTTGGCACTTACAGGCTCTTAATAATTTTAAGGTAACATTCATTGAATTGGATTTAATTACTGGCTATATGGGCAAAGTACTACAACAAAGTAATAGTTACAAATAATAGTGCCAAATCTTGTGACCCTTTCTGCAGAAAAAATCCTATTTTGCAGTCTTCCTGGAATAAGGAGCTACCATTTAGAAGGCGCATCTTTTTAAAAACTTAAACAAAATCATACTATACTGTACTGTGGATAATATCTCTTGCCCTTTCTCTTCCCTTGGTTCTATGAAGTTTGTATGCTTGCATGAAAGCAGTGTTGCTTTTTCATAAGTGTTCATCTGCTGCTGCTGTTACATACTTGAAGTTTTATTAATTTGAAACAGAAAGCAATTGTTTTGTAAATGATTGTGTTATCAGAAGATTAAGGTGAGGAACAGTGAACTTCACAAACGTGAGCTCTTTAATGCCTTGTGTTTCCTTACAATGTGTATATAAGAACATCACGTACAGTTTGGAGAATTGTACTCAGACTTTCTGTGTGAATGACTTTTTGTATTAAGAACGTAGTATTTTATTTTTAGGGCTTTAGGAAGATTAGGTAAAAGTATACAGTAATTAAACAGTTACTTCAGTTAACATAGTAATGAAAACATGGAAAGAAGTTTTATTTTAATCAAACTCTAGTTGAATTTTTAAATCCATGATTAAATATTTAGTTACTGTTGTAAGGGTGATCATGTGTGTATGGCTGTAGTCTACGTGTAAATGGAACAAAGCAACAGTCCTTCATAAATAATACTTAAACAGTGGGTAAAGTACATCAAATAGTCGTAGAACATGGAGCTGAAAGTAGCCTCATGTTCAATGTGTACATTTTTCTCCATCACTCTTGTAAGATAATCAGACTCTGTCTTACAACTCTGGTTTCTCACTGTCATTCATATTGGAAGGCTTCAGAAACTTGGTCTTCCAATGCCTGTCTTGGAACTTGGTCTTCTAAAGTCCGTTATCCTAAATACCTTTTCTGCTTCCCTGGCATTTACCTGGGCGGGGGGTGTGTGCGCGTGCATACACCCCCCACCCAGGTAAATGCCAGAGAGTACATACAGAGAGTAATCCTGTTTTCATAGGTTGAGTGAACCAAACTCTTTGTCTGCTTTTGTAATTTCTATTCTGGTAGCCTTTCTCTGCATGTGTTCCAGTTTGATTAATTTACCTTTCTTGAGTGTCAGTGACTAGAAACAGACATAGCTCTGCAAGTGATGGCTCACCTGTGCCTTGTAAAATGGCATTTACAGTAATTTTCCCTGTCCCTACTAGAAATACCTTCTCTGGTACACTTTACTTCAACATGCATTTGCCTCTTTCAAGGCCATGTCACACTTGTGGTTTATAGTTATTCTGTGATTTCATTAGTTCACCCAAGTCTTCCCTTCTAATATTTGCAACTGATAAGTTTCCAGTTCATAGCAGAAATTATTTTATTAAAGGGTATTGCTTTTTTATTTTTTATTTTGCTCTAATACATTTAAAAAATAAAATTTAGAGGAACATTTAAAAAAACCCCTCTATGAAGTAAATTTTGTTTGTTAAACTGATATAACCTCTTTTGAAGTAGGAAAGATCTTAGTTTCTTAGTGAATTCAGTTTTGTTGTAGCAAAAATCTCAGTACTTTGCTATATCCTTGTTCATTAAATAAACTATCAAAATAAAAGTTTTGAAATCATTGTGTTTAGATGCATGAAATACAAAATAGATCTTATCTGTTGTTTACAAAATTTATATTGGTAAAATACTTTTACTTTGTGAATACAGTCTCTATCATTATGCAGTCTTGTACAGAACATTTTCTTGGCATAGAGTTTTTGTCTACTAGTTTTGAGCTATATCAGTTTGTGTCTGTGTTAATCTCTAGAGCCCTGGAATAAAACCGAGTCATAAGTAAGTATTTTAGTTTCTTTTTCTCTGATGTTGCAAAATCATCACAGAATTGGTATGACTGGCTTAAGAGGAGCCAGGACTGAATAACCAAATATTTGCAGATCTGAAGTAAAGGCCTTGTCGACACTAAAAATTTAACTGGTAAGACTTTTGCTGTCATGAAGTTGCCAGCTTTGTTGTGCTGTTCAAGCATGTATTTGCCCGAGTTTGTTTTTGTTAAGTCCTTGTTGGGTGAGGCTGTTTTTGGAGGTGGGGTGGAAAGTGCACCTTGGATAAGAATTGCAGGGTCTGGTGCACAGCCTGCGGGACACTTTTACAGAGCCTTGTGGAATGGCAGCAGCATCCTCAGAGATTTCTGAGAACGCAGAATCAAGTTCCTACAATTTTTTTTTTTCTCATCTCATAATGAACTATTCTCATACCAGTTGTATAGTTCCTGTAGGTTACTATGAGAATTACTATTTATTATTTTAATTTACTAATTTACTATTTTTTCACTCTCCCTGGCATATTGGTGTCAGACCTTAAAAATGCAGAGTTCTCATCTGTTGGTAGAAACAGGTTGCACGATTCTTTTGTAACTAAAGAAATTCAAGTACCACAATGTTTGGGAATGCAGCAATGAATATGAGAACTGGGGAGACAGTGCATGAAAAATACTGGGTGCTGTATGAATTCACTGGTTACCTGTACACAGTGGAAATGATACTTGTGCCCAGTGAAATTAACCACTGAGAAATGGGATTGACTGTTGATACAGGTCTGGGAAAATCCATCAGGATATTTTCATATTTGGAAATATAGGACTTGGCACAAAAATGCCAACAGAGATGCTTTTCTAGAGAGGAGTATTCACTGTGCTGGAGTTGCAGCGTTGATAGGCCCAGGCCTCAGCATCACTGTCCTTTTACTCCTACTTCTATTTCTTCAAGTGCTCTTGGAGAAGTGGGCAGAACTACTGATAGTGAGCTGTGAAGAATTTGACTTGGTACAGCTAGACAGGAGGGCAGTTGCTAGAGATCTGGGGGAATCTGTAAAAGATCATGTTAGTAGTCTTCCATAGTATCACTTTGTGTTGCTTTTGTCTAATCCTTAATGTTCTTGGATTGAAATTAGTTTTGAAATTAGGAAGATGCTTTAGAAGATTAATGGCAGTTTTACAATAAAACTATTTTGTGTGCAGTGATCATTTATTGGACCCACATTGCTTTTCTGCCTCGTCATAAATGGTTGATGCATTCAACAGTGCTGCCATCCGTGTTCCTCGCTGGTGTGTAGTTTCCTGCTTTGTCACAGCCATACAGTGTGGTCAACCATTTTGCCATTAATTTCTGAAACACAATGTATTTGTAAATACATTGTTATGAACTTGGGAGGTGTTTTGATTTCTAAGACCCATGAATCCTGCTTTAAAACCTTTTGCAGCAAAAAAGGAATACACTTAATTTTTCACAAACATATTGAAACTTGAAGTTTAGGGCTGTTCCTGCATTAATGGAAGATCAGTGTATGTGTTGTTGTAGCTGTTTACTTGGCCATTATAAGTGCTGAAGAAGTGGGAAATTGTGCCCTTATATGCTTATCAAGGTCAGTCTTTGAGCAGGTATAGATAGGGGTACCTCTCAAAGATACCTCTTCAGAGCTTGCTGTTTATGTATATAAAAACAGACGTTGTTAGATTTTGTGTGTTAGTGGAAAGGAAAAGGTAACCAACCCCCTAAAACTTTAAAGGTGAAGGTCTTCATAAATATGTAAAGGGTTAGGTAAGCTTCAGAATCGCTCTGCAGTTCCTTGAATGCTGAGTAGTAAGTAGAATACTACCAAAAGCCTATAGTCATAAGGTTTACTGCAGCAAGTGAAACAAGGCTGCATTTCATGTGAATACCAGGAAATGTCAAAAAAATATCTTAAAAGTTCTTCTCAGATATTTGTCCTCTGCTTTGAAAAGCAGAATACATTATTTTGCAATGTTTGTTCTACAGGTGCACTTTACTCTTAAAGATTGTGTGGTCTGACCAGACATGTTATTGGATTGCTTGCAGAGATTATTTGAAACTTCCTGTGCGTTTTATTTTTATGCCGAGGTGTTGCTTTTTAGTATGTGTTTCTGCTGACAATTAATTGATTTGTTAGTAGAAACTTCACTTTGCTGCCAAAATATCGTAGTTTACGGTACTTTTCCGATTTAGCTGCAAGTACGTGTTTTTCAAATACTTAAAAAGTCAGTTCTTCTCTCTTTTGACTTCACCTGCATGGCTGCCATACAAAGGAAAGTGGAGAGGCTGGATTGGAGGGTCAAGAGGGTTAAAATATTTCAGGGCCCACAAAGAAAAACAAGTAAAAACCCTGCAGGAGTGAACAAGTAGGAAGAGACATGTACAAAACATGCCGAGGAAGGGGAACGTTGAACATAGCAATCCTGGACAGTGGTATTCAGAATCATGACTAGATTTGAGACTAGCTACTATCACAAGAGCTGTGGTGCATTTTTATATTACAGCTTATGTTGCATTTTTTCTGATAAAAGACATGGCATTCTGAGGGTGGCTTAGTTATAATTTGAGAGGGAGGGAGGAAGTACTGAGACTTGGAGGACTCAAAACTGAGTGTAAATTCATGCATGACATGTGAAGGCATCTTTTACCAGCAGTGCTTTACAGCTTAGACTGAACCAAGGGTCTCTGGCAGTTCTCTGCATATGATGTATATTTAGTTCCAGGAAAGTATTTTCTTCATTGCATTCATGACCATTAAGTTTTTTCAGACCATGTGCCAGTATATTAAAACAAGTGTAAAAGATAAACCTTAACTAGGGGAAACTTTTGAATACATGGTTACTGTTTTCAAAGTTCTATTAGCTTAGTTTTGTATGTGAATTTTTTCTGATTTCTTGATCAGGCATTTTTATCTCTACTAGTAAAGACTTCTCTAAACAACCTTTTTAATTTTTTTTAAGGCAGCATCAGAATATGTCTTAGATAAGAACTGTCCAACTTCCTGGATGTATGCAGTGCTGGATACAGACCTGGGGATTGCACACCTTGGTCCCCTTGAAACTGAATGCCCTCTCCCTGAGATCCCTTCCTGCCATGTATCTAGCCCATTCCACCCCAGCCCCCCAATTTCCTCTCCTTCTGGTTGCATGTACAGCCCAGCTCCCTCCAACATGTGCACAGGATCCCCCCACTCCCTTTCTCCTTTGTGCACACATGGCAGGTAGCCTGGCTTCCTCCCTCTCTTTCTGAGCATGCAGCATGAGCAGTCTGGCCCCTTCCTGGTACGAAGCTGGAGTATTGTTGGGGGGGGCCACAAGAGCAATGGACAGAGCAACAGCTGGGTGAGTGCCTAGGGGCTGCAAACTGACCCCTCAGCCTGTAAGCTGGCAGTTGGGCAGTCCTGTTTTAGACTGTCCCAGCTTCCCCAAAAGAGCTAGTCTAGCTTGTAGTACAGATGATTAGGGCATCACCTCAGGTTTGAATATTTCTACCTAAATCCAGCTATGTGCTCACATAATAAGGTTTCCAGCATTCCTCTTGGTTGCTACTTTTCTGACTTCTTTGTGGAATCTAGTCCCCAACTTCTGACTGAGCTGCTTCAAAAGTGGTTTCCACTGTATCCCAAAATGTACTGAGCAGTGAAGCTTGCTGTCAGAGAAGTAACCTAATTACAGCCTTCTAATCAGCTTTATGCTGTAGTGGTATTGCTATTGGCAAACTTGCACTCTGAACAGCTGTCATTACAGGACATTAACACAGGCTGAGAGACTTAGTGAGCTATCATGTTCTGTTTTCACTTGTAAAACAATTTTTAAAATGTGGGATAGTATGGATTGTGTGATTTATCTTATTGTAGCTGGGTCTTATAGATGTTCTGAAACCACCAGCTCCATTTGTAAAAAAATGAGGTTCCAAAGTTTTGTGAAAGAGCTTAACTAGTTATCTGTGAATACTTAGAGAATATTATAAAGAATATTTGCTTTTTACTGTAATAGGCTAAAAATGATTCCTAAGACCATCCATATAGTAGACTATATTTAATTTGCTATTTAAGAATTATTTTTGTCATAGCCATATATTATTATATGATCTCAGTAACATGGCCCTACCACCAAATCTTACTATTTAATACATAGAGAGTATGTAACTAAATTACATTAGGCTTTAGAGGCCAGTGGGTTGAGTAGCATAATAAATGCTAGATACAAAAATGCTTTTTATGAAGAAAAGACTACATAGAGCAATTTGTATATTCTTTGTATCATTTTCGTTTATGTTCTTTTAAATTAACATTGAAGGTCTCATGACAAGGTGTGCATTGAGTTGAGTGAGGAGAAGCTAGCATTCAAGGAAAATATTGAAGTACATAGTGAAAATATTTTTAATTATCTTTTAGATTGTATTATATGTAAGCTTGATGATATCCTTGAGTAGAATCTAAATAGCAAATTGCTTCTTAAATAGCAAATTAAATATATTATACATTGTATGTATGGTCTTAGGAATCATTTTTAGCCTAAATTTGCAGTAATTAAGTGCAGAGTGCAGTACATTTTTCATAATGTAACCACTACCTCTTTAAATTCTGTTTGCTTTTTGGCTCTTAAGTGCTGATCAGAGTTGTTAGTCTTGTGCCATAATATAAAGTGTGTGGAGTAGTAGGTTTTCTGATGTACACCATAAAACTATTTTAGAAATTAGCAAATGTTACCATTAGTCTAGGAAAAGACATTGTTGTTCTCAGTTATTCCAGAGCATTGCTGTTTATATTTGTTCACTAAAGTTTGAACTCAAATTTGATGCATGTCTTGTTTTTTTCTACAGAAAAGGCCACAAATGAATATAATACCAGTGAGGACTGGGGTCTTATTATGGATATATGTGACAAAGTTGGAAGTACTCCTAATGGGTAAGATGTATTTCATCTTTGCAATGTTGAGTTCCATATTCAGTTAAAAAATGGATTCTGTTACAAGAGTGAAGCTCCCAAAGATGCTTTTTAGAGTTGGCTCTGCAGAAATATTGACCTAAAATATTCATAAACTGTGCTAATGATCTGCAGAGTTGGCTTTAAAACCTGCTGAGAAGAAGTTTGAAGCTTTTGTTTTCCAGCAAAACTTCCAGCAGGATAATTGATGTATGCTGGACTTACTTCAGTTTTATGCAGCAATACACAGTAAAATGAGCTATTCATGTTAAGATATCCTTGCATAAAGTTCTTGAAACATCTAAGCCAGAGGGAGACAGTAGAACTAACTTCATTGTGCAAAGCTAGTTCTCTACTCAAGGGGAAGAGTTAACTGTGGCAAAGTTTTTGCATAGGTACTTGTATGTGTGGGAGGGAAGGGTGGTATGGATAGAGAGCAACAAGGGAAAAAAGGCCAGGTTCCAAATTAAATTTAACATATAAGCGTAGTCAGTAATTTCAATCATCTTGTAAAGGCCAAATGTAACTGCTGAATTTTGCCTTGGTGTTGGTTTTGAATTTTTTAGTAGAGATGCCTATCAGTTGCCTATCAAATGGGCACTGATAAAAGGGAAATTTATGTTATTGGTTATTGGCCGCCTTTGGCTATTGTAGCTCATTATGTTCTCCAATACTTACGCCTTCTTACTGGGGTCCCTGGATACGCACGCCCTCATCCCCTGATTGGTGGGCTGAGCTGGGCTGCAATAGTGCAGCTGCTGTGGTGTACTGGGCAGTGGCATAGCATGGACTGCAGGTTGGGGCTGGAGCTGGGGCAGGTGCTGTAAAAGGTGCTGAATATTGCAGATGTGACTGGGGAGGGGAGGGGTGGGTGGAGCTGAGCTGCCCAATCCAGCCCAGTGTGACTCAACCCACATGCCTGGGGGTCTTTGCCCCAGAGGCAGGTGGCAAAGCTTGGCCGGGGCCAAGCTTCTCAGGCTCTGGTCACTTCATAGATCACAGCAGCATGTAGAGGCACAGCCCCTCCCATGGTGCACAGCAGCAGTGGAGTCCCATGTGCTTTGTGCCTGGCTGTGCTTGCCACCAGTGCAGGCAGAGGGTGCAGGATGGGGTGGCAAGCAGCTGCTGTGGGTTTGACTGGCCCCAGCCAGCCTGGGCTCAGGGCTGGTGTGGGAGCTGCAATAGCTGCTTGGCTTCCTCCCCAACCTGAATCTGAGAGGAGGGGTTATTGTGGAGGAGGCAACAAATGAATATAATGCCATTGAGGACTAGGGCCTTATTATGGATATATGTCACAAGCTCCTAACGGGTTATGTGAATCACTTATTTCCCCCCATGCACATTGGGAGGGAGGGTCTTGTCTTGCATCCAAGGCACTGGGGTAGGTGCTGCTTCATGGAGGATGAGTCACCCCTCAGCTGCACCCCTCTACAAACTGTGGTCTGCCTGCCTTGCCCTAATATTGGCAACCAAGCCCTTGTTATGGCCCGGCGGCAAGAAGCAAGACAAGGACTCTGAAGGAGAAGGGGGAAGACAGCAACTCCCCTGCAACCCCACTTTCCCTGGGTCATGTGCACGCTGCCATCTAACGGAGCTTGGGGGAGACTCTGTTCCCCTTGCCTGACACCAGCCATCAGAAGCTGACCCCTGTGGCTATTCACCTCCCTGGGCAGTTGCTCCTTCCCACTGTTGTGTGCAGCCAGGGTCCTTAGGCCAGCTGGGTCCTGCAGGGACAGAGGGACGAGAGCAGGAGCCTGGCCCAAAGACCGCCCAGCCCTGGGCAGCCAGGCAGGCTCAGTCAGCTGCCCCCAGGTTGGGATTGAAGGACAGGGGCCAAAGGGCCCTGCACAGACAGGTGTTGGCCACTACTAGGCTAGCCTTGCCTGCTGCAACTGGCATGGTTGCTTTTACATGGGCTCTGGGGTTAGGGGGTGACACTTTATTTAGAGTGGCTCCGAGAACCACTAGTGCTGCCATGTCTACTGTATCAGCATTCTCCATGCTTAGAAATGGTGCTAAATAAACAAAATATCAGTTATTGGATCAGTACTGGCCGATATGACTGGTTAATATATTGACTATCAGTACTGGCTAAGAAATCTTTATTGGTGCACCCCTATTTTGTAGCAGTAGTGCTTGAAGTATACTTCTGTACTGAAATCTTTTCTGTCTTCTAGAGCAAAAGATTGCCTTAAAGCCATTATGAAAAGGGTAAATCATAAGGTCCCACATGTGGCATTACAAGCACTAACAGTAAGTAGCCTATGCACTATTATTTTACCAAACTGACATATGTATATCTTTATGTACTCAAGTGGTCATTATAGCTGAATTCTGTCCAGGAATACTTGTATGCATTTCTAGTGGACAACTGATGGAGTTGTGTGTGTGTGTGCTTATCCAAGAGTGGAATTTGGCCCTTACTCTTTTGCAGTATGTATTTGTATTGTGGACAGTAACTTTTATTACCATCTTAATTTTTCCCCTACAATGTTATTTCTGTTTTCAGCTGTTAGGAGCCTGTGTATCAAATTGTGGGAAGATTTTTCATTTAGAAATATGTTCACGTGATTTTGCAAGTGAAGTTCGTGTTATAATAAATAAGGTAACCTTTTTCATTTATATTAAAACAAGTCAGTTGTAATTGAATTTGATAACATTTTTCTGGGTTAATCTATAGTGATTCAGTCTCTGATTCTGCTGAAGTTGTATATACTGACTGATACCTGTTCTGTCAATGACTTAATGCTATTTTTTTGTGTGGGAGGAAGTGGGGGGGAGGGTGCGCAAGGGAAATAACTTGCAGATATTAAAGGGAGTAGTTTTAAAATAGTTTGGAGTGAGTTACATGAATTTTAATAATACTTTGATATATAAAGAACTCCTAAACTGAATTAATTTAGTAATGGTAAGGGTTATTTTTCTGGATTATTTTTTCTTGGGTACAGTGAAATACAGAAGGGAAAAATACTATTATTCATCCAAGTGCTTTTTACTTTAGTTAGTTACTTTATACTGTAGATAAGGTGGAAAGCCTTCAGTAGGTTTGCTTCGTTTTATAAGATGCACATATTGCTTACTAAAAAATAGAATCAGAAAAGCTAGTAGTAAACCAGTATTGCTACATGAAAAGATTTGAGGGATTCAGGTCAAATTGAAATCCTTTTAAAGTATAGAAGCTGAAACTCAAATTATGGGATGCCAGTTACAAGGGTAAAGAAGTTTATAAACAAGACAATCTTTGAGTTAGCAGAAAGGAATGGTGGGGCTCTTTGGGTCACCAGAGGTTAAAGGGAAGGATGCTACAGATTCTGAGGATCTAGATAGTTGCTCTGCATCAACAGATGCTATCTTTTGTCCAGATACCAAAATAAGGTTTTTGGTTTTTTTATATCCTTGGTTATAAACATGTGGTATTATCAGTGTCATAAGAAATTTTGTAACAAATTGAAAATTTAAAGAACTCATGGGGCTCTGATAGTATTAGTCCAAAAATTCAGAAATACCTTGAGTATGAAGTGACCCAGGCATTAGGAAAAATATTGAATCTGCTACTAAACAAGTACTAAACCTGGAGGACAGCAAATGTTTTACCTGTATTAAAAAAACCCCATGCAACAAAAAAAAGCTTTGTGTACTACTCCAGATAAGAGATTTTAAAATTTGCTAACTGATAAATTGGTTGAAGTAAAAGTTAAAAAAAAATAAATAAAAAATAAAAAAAAATAGTTTCATCTTGGAAGATCTTACCAAAAGCTTAAGAAGATTATGAAGACAAAGTTATGGTAAAATGAATATCCAGAATTGAATTGCTCATTCTGGGAGACCTGTTAAAAAATGACACATCCTTATATATAATGACACATACAGGCAGCCACAAGGTTGCCTCTCAACCTTTCCGGAAGAGAAGTATGAGAGGCGACCTTGTGGCTGCCTATAAGTTCATCACGGGGGCACAGAAAGGAATTGGTGAGGTTTTATTCACCAAAGCGCCCTGGGGGGGGTTACAGGAAATAATTGCCACAAGCTAGCAGAGAGCAGATTTAGACTGGACATTAGGAAGAACTTCTTCACAATTAGAATGGCCAAGGTCTGGAATGGGCTCCCAAGGGAGTGCTCTCCCCTACCCTGGGGGTCTTCAAGAGGAGGTTGGTTGTGCATCTAGCTGGGGTCATCTAGACCCAGCACTCTTTCCTGCCTATGCAGGGGGTTAGACTCGATCTATTGAGGTCCCTTCTGACCCTAACATCTATGAATCTGAGCCCCCCCCATATCTGCCCTCCTCCCATAGTTTTTGTTGGGTTTTTTTGCACTTTCTGCTAAAGCAGAAGTTGGCAACCTTTTATTAAAACAGCTGGCTGACAGGCAAGTCAGAGGCAGCAGTTAGATATTCCACCACTAGATGGTGCATTCTTACACAATACTTACAGATGGCCAAGTATATGTAAACAGGCGATGTGTGG
This sequence comes from Caiman crocodilus, assembly GCA_030014935.1. NCBI lineage: Eukaryota > Metazoa > Chordata > Crocodylia > Alligatoridae > Caiman > Caiman crocodilus. Next base: position 5,547,677 of record JAGPOW010003685.1, read on the forward strand.
TAGGCTCAGTCTGTTTTTTGGATGCTTGGAGCAAGCAAGCCTTCTGTATCACATTTGAATAAGCTCATTTGTTCTTTCAAAATTTCCTGTGGCTTTTAATTTTTGTTACTTCCTAAAAGAGGAACAGGTCTAAATCCTCTTCCTCCTCCTTTTTTATCCAACCCTTTGCTGAAGACATGACATTTCAGATTTACAGTACTTTTAATTGAGAAATAATCCGTCTAATCCTATTGAACTGGTTGTACCTGGGAATACTGTTTACCTTGTTCTTTGGAAGAGTGTTGCTCCTGGAGGGAAGGGAGGGATAGACAGGATGTTAAGGGTGAAGGAGCATCAACAGAGGTTCATACCTTTTGGCAGGCACTGCTAGTCTTCTTTTCCTGCACAAGGTAACTCTCAGTGCTCTTTTACACTGGAAATAAGTCTGCTACTTGCTCATCTTTTAAAATGATTTTTCTGGAGAAGAAGCACACAACTTCTTCAATATACCAGACAAATGCCTGAGGATTACTAATAGAAGTTGAGTTTCTATTTAATCTCCTGTAAGGTGTATTCTGTGGGGGGCTGTCTTCAGCAGTTCATTAGAATGACACTCTCTGTAGTGTTGACTAGTTTCTTGCAGATGGTTTGAAAACACCCCTGGCTGCTTGGTTGGTGTAATTTCACATAGTTCTGTTGAAGTCAGTGGAATGATGGTGGTTGCTTCCTTTGTGAAGACTAGATTTAAATTGGTCCCCTTTGAGTTCAGGCACTCTGCTGAAGAGCAGTCTGGTAGTTCTGTTCTAAAAAGATATTTATAGAGTGATTATTTTAAAGTAAAAGCAAATTCAGAAAATGATTCTTGGATCTCTGGCTAATTGGCATGTGTGCAAATTACCACAGGGGAAATGAAATTTAGTAAGGGCCAGTTCCTGTTCCCCCTGTTGGGTGTCTAAATGAACCTGGTGCTAGTTCAGTTCTGTTCCACTTATGTTCGTGTCCCTGAAAATTCTTGAATGCAGTGGTGCTTCACTTTTTGGCCCTGTGGGCCAGATCAATGCTGTAGTGCTGGTCTGGGGGCCAGACAAAGACTCATGCACCAGGATCGGGCCTTGAAGCCTGGCACTGTCCCCTTCCTGCCCCAAATGCCAGGATTGAGTCCTGGGGCTCAGCACATCCTGTCCCACCCCTGCACACCAGGATTGGTCCCTGGGGCCTGGCACCACCCCCATGTGCTGGGGTAGGACCCTGGGGCCCAGCACTGCCCCTGTTCAGCCCCATGTGCTAGGATCAGCTACCAGATTTGGCATATAGAGCCCTGGACTCCAAAAGGGTCCAGAAATTTGGTGGTGGGGGAGTGGTCGCACCTTCATTCTAGTGGCACCATTCCCCTGCTACCAAACTTCTGGACCCATAGGGAGCACTCTAGGCTGGATGACACTGTGCCTGGGAGTTGACCACACCTGCATTACATCTACTTTTGTACTGTCTCCATTTAACCCTTAAGACTGAATCACAAAAAGAAGAGAGTGAGGGAAAACAAACAGGGGCTTGTATTGCCACTTATTCAGGGAGTTGTACAGGATGAAATAGGACTGAATTTAAGCATGCAAGTCCACTTTACACCTAATGGGTGAAGATAGAAGCTGTCTGACTGTGGAACATGTCCGACTGGAAATTACAGAGGGATCACCTTGCTGTCCACCACAAGAAAGATCATTGCAAGATTCCTCCTGACCCACTTGCTGAAGAGCTCTTCCTGGAATAATCATTGTGGGTTTAGGGCATCAAGAGGTACAAATGACATGATCTTCACAGCTCACCAGCTGCAGGAGAAATGTCAGGAACAACATAAACTTCTCTACATAGCTTTTTTTTCGCTTCACAAAAGCCTTTGACTCTGTCAGCTGAGAAGTGCTGTGGAGGATCCATCTGAAATAGATGCCCACTGAAATTCATCACCATTCTCTGCCTGCTCTATGATGGTATGTAAGTGGTGGTTCTCAGTAATGGATCTATTACAGACCCCTTTGAGGTTATGACTGGAGTTAAGCAAGGCTGCATCATCGCTCCAGCAGTCTTCTCAGTATTCTTTACTGTGATGCTACATCTGACCACCTACAAACTTCCAGTAGGAGTGGAGCCAAACTACTGAACGGATGGTAAACTGTTTCATTTCAGCCAGCTCCGAGGCAAAACCAAGATCACCCTGACTTCTATCATCAAGCTCCGGTATGCTGATGATGCTGTAGTCTGTGCTTACTTGGAAGCAGACTTTTAGGCAATTGCTAACCGAGGCATGTGAGAAAGTGGGACTGGCTCTTAATGTTCAGAAGGCTAAGGTCCTCCATCAACAAGCTCTTAATGAGCAGTCCCTGGACAGTGTACAGGAGATGCTTCAAGTTTTTGGAGAAGTACCATCAATGCTGCCTACAAAAAATCCTTAAAATCCAGTGGGGAGACAGACACAGCAACATTAGCAACATCAGCTTTCCCTTTCAAGCAGGCACCATGAACATCTAGGTGGTGATCATTTGACATCAACTTTACTGGGCTGGCCATGTCACTTGGATGTCCAACTCCAGATTCCCACAGCAAGCTTTTTTCTCCCAGCTCAGTCAAGGTATATGCCTAAGAGGAGGGCAGAGAAAGTGCTTCAAGGAGGTCCTCAAGGCCAACTTGAAAAGATGCAACATTGACATCAGCTTGTGGGAGATGTTGCCTGGGACCACCTGCAATCGAGGAAAAGTATGCTGCAAGGGTCTCAGTGCTTTGATACCTTATGATGACAACAGGAGATGAAAAAGTGGGGGCAGCAGAAACAGTGTGTCATGGACTGAACCAAGAATCTGAAGCTGCCTACACCACATGCAAACACGTGCCTGAGTTGCAGGAGAGTCTCTCGATCCTAGACTAGTCTTATCAGCCATCTTTAGATCCACAGATAAGACCATCATGGAAGATAATTGTCTTCGACTGTGAGAGATTGTCAAAGAAGAAACAGAACTGGGCTGCATGTGTTAGCTGCTCTGTGGTAACTGCCTGTGTGCATGATCTTTTCCCATACTAGATGAAAGCTTAAATGGGAATAGTGTAGTCGTCTTCCGTATGTTCATATGCTTAACATGTGTATAATTTCATAGACAAGAGATGCATTATGTAGCAATTAGGGCTTGCCTGAAAACAGCAACTCTGTTGCATGAAAAATTGCAGTTTTGAAGTTTGTTTCTATTGGACAGGGAATGAGAATGAGACCTTTCAAAATTTTTTATGAAGACATGCAAGACACACTATAGCAAAATCGATTGCCTTTTGGCTGGAGTTCTCTCTGGGATGTGAGGGTCCAGGTTGTGCAGGTTAATCAGGTTTCAAACTTTCAAATCACACACTTCATGCTAGCATTTAACTCATTTGGGAGTGTGTAGGTGTCTGTCTTCTTCCTCCCTCTATACCTTCTCCTGCCAGAATTATAGTTATTAATATCTTGTTGTGGTCAGTGTAGACATCAGAAAGAGATGGAGGAAAGACAGACAAAGATTATGGGATTGCTCTGGTGGGGGGGTAGTATATTTTCTTTCTTTTTAGCAGAATCAGTTAGACTAGCATGGGAAAGGAGGAGATTGTATAGTATTCAGTCTCTGTGACTGACTGTTTAGGTATAGGATTTAGGTATACAAATGTAGGACAGGATGCTTGTGGAGAAGAAATTGGAGCATTAGCAGTTGAGGATAGGGCAAGTCTGTGAAAAAACCTGGAATCAAGGTAGAAGGGAAGTTTGGAATAGTGTTGCCGGCTGTGACCATTTTCAAAAGACCCATACCAAACTGCAGAAGTGTAGCTAAGCAGAAGGTCCAAAGCCTGTTTCTGAGTGACTGTAGCATGAACGTCCGTAGATGTGACAACTAGCTTGGTCAGCAAAATAAGGGAGGCAACATGTCTAACTATATCAGTCATAAGTAGGGATCTTGGTTTTCAGTTTCCTATGGAAAAATGAAAAAAAAACACAGATTTTCCTTTGTATCTGAGAAAAACACTGATTTCTTATTTTAATGGAGAAACACACAGATTGTCCACTTCTGCAAAGAGCTCTCTGCAGGCAGGCAGAGCTCTAGCCTGTAAGGGGCTGTGGGGAGCAGGAGGAGGGTGGTCAGGCAGGGGGTGTCATGTGCATGCGTGTGCTCACACATATACATGGCCTCCAGGTAGCTTGCAGAGCAGCTCCCTCAGGTAAGTCTGGCAGGGAGGTTGGAGGGGACTGATGCTGCGTTAGGGAAGGAGGGAGGGCGTTGGGCAGGGGCTGCTGCCCAGCTCGGCAGTGCGTGGGGTCTGGGGCAGAATTGCGCGACCCTAGGGCCCAGGTGGGGAGAGGAATGGGGCCATGGTTGGTTCGTTGGGGGCAGGAGGGTGCTGGCTACCCACTACTGCATGCCCTCTAGGGGAGTGCATGGGGGGCATGTGCCCCCCAGATCTGTTCATGGTGTGGCAGGTGTAGACTTGGGCTCCCCGTCCTGCTGCCCTCTTTCCCAGGCCTCCACACTTCAGCGGGTGAAACCCGCCATGGCAGGGCAGAGTGGGGCCAGGTGGGGAAGTTTGTTGCTGCTGCTGGGAGCCTTGCACTGCCCTGACAGGGTGCCTTCTGCCCTCCCAGTACCAGCAAGGCTGACAACAGGGAGTTGTAGAGATAAGAAATCCTCCTAAGGATATAAATCCCAACTAATTGACACCTTCCAAGTCCACAAGAGATCTGGTTTATTCCAGTTTCAAAAGTTTCAATGAAACCAAGATGTTTAAATAAAAGCAATCAGAGATCATTTACTAGAATAATAGAATATAAATATTGGTAATAGGCTATAGGGAAATTTGGAGAACTCAGCAAATTCAAGAAGACATGCTGGCAATCTGCACACCACCCTCTTCCCACTTCTTGAGTCTCCCCAGCCTGTAGAGATGAGAATCTAGGCAATGCAGTCATGGGTAGCCAGATAGACTTTGGGGTAAATGTTTGTTTTTGTGTTTTGAAGTGCAAACAAATAAAATGTCAGGCTGTAGACCTGTTTCTGGCTCTCTGATCAGTAGCTAACCTGCAAGGTTACATGCAGTCTGGGTAACAGTGGTCAAGAGTGTGACTTTTTTGTATCTGTTCTTCAGATAAGGATGAATCTCTTTTGCATTGCAGCATTGTAGCTCAGGTGTACAGTCCCAGGATCCAAGTTCAGCCTTTGTCAGGCAGTTTTCTTTGGAGGACTGTTAAAAATTGTGCTATAAATGAACCTAACAGACTAATAAAATGATGAGATTCTAGTAGTCTTTGGGAGGTATTTTCTATTCTCTTGTGCTGCAGAGTGGAAAATACGGTGTAGAACAGGAGTCAGTGGCATTTTGGAGCTTTTGTATGGAGGGGGGGAGGGTGTTTTAATAAAGCTTTACTCTGAGTTGAAGCCATTTCCACCCCCGCATGCATTGCTATATCCCAGCCTCCCCCCACCTCGCCCCTTGCTCAGCAGGTTGTAGGCTGTCGGCCCCTGCTGTAGAAGATGCTGTGCTTCCTTTACTCAGTTGGATGGGTAATCTTTTTGAATCTTGTTTTTGCTGGTATAGTGCCTGATTCTGATGGTAGTGTTGCACTGTCAGCTCTAGATCTACTCGAATTATCAATTTGGGGAAATAAATGCTCCTGCTTGAGAGAGAGAATTAAAAGCTTGTAGGAATGTTTGTAGTTAACTCTCTTAATTAAAAGTGTGCTATTGGCAAAATGTATATTGGTTTCTGCTCTTATATGTACAAGTATCCATCTTTATACATTTACCGTTATTTTGTTTTAGGCTCATCCAAAAGTGTGCGAAAAGCTTAAAGCTTTAATGGTGGAATGGTCAGAAGAATTTCAAAAGGATCCTCAATTTAGCTTAATAGCCGCAACTATTAAATCTCTTAAAGAAGAGGGAATAACTTTTCCTGCAGCTGGTTCTCAGGTAATGCACAGATTCAGTCCTGATGGAGAGCTGGCAGAAATACCTTTGTTCATGCTAGATTGTTAGCAGTGTTTTTTTTGTTTTGTTTTCTGTTTTTCTTTCCCCTGCTTTCACACAGAATATAGACAGGGATTATGGAGTGCTGCATACTAGCGATATGGAACATGTCTGACCATCCTAGACCCAGCTGTAATGTGTTTTAGATTTTTTTGAGATGGCAGTAGCTTGAATACCCTGCCTGTTGTGTGTCTTTGCACAAGCACTTGTAGGTGTTTGAATGGGAGTAATGGGGGGAAAGGTAAAAACCCCACTCATTAACTAATTCAAGGTTGTTCATCTTTGGGGTAGCTGGGGGACCATGTGTTGCATGACCCCTCTCCTGTCACATGGCCTTGACGTTAAAAAATATGAGACAAAAAATGTATAGCAAAAGAGTTAACATTGTAGAGCTTTTTGACTGAACATACACTGTTAAACCAGGCAACCAGATATATGTGGTGTCAACTGATTGCAGTTTTACATTTTTATCTGGACATGTCCTCATTTCCATTTACTTTGTGAGGTTTGTTAACTTTGTTATGTATTTGGAAAATAATACTTTTGTTTGGGGGATTAAAACCAGCATCATTTCTAGTGTCTAAAATTGAGCATTGTCTTTCTGGTATCCCAAGATCCCCTATCCTGTTCTGATGTCTGAAAGCTTCAAGGAAGTATTTTATGATGTTGCAGAGATTGCGTGCTCTGTTCCCTTTTAGCTTTTAAAGGTAGCAGGCAACTTTGTCCCTCACCCCTATTCTCCACATAGGTAGAGGGAGGGGAGTGGCTTTGCTTCCTTTGGTCCAGTTCTCAGCTATACTTCAGCTCTGGCTTAATGTGACTGGTGACCTTTGCTGTTGCTGTACATGGAGAGTGTCTGCAGTGGGAGAGGTTGAAGGATACCTTGAGAGAAAGGTGGACTGACTTCATCTGAGTCTGCAGAACTATTCTTCTCTTTTTGGATGGGTGGGGAGAATCTGGGGATGGGGATAAAGGGCAATGGTTCGAAGAACAGTAGTAAAATGAGACCCCATTTTGATTCTCCTGCCTCTTCTTGAAGTAAATAAAGTGTCATTTCCTTATTAAATGAAGAGGCCCATATTGAAACTTCTAATCAATATGTTTGCAGACTGTTCCAAGTGTTGCCAAGAATGGTGCATCATCATCAAACAAAAACAAAGAAGATGAAGATATAGCCAAAGGTAAATGGTTAATCACTGTCTTGGTCAGAAACACTTGTAAGTATTCTATATGTGCACTCACATATTTTGTTGTTTAAAATGTCAGGCACCCTTTTTGCTGTTTAATTGTATAATTAAAAATAGTAAGAACTTAGTGATAAGGGAAGCCATATATGCTGGTGGTGGTGGTTGTTTCAAGCTTTGGATGGAGGTGGTGCGAAGAGGTATTGCATTCTTTTGCAGCCACTGGTGTGGCAGGGATGATTTCTACTGTTCTCCTTATACAGTTCTTGATTTAGTCTCTTCTGACCCCTTTGCTGTCTCTTTCATCTCATTTCACTTCTTAAAAAGTTTAGTTTTTAAAACATACCCTCTCATATTGAGTAGTTACTTTCATTTGAATGTCGCATTTAATAATTTTTATACAGGATGTCTGATGATATCAGTAACACTGCTAGTCTTGGCATGAAAGCTATCTTAAATAGTGGTCTGAAATCCAGAAAATAATAAATATTTTCATTAGTAAAATGTCTGAGGACTACCTGTACATACTTACAATGCAATTGGTGCCTGAAAACCCCATCTTAAGTTGAAACACCATAACTCAACCAATTTTCCCACAAGAACAATGTTATAAAATGGGTGATTGGTTCCTTTATGATGCTTGATACAGCTGCATCCAGCTGGTAAGTCTGTTGTGGTGGAAGGGGAGAGGAGAGGGAAGGGGCATGGGAGGTGGGGGCAGATCAATACCCCCACAGTGAAGGAGGGATTGGGGCTGGGACAGGGGCTGGGGCAAGCACTGCACAACTGGGGCAGGGAGTGGGCCAGGACAAAGGTGCAGCAGGGGACTTGGCGTGGGGAGGGGCCTCCCACTAGTTTATGCTGTTTGTCTGGGAGCTCCTGTTGCTGCTTCTGGGAGGGCATGGGGAGGAGGGTGTTTGCCTCCAGATCCCTGAGGGACAGCCGAGGCCGGGGCTGCACCATGCTGCGATCCACGTAGGCATCAGGGGCTATGAGTGAGCTACGGTGAATTTTCAGGTGGCTGCAACTCCTCCCCCCCACCCCCAATCCCTCAGTCAGAGGCACGTGTCCTCCCCATGCCTTCTGCCGATTGCCCAGCTGGGATGAGGTTGGGGACAAAGGCGCAGCTTACCCTGGGGGCGTGGGCAGGGTGGCGTGGCTCCCGCTGCTGTGTGCCACTTGTTCGAAGGCAGTGCAGCGGCTCCATCCTGTGCCCTCACACCCCGCCCAGCTAGGCAAGCGGTGGCAGGTCACAGCCCTTGCTCCCAGCGCTGCCACACCTGCCCAGAGCACAGTATGATGTGGCTCCAGCTGCGCCTGCCCGGTGCAGATCTGGGGGCACATGCCCCCTTATGCCCTTCTGGACAAGTGGTGGAAGCAGCAGCAGGAGCTGTTGGATGAGCAGCTCCTGGACCAGCATCATGCTGCAGTGGGAGCTGCCCCCCAGATGTGCTGCGCCTACATCCCATACACCCCCCACCCCGGGCTGGGCTGTGCTTGTTCATGACCCAGCCCCAATCCCTCCTTTGCTGTGGGGGCATTGTTCTGCCCTTCCCCCCACACCCCATCCCTCCCTCCCCTTCCAAAATTACCAGCTGGATGCAGCTGTATCAGGTGTTGTAAAGTTGAAACCCATCAGAACCTTGTAACATGGTGGCAATTTATAAAGGTTGTAAGTGCTATTTGTCATAAATCCAAAAGTTGTAAGTCGAGGACTGCCTGTAATTACTTGTTCATGCCTGTATCTTGTCTTCTGTACCCTCAAATTGGAGGGAAGAACAGAGTCCCTGGACTTTCATGGGACATAATAACATCTAAGAATAAGGAATTTTAAGTTCAAAGTAGGAGAACAGATCCATAGAACTTTATTTGTACCTCTTACTTTTTTCTCTTCAGAAACTAAAATAATTTGTGCATGAAAGATAAAATGTACAGACTTCTTTTTTTATTTTCCTGATTGTAGCTATTGAATTATCTTTGCAAGAACAGAAGCAACAGCAAATGGAAACTAAATCTTTATACCCATCTGCAGAAATTCAACAGAACAATCAGAAAATCTCAAGGAAGGTGCGAGCTCTGTATGACTTCGAAGCTGTGGAGGACAATGAGCTCACCTTTAAAAGTGGAGAAATTATTATTGTTTTGGATGACAGGTACAGTATGTTCAGATAAGGTGCTTTTATTTCTAACATGGGATGTTGGCTATGGGTATCTAAATTTCTTTTTGTTGGTTAGTTGTCTACTGACTGTTTACTTTCATCCATTCCTGACACACTCTACTTTTGTGTCATCCTTTAAAATCGAAAGTTTCCAATTAATTGCCAAATACTGCACTTTTTCCTAGCTTATTTTCTGTAGGTTCAGTCCTTCTATTATTCTGTGCATGGATCTCCCTTTGAAGTCGCCAAGTATTCCATGTGCAGAGGGTGTGCTCGGACAGCCTACCCATATTCAAACTTTGCTCCTTGCCTGGTTTAAATCTGATTATTTTGGGTCTGTAAGTTATGTGCATTTAGAGATGGTTATTTTTTTTTTTTAACCCTACTATAAAACAGAATGGGTATGGACATGTGAGCAAAATAAAGGTATGCGGGGTTTTACTGTGTGTCAGCCGTTCTGTGGCAGCTGTTGGTGTGCATGCTCTTACCATATGGTAAATGAAAGCCGAAGTAGAGTAGTTTAGTCTCCTTTCACTGTAGGTTTTAGGTCTGATCCTGCAAAGTTCCTCTGAGTTGTCAATTACTGTGGCCACATACAGATGTTCATTTGTAATGTTAGGCACTAAGCAGCACTGCAAAGTGCGAGGAGCTGGTGAGGAACAGCTAGCAGCTGCTCCTCCCTTGTCTTACTGAACTGCAAGAGGGTCTCCCATGTCTTTTCCAGATTGAGGTAACCCTAGTCTTTGGAAGGAATAGGAGACTTTCCCTGCTATTTTACTTTTCCTGGTCTCCAGGAGTCAAGTAGAGGGGAAGTGCAGCAACTTCTTCCAGGTGGATGTGTTATTTTTTCTCCCAGAATCACCACTTTTATTCCAGAAAAAACTGTATGAATACCTGTATGTTTCTGGTTTTTACCGCGAGAACTCAGATTCCTGTGGTAGAAATGTAACACTGTCTGTGGCTTATGTCAGTGCTAGAAATGCTCTCCTCTTTACAGCAAAACATCTTACTCCAGTAATAGCATTTGGATAGTTTTGGGACTAGGATTGCTGATGCAGTTCTGCTGAAATAGGGTTAATCATAAAATCCAGCATTAATATTGCCTGTAGTTTGCTAATCTTAATAACTGAGTGATGGAATAAAAACCCTCTGCTGTATAGAATCTAGTTGGGATTCTAACTTTATAAATGCCAAGAGTGTTTTTTTTAACAGAACTGTTTTTAATTCCTCAGTGATACCAATTGGTGGAAAGGTGAAAATCATAGAGGAGTCGGACTTTTCCCATCTAATTTTGTAACCTCTAACTTAAATGTAGAACCTGAAACAGGTGAGTTATGTAGTAAAAAGAAGCACACTACTTCAGAGAGAGGGGCATGTATAGTCACCAGCAGCAATGTAATTTGCCCAGGGTTGTGCCCTAAGGCAGGGAAAAAACCAACAGAATGAAATCCTAATTCCACTGAAGTCAGTGGAACTTCTACTGAGCTGTGGAGATAGGACTTTCATCCTTGACTCGTTCTGTTAAACCACCTTCATTTCTATAACAGAAAATTTCTTGTGAAAAACAAACCTATATCTGAATTAGGAAACTAGCACCTAAAACACTTTGATTATAGCTTGACAAGGTTATGTGGGTAGATGGTGATAACTTTTATTAGACCAACTAAATAGTTGGAAATTTTTTTTTTTAAGCTTTTGGGCACAAACATCCTTCTTCAGGCATAAAGAGAGTTTGTTGGTGTTTGTGTGCTCTCCTGGGTAAAATAGAAACACAAATACCAAACAGCCTCTCCTTATGCCTGAAGAAGGGTGTTTGTGCCCAAAAATCTTGCAAAGAACATTTTTTCCAGCTACTTATTTGGTCTAATAAGGTTGTTTGGGTAGATGTGATATCTTTTGTCTGCCTTATGTTCTTAGACTAACACAGCTACAACCAGCAACCCTAACGCGTTGATTATAGCTTGAAAGCTGTTATGCTAATTTAACTTGGATGTAGTTATAGTTTGGTCAGTTCTTGTTTTTGTTACTGATTTTTGTTTTCTTTACACTTCTGATCTGAGGTTAATCTTAACATTTTAAATTCTACAAAAATCTGGTGTTGTGGAAATGTAAGTTTTGTATCAGATACTGGAATAGAAAAATAAAGTATTTCCCTTGCTTGGGCCCCTGGTAATAGTTTTTTACTTTGGTTCCTGGAACTCTGGACTTTGATCTTAATGTCTTAATCTCAGACAGATCATTTTAAGTTTGTTATATAATGCCTTGTTCCATCTTCAAATACTGAAAGCATCACTTTGTAGGAAGTGTTCAGCTTTCCTAAATGCTCCTTGACCTGAAAATTTGATAGCAAGCAGTATTTAAATACAGTCTGTATGTACCAAATGATTCTCAACCAGGGTTTAACTATTCAGTGTGCAAATACTGGCACAGAATTCACAAGATAAACCCAGAGATTTTGAATAGGAGTCCATAGTGCCAGAAATGTTCCAATCTGTTGTAGCTTTTCCGAGTTCTTTGCTACAGAAATATTGCTTTATTATTGTGAAAGTAAGAGCTGGCATTTTCTGAGGGGTACCTTGAGTGTAATGAGGTTGAAAACCATGGGTATAAACTATGTAGTATTTTTTAGACTAGAACAACGTATTTTAGATTAAGATAGTAACAAAGCTGCGGAAAAGAAAGTGACACTTTTGTCTTCATTTAGTGGCTGTGGATAAAACCTCTGTTACTGAAGATACAACAGAAGAAATTAAGAAAGCAGAACCTGAACCAGTTTATATAGATGAGGTATGCAGTCATTTTTAATGAGTGCAAATCATGGGGTATATTATATAAGTTTTATGCAAATATTCTTTCTGTACTGACTGAAAATACATGATGAAGAAAAAAAATAGTTTACTGAAAAACAGCCTTCCTTTTTTCATTTGAAAATGAAGTACTCTGTGCTATGTTTTAAGAATTATTTCTTATTTCCTGTCTGCTTTTCAGGATAAGATGGATAAAGCACTTCAGGTACTTCAGAGTATAGATCCTACAGATTCAAAGCCAGATTCTCCAGACCTTCTGGACTTGGAAGGTATTTTTGTGTAATAATAAATGAGCCAACTGTAATATTTAATTCTGTTACTCATAGCAAGAGTACCATTATTTTCTATTTTCGTTTCATTTGGTAGTTCTCTAACCTTCATGTGGAAAAGCAAATCTGCATTTGTATTTATAAAATAGAAACAGTTTGCTTCATAGTAGGAGACTTGGACTTGAGTCTCAGTTTAATGCTGATTCATATTTTGGAATACAACCTGTAATTGTAAAGTAAAACTCTTATGTTGAGTGGTGAGAAGCTTAAGCCCCTAGTTAGGCCATAGACTGCATTATTTTAGAAGACGTATTTGGCTTGAGAGTGCTACTTGCCCATGTCATTCAGAGTTACTTTAAAGATACTTTCTTTTCTCAGGAGGAAGAAGAATGCCTTAGTTTTGATGTTTAAACCTTTAGTTTTAGAAATCAGTGTTTTGAAAAAAGCAAAAGGTGATGTATCATCCTTTGTATTAACCTAAAGGACTTGGATACAATAGTTTAAATAGAATAATGCTGTCAGAACTATTTTTGGCCAGTAGAAATTGAAGCCTCATAGCCATTCAGTTTCTCCTCGAGGTAGTCACCGCTGTCCCAGGAGAGGTGAGCCTACAGATGTTCAGGCTTTTTTTCTTAGGATAAAAATGGCTGCTCCAAGAGAGAGAACTTAGGAATGACCAGGATTGAATCACTCCTAGGATTGTTTTTTCTGGGAGAGCAAAGGTCTGTACACGCTGTAGCTTCTCTCAAAAGAGAATATGGGCCTCCAGCATCTCCCCTCCCCCACCCTGTGAGACCAGGGTTTGCTGGACTCTGCTGCTTCAGCAAGGAGCAGAACACACCCTGTTCACAGTCCCCACATTGTGCTGCAGGGATATGCAGGCTGACCATGGGCAGTCTGGATCCGCCAATCAGGGCTGCCCTATGCCCTGCTCCCATGTGACTAAGGAAGCCTGCAGAGCATGCTGGGGTATGTACACAGGTCCTCCCCTTGCTACACACTGTCAGCATTGCAAGCTCTTCATTCTTCAAGGCCTTTCTGGGTAAGAGTTTCTACCAGGAGAACAAACCTGGGAGAATTCTCCCACATCATTTGAATGTGTGTACATAGCCTGAGTATACATCTGACGTACATTTCTAGAATGAAGCAGGCTAGGATTAAGGAAGATCATGAGTATAAGAGACCTTTTTCACAGGACCTAGACCTGAACTATGGGATATTTGTGAGAGAGAAGAATGATTTGCAGTTGCAGTTTACAGTAATAAATGCGTAACTTGAGGCCTGGTTTTCCCTCAGGAACACCTGTCAGGTTATGTATATGTGATTATACTGGCTATGGATAAAACTAACTTTGGCCATTTACAAATAGTCATGTCTTCTAATCATTTCTCAGAAATTCTTACTAGTAGAAAATTCGTCTGGGAGCTGGAGAGTACACAAGTTCCAGTCCCTGGCTGAAGAGCTATATGGGCGAGCTTTCCAGCCAGGGGATGCTACAGGGCTGCCCGCTCGGCCACCCTTGCCTTAAGGGGAGCCCACTGCTTGAAAGGCTGTCCTCCTCCGTACCTGGGAAGGGGCAGGCTATCAGTAGGCACCCCCTGGGTTTTAAAGGGCTTCATGTGCAGCCAAGATGAGCCTCACACAGGACTATTTAAAACCTGAGACGTGGGGAAGTAGGGCCAGAGACAGCTTTTGCCAACTCTGTGTCCTGGCTTTCCAGCTCTTTAACTAGCTTTTAAACCCAGATGGGTGGCACTTAAATCCCATGGGGCCATGAACTGAAGTGAGTATAGCTTTCTTGGCCACTGGGGTTTTGCAGCAGGGGAGGCATTTAAAGGCCAGAGGCTGGGAACGAAGCTTTTCAGTCTGTGGGAATCTCTTGTAGCCATGGCACATCTGTCTCCTGCCTCCCTCATTCTTCTTAGTGGAGCTGGAGAGATGCAGGATGCAAGGACAATTTTCCCTCAGCAGCAAGGCTGCTCAAACCCAGGCAGCCTTACAGTCACAGCATCTCTGACGCCTGTCCTTGTACACCTTTGGTTCCACCATGGAGGCATAGGGGTGCAAGGAGGGGATAGGGTGCAATTATGCTGTGGCTGCAAGGCCCTACTCTTCTGTGGAATTGGAGGGCTGCAATGGGGGTGATCTTTTCTTGTAGTGGGAACGCTTGCAGGGCTCCAAGAGGATTCCTGCTGCAGGAGAATGGCCCCCTACTGCTGGTCTTTGAGAGGGAGGAGAAAGAAAGCAAAAGACTGGGATACTGGGTGTGACTCTTTCCTGGAAGAAGCGTACAGGTGTTCAGGTTAGATCAGGAGGAAGTCTTCCTTATAAATAACCTATCTAACTTCTGGCATGAGTTAGATTTCTTTTGTAGGAAAGCCCTTGAATGGCTGTATGCTCTCCTTTTAGTGTTGAGAGAGGTTTTTTTCTTGACACAAATTTGTATGTGGCCTCTAACTGCTACAAAAGGAGGAGGAAGATAGACTTGAATTTTGGAGTGCGTATCAACTGCTATGATCTAACCTCTGGTACTGCAATACAAATGAGCTAGATCACTGTCAAAGTTACCATCAACGAGAGTGAAGTTAGTTGCAATGATTTAACCGCAGTTGTGTTGCTACAGGAGCATGGAGACAAACTAAATCATAACTGCTTGTATAGGTAGCAGATGATGTAACACAATCTTACATCTGTTTAGGTTTACCCAGTTCTTTTTGTTTCTTTGTTTGTTTTAATCCTGTAGCAAATCAAGCTGTTTGTTCTTCCATCCCCCTTTCCTTCTTGCATACTAGGAAGGGAAAAAAATGCTGTATTTTTTTTTTAATGGGACTAGTTCAAAGTATGGTGATGGGGAATGTATAATTAAACTAGCAATCACCCTAAACACATCAAAAAAAGCTGTGATATACAGCCAAGCCCTCAGATACCATCGCATTTGTACGGAAGAGAACACCCGGGATCTCCACCTCACCAATCTTAAAAAGGCGAGGACACTCCTCCAGAGAGGTAGATCGCACGTTTGAAAGAGCCACCTGGATACCACATGAAGAACTGCTGCAGTACAGAAGAAACCCCCCCATAAATCGCATACCGCTGGTTATGATGCATCACCCCTCCCTGGAACCTGTACGGAAAATCCTTAAAAAAAATTGCAACCCATGCTAGACAGAGACCCTATTCTTAAAAAGATCTTCCCAGACTCACCCATCCTAGCCTTTAAACAAGCACCAAACCTCACCAACCTCATCACCAGAAGCAAACTTCCTCAAGCCCAGAATACACCAAAAGGATCCAGACCGTGCCAGGACAAGAAATGCAAAGCCTGCCAACACATCTCCACCACCCCCACTATTACTACACCCCACAACAGAGCCATCAGCATCCCAGGATCTTACAGCTGCACCTCAGAAATGTAATATACTTCATCCAATGCACCAAATGACCTGATGGAAAATATGTAGGAGAGACCATATGACAACTGTGCACCAGAGTGAACGCACACAGGAAATCTGTCATAGACAGAAACACCCAATTACTGGTGGAGGCACATTTCTCACAGGAGGGCCACTCTCTCTCTCTCTCTCTCTCTCTCTCTCTCTCTCTCTCTCTCTCTCTCTCTCTCTCTCTCTCTCTCTCTCTCTCTCTCTCTATCT
>JAGPOW010003685.1:5579636-5598883 GCA_030014935.1 Caiman crocodilus
GAATCCTGAGATTTTCAATTTACAGGTAATCACTTGATTCCAGGAGCTGAGTTTTGAACGTTAACCAGAAGGAACCAAATGATTGCCATGCATTTAGTACAGGGGAGCCTAAAACACCTTTCCTTCTCCTGCCTTTGGCACCAGTGGTTTAGGTAAAGTCAACCTTGTAACAGATACCCTTTCCCTTCTAATTCCCAAGTTATGTTCTTGGCTACTTCCCTGGATAAAACAGAGATCGTCTGTACTCTGACTGAAGCTCTGGCATAATTTCTTATGTGATGTTTGTATAAGTCATTGTTTTAAATATAAACTATGAAATGTAAATATTTTGAGGGGTTGTTCATTCTTTGTTTATGCCTAAAGAGTTCACTTGACTGGGGGTCTGTGCCTGCCTTTTTTGCACAGCAGAAGCTCTCCATGATGCTAGTAGGATTTTGGGGACAATAAGGAAAGCAGGACTGGGCCTTCGAATAATTTGGGCATCTTCATTTAACTATCCTGTTGTAAAGGTTGTTGAGGTGGTGAATTATATTGGTATAATGGACAAAGGGGAAATAAATACCCGATGCGAGTCATCATTTACAATGGCTTTGTGCTATTTTATTTTCACTATAACTGCATGTGCAGGCTCCTGGCAGTTTCACATTGGCAGTTCACATTTTGCTAGACATGAGGAGAAGTCAAGGGAGCACAAAGGAGTAAAAAGAATATGAAGCTTAATGTAACCTGAAGCCAAATAAATTTGACTTGCAATAAAACATTAATAGATCTAAATCTAGTTTTGGTCTGTGTTCATGGACTGTGCTAGTTCAGCAAGTCTTGCAGAAGGGCTGTGGGCACTTCCTGTAGCTGTCAGAAATAATTTTGTAGACTCTCTGATATGTCCTTTAAAGTGATGGATTTCCAATGAAGTGTCAAAGCACTATCTGTAGGAGTAAGACTGCATTTTGCTTGTTGTCACTTTATGTTGCACTGCAAGGGATCTGAGGTCTGACCCTGGAAGCTGCAGAACATTCTTCCTTACTGTTAGACTTCTAGAGGGGAATTCAGGGCACAAAGTTTCTCAAAAGTCCTTGACTTGCCGGATTAAATCTTTTGTGGCTGATCTTGCAAAACCTTGCTCACGTGTACTGCTTACACAAGGGCCCAGGGGAAGCTGGTAGGTCTATTTGCGCGAGTAAATGTTTTCAGTCAGGCCCTAACTACCTTGTTGTCATATTTGAGTTTTATTGCATCTGACATCTTATTTGTGTTCCTAATGTGCTGAAATGTTCCCCGTGCTTTGCAATGTGTTCATTTTCTCATGTTCAGTGCTTGCTGTACTACAGTTCATCTAAATAGCTATTAGTGTGTGATCTCGTGGAGGCCAGTTAGAGAAACTGTCTCTGCTCATGGTTATGGTCTCGGGGGCTAGATCCAGTCTGTGGAGCTCTTGGATTGGGTCAGTGGAGTGTGGAGGCTTTGCCTGTGCAGTGCTGAGAGAGGTGGTGGGAGCCAGGTCCTAGTACCAGCATCTTTGATCTGCAGTGGGTCATCCTGGCTTGCTGCCCAAAAACAATGCTGGCTCCTGCTCTAGTGTCCTACCAAAAATGTATACCTGTGTTATTAAAGAGCCACTGTCAAATATTTAAGGCGTGGCATTGTGATTTTCCTTGTAATTGATAATAGTTTGTATCTCTTGCACACCCAAGACTAAGTGATTTCACTGAGAAGTTTGTGTGCAGGGGGTACTAAATTTGGGTCCTGCATGGAGAAGGAGCACAGTTTGTTTTGCATCTGTGTTGTTTTCCACAAAACTTTACATGTGCTTAGTTTTAGATTGCCTATATGATAGTGCTCCTAAGGGCTGGTGTGGTGTGGGCACCAGTGTGCACAGTAGACAGCTTAGAAGTTGCAAGTTCAAGGCCATAGCAGAAGTGCTCATGGAACAGCCTGTCATATTCCAATGAAATCTGTGAATTCTGCTAAATATGTTGTCACAAGGACATAAACTGTAGGAATAGTGCTCCTAATTTACATGCTTAATTGCCACAGTTGCATACATCTCTGTGGCCTTGAAATAGGAAATATTCAGGTTTAAATAGCCCATTAATGCCTTCCTTACCGGCCCAACCATATGATGCAGATTTTTATATAGTACACTGTTTGGAAAATCAGGCTCAGACTATTCATTTCTCTTTACATATATATGAGTTAGTTGCCATTAGCTTTTCCCCTCCCCAGAAATGCAGCTATTCTTCCTGGTCCCCTAGACAATGATTTGTGCTTTTGCTGCCAGCTGTGCAGCAGTGAAAGCTGTGGTAGCGGATAAAGTAATGCACACTGTTCCCAGAACTGTGCTGACACAGTTGCTGTTCCTGCACCAGTGTCCAATGTGTCTTGGCACAATGAGGTGCTACATAGGTTGAAGCCGTTACATAAGTATAACTTTAGCTCTATTCAAAGTGCAGCAAAATAAATCAATGCAAGAATCTGGATTTGCCAAATGGAAGAACAGATTGACAGAAAAAGTGATGTTGCCTACTAACAGGATATTACAGACCCTTAAGAGGAAAAAAAAACAACCCCACAACAATAAAAATTGTGCACATTTACTTGAGAGTCCTTTAGATGGTGGAAAATTCAGTAGTTCATAAAGACAACAAGAAGCTTTCATCTGAACTGCATGAGTTCAGCAACAACAATATCTCATGGAGTGCCTCCCACCCATCACTGAAAAAGAGTATGTGGATGATTTTAAGTTATGCAGGTGTTTAGGAAAGCATCACATTATTTTTTCCTGTGAATATTACTATAATATGTTCCTTCCCATACAGCAGTGCCATTCTCGAGATAACCGAAACGTCTTTCTGCAAAGGAAACGCTGTTTCTTTTTGTGCTTTAATGGAACAGGCTTTGAATATTCTCAGCCTCCATGTTTAATCTTTGGTTTTCAATTTCTTTTATAACAGGAGGGGTGGACGGTGGGGGGGACTTCAACTGTATTTAGCACCTGTAGGCATATCACCTTGGTGATCTCAGTCAATGTGAACTTTTCTCCACACCTTTTTTCCTCTTTCAGTAAAGATTAGGTTAGTTGGGATACAGGCAAGAAAATGTCCAATTTTCAGTGTTTATAACAGATTGTTCAGTATTATTCAGATTACATGTAGTTTTGAAAATATATTTTTTTTCATTTGTATCACTAGACTTTGTAGTGCAGTGTCCTAGAAGAGTTTAAAACAATCCAATCTAAATCTTAATACTGTAGTATTGTAAGATTAGCGCTTGGTTACCAGAACATACCAATGGATCTATGGCTTTTTTTTTATTATTCTCATTCTAACATGCATGTGTAAAAACTGGGGGAGGAGGACCACACACGCACCTGACAACCATTTATGCCTTTTAAGATGAACCACTCTTTTGTTACATTTATTTGTTTTAGCTTGCATTTCTCTTGAATGAAAAAAAACCGTAGCAGCAAATAACGTTTTGAGTAAACTTGAAATGGGTTGTTTAACTTTCCTTCCCTGCCCTGCAGATTTTTATCACTGAGAAGTCAGTAAAATACTTTTAGTCTTAGATATGCATCAATAATGGCAGAAACACTGCTTACAATATCATGAACCTGGAATTATGACAATTTATGCCCATAATTACTTCTTAACATATGATAAATGTTATAATGACAGAAATAGACTAAATGAGGTACAGATGGAAGCAAATACCCATATGCTGAAAATCATTAGGGAAGTATGAATAATGTTTATAGAATTAAGTGAACAGGTCGTTCCCTCCAAAAAGTAGTCTACCTTGTGATTCAGAGCTTTTACTGAGGGGGAAAAATAACCTGCAAGGACTGAACATCATTAACATGTGCATCTCATTTCAGTTCTGCTGTGTAGTTAAGGAAGTGCTAAAATTTCAGTACAGTATGTGGACTACACTTGCCCTTAACTTTTAAGTATCTGCTTAAGTGGTTTGCTCTATCAAGACTTAGCAAATGCCTGGAATGTCTTAGTTCATATGAGTTATTTCGTGCATGTAAGTAGTGCTATATTGAGTTCAAAGCTCTAGTCATTAAGGATCCTGTAGTTCTTTTTGTAAGAATAGGATATTAGCCCAGCTATATTGGCCATGGTTTTTCTTGGGGTCAGACATAAATTCTGCCTGCAGATTACAATATCATACCTGTTTGAGTCTTTTTGTCTGGTCCTGTTGTGCATTGTGACACAGCAGTGGCATTCTGCTTCTGGGATATCATTGCTGGGTGAAATGATCCTAATGCATATCGTGTGTTTCATATAAGCTGTTATAGTAAGGTTAGGGATATTGTAAGTGCTTTGGGATTTCTTGGACTGAAGGATGTTCTTTCCAAGGCAGCTAATTATTAAGTAAATGATGCATTAATAGAAGTATTTGGATACCATTTTCCCTTCTGCTAAATAAGAATTGCCTCCTTATTTTGCTAGAATGAATGGGTGTTTACAACATTACACAGCCCGGTAACGCATTAAATGTGTGTGCATGTGCCTAGACTGCAGGCAAGGTGCAATGCTAATTTGTGTAGACAGTCAAGCTAGCTTCAGTGTGGCCATTTCAAGTACCAGTAGCGGTTGAACTTGAAACGCAAGGTGGGCTAAATTGCTTGAGAATTAGTGTCCTGACAGGGGATTCCTGTGGTACAGAGCTTCTAGCTGCCACAACAATGACGTTTGCGACTGCCTCCTAGCTGTCACTTCTCACCTTTGAGTACATTATAGGTATTCTCTCTATCTTGAGGCATAATCAAGGCTGTGTGACCAAGCCTGGCACGGAAGCTGTCAAGTCCAATATGGATATTTAAGTCCAAGGAATCAATGTATAAAACTATTCTTTATATGGCAGGTGCTGTTCAATTATATTTAAGAACCCCTTAGCGGATAAAAGTCAATTATCAACATGACAGCACAGGAGACTAAGTAGGTCAGTTGAAAACATGCTTATAATTTTTGCAAATGCTATAGTAAGAATTTATTGTTTTCGAAGCTTTTACGTTTCCAGGTGTTCTAATACGTGATCCTGTAGGAAAATATGATTGAAAATCTTTACTCATGATTGGCATCATTGTATTATCTGACTCTCTCTAATAGTATTTCTTTCTTTGACATGCATCATTTTGCAAAACAAAAAAGGTGCCTTAAAAGCTTGCCTACAGAACCATTTTAAATGAGTTTAAAATGGGGCTCATGGTGGGTTTTTAATCACCTGATAATTTATTGCAGTGATACCCATTAACTTAATTGTTCAGAGAAGCTGTAGTTGATCTTTTTTAAGATATATGTGCCCATAGCTGTTGAAAGCTCTCTAGAGCATACACTAATATAATTTTGCATGAAAAGTCAGTGGTGGAACACCAGTGAGAGCTTTGTATAAACACAATACAGGAATAACTTTTCCAGAAAAAGCTTGGAGAAGAAATTGCTGGGGAAAAATGAATGCCTCAATACCTGTTTTACAAAATGATGGCGAAACTTTGAAATGTGTGTTGGTATGGCTGCCCAGATCCTGGAGTCGCACAGCAACCTCTTTGGAATATTTTTGAGGTGCTCTGTTTATGATCTGATGGACATATTTTGTACCAAGAAAGCTCCTTTTGGAAAGGGCGTGTGTGTGCATTTAATCAGAATAGTTTTGATTGCTACAACGTGTATTGTAAATGAACTAACACCACATTGTTTTTCCTGTATGATTCCTCTATGGGGAGAAAATCTGAACTGTATGTACACTCTCATAAATAGAGACCTACTCATTTTGAGATTTCAAATAAAATCGCAAAATTGGGCAATGTCCACAAAATCTGCAGGGGCAAAAAACTTACTAAAAGTAAAAAGTTTGTCCCCCAGTGGGAGCCAGCAGTCCCCAGGGCCACTGGGGCCCAGCCATGCAGGCCACTTGGGAGCAAGACGTGAGGGGGGCTGCCATCATAAAGGGGAGCAGGTAAGATGGAGGCTGCCCCTCCCTATGGTGCTGATTGGGTAAAAGGGTGCTTGTGATGCGGTGAGGGGTGGGATTACATGAAGGACAGTGGTGGGGAGCATGGCCATTGGGACCCCTTGGCCTGTGCGAAGAGGCCCTGCTGCAATGAGGCCTCAAAAATGGTGGCTGTCTCTGCGGTCTGCCTGCAAAATCAGCCTCCTGCCTCTTCAAGGTGCCTCCTACTCGTAAGTGGGTCTGTACTAAGGGGACAGTAATGTTTTAACTGTACCACTACAGTGGCACAACTTCAGAGAACAGATGGGATCTTATCTAAGCACACCACAGGCTTATTACCACAGCATTTGAGCACCTGCATCAGCCTAATAAATATCCCTTTTACAGAAATAAATTCATATTTTTGTGCTACAGAAAGTAACTTCACAGTGCTGTTTGGTGTAACCTTAATCCTTATCCTCATGATCCCTGTATCACGCTGTTTCCTTTTTTTCTAACATAGGTCTAGCTGCTGGTCATGGTCTGGATTCCTTTACAGGAAGTGATTTGTCGAGTTTGCAGTGTCAAGCTTCTCGAGGCAGAGAAGGTTGGTTAGATGCTGGTGTCAGTTACAGCGGTAGGAACACGAGTATTAGTCCTGCAGGATCCAACCCTTTGTTTTCACTCTGGTCCTTAGTTCACAAATCCCCTATGCATCTGCTTCATTTTATTTAGCAAAACACTTAAGCAGGTATTTAAACATTATGATTTCTTACCTCCTTGAAAATAAGCAGATGCTTAAGTGTTCTTCTAAATCAGGTGTCAGCAACGCTTCTGAAATTAAGTGCCAAAACCCCCCATGACCTGGACTGCAGGGGAGCCAGAAGGTGGCCCAATCTGTGTTCTGGCAGCACAACCGTGGCCTCTTTCCAGCTGTCTGCCCCATGCATGTAGCTGCGACCACCGCCACAGAGTCCAGGCTGCTCACAGAAGGTGGTGGGCAGCCTGGAAACAGTTGTGTGGGATCTGGAGCACCAGGCCGGCTCTGTGGCAGCGGCGGCATCTACATGCATACCTCGAGGCGCACAGCGGGGAAGGAACTGGGGTTGCGTGCTCTAGCATGCATGCATGCTGGGAGTTGCCAACCCCTGTTCTAAATCAAGGTCCTTCAATACTAAAAATGGGTACTTTTACATGTGCTCCAATGTATTCTGATTAATTGAGCCTGCTCCAATGTGGTCTAATCGAGTCTGTTGGAGCGTTTTAATTGGAGCACTCTGGCATGCTGCAGTGTCTTGTGTATTCAGCGTTCTGTGTTTCAGAAGGGCAGCAGGAGTGCTTTAACTAAAGCTCGTTGAACAAACTTTAGTTAGAGTGCCCCCATTGCCATTTTGAAAAGCAGGACTCTAAATACACGAGACATTGTGGGCATTTCATTAGAGTGGCTCCTGAGAGCTGCTCTAATTAAAACACCCTCCCCAGACTCCAGAGCATGTGTATAGGTACCCAATAAAACCTGATCCTTCAGTAAAACTTTAGTACTGAATCTCTGGCAGTCCATTAGTTTTTTTTTTTAAATATTACTCCTATTTTTAATATTCTTTTTCATATGATATAGTGAGAAGAAAAATGAAAAGACAAAAAAACCAAGAAATGTATTCCTTTTTTGTCTGGCTTTTTAGTTGCACAGTAATTTCCTGCAAATAATGACAGTCTGACAAAAAATGGTATATTTTTATAGATTATGATGTCAGACACAGGGTCATGGTTATTTCGTTACAGGGCCGCCCAATAAATAGTGATGGATTGTGAATCAATGTTTGCATTGAAGTGCACATGTCTTCATATTTGGCCAAAATGTTTGCTGGGTCTAGATTCCAAATTTGAGGTCCCTAAAGTGGTATGTATGTGTGTATTATTATTATTATTATTATTATTATTATTATTATAAAAAACATTGAGACACCATACCCAGAAAAATCAGGCCCATTTATGGTATCTCAAGGTGGCCACTTGAATAGGAAAGCACTTGGAGTTACCAGTCATCTTTGACTATTTTGGTCTATTTACCTATGGCAAAAATTATTTTTTGAATGTGTGAATTGAGCTATAAGCTATGAGATATAAACCTTGAAGTCCTCCTCCTTAATTATGAGGATTGAGGGCTGTGCTGTAATGTAATAGACTTAGGAGTGAAGGCTGTGCAGTAATGTAATGCCTTAAGTGTGTGCATGAGGAATATTGACTTCTGATGGCTAGTCCAGATATAGGAAAGTACTTGCTGCTAGTACCATCTAAAAGGGCCAGAATTCTAATATTGGCTCTTCAGGAAGATGATACAACATACCCTGCCTATATACACATATGCTATATTGTATAGGTAGTCGGTGTGTGTGTGTATATATTCATATATAAATTGTCTATTGAGGGCTTTTATCTGCACCATACAGTTTTGTTCCATGGTATGGCTATATATTAGCTTCCTTAGCTTTAAGTTAATTTTGTAGGCCTATATTCTCTAGATTTGGAACAGTGTTAGTGTTGCCTCATGATTTTAGTGTCTCATGATAATCCTAATCTTCATGCACACACTTGGTATTTCTCAGAACCAAGCCTGTAACTCAGATGCACGTTGAAGCAGGTATTTTTCAGGATCGCGGTCCAATTAGGTATATGAAATATACATCTACAAAAGAGCATTTCAGTAATTTACTAGGATGAGCTCAATTCTAGTATGACTCATGGCTTTCTGAAGTATAACTTACTGTCATGGAATATGTCCATTCTTTAGACAGATCATTATTACTCTTTATGCAGCATGTAAAATGCAATTAAGCATTTGACAGATGAATAAAAATTCAGTCATTGCTCCAAAGAAGTTGGGCCTTGTTTAAACTTGTTAAAGTAGTGTGACTTTCTATTAAGTTTATTTTTTAAACCAATGTAGATAAGCCATGCAAATACCTACAGGAAGTGTGGGAAGTCTGGATTGTATAGAAATCAACAATAGTTTTACTATTGATGTCAGTACCTGACCCGGGCTCAGCTTGATGCAGGTAGCCACTGTGGCTCTTGCTCAAGCCCTGGACCCAGACTCAGGCCCTGGTCACGGCCAGAGCTGGAGGCACAGAACCTATTTAAATTAAAAGGGCTGTAGGCCTAGCCCACTAAATATCGGGGGCCACCACTGGTTGGGCAGCCAGAGCCTTTAAAAATCCAATAAATTAAGGGGGACAAATCGTAAAAGAACAGGGTGTGCATGTGAGGGGTCGTAGGACAAAGACAGGTGCTCCCTGGGGGGACACCGAGCAGAGCACACCAGACAGCACCCACCAGAACTCAAACTCAGCTAGAGTGCTAGCAGCTACTGCCCAGTGATGCTCCACTCGGAGACATGCACGAAGGACACCGAGGAAAAATGCCCCTATATCCCGGGAACCTTCCTGGCCAGTCTTCTGCCTGGATAGCCAGAGGGTGAGCTTGGCCAGAGCCAGGAGGAGGTTGACTACGAGGTCCTGGGCCTTAGTGGGGTGACAGGTGGGGAGTGCATAAACAAAAAGGTGTGGGGAATAGTGCAGCCATAACTTGAGGAGCAAGTTCTGGCGGAGGAGGTGCATGTGTTGCAGCCTGGTGTGCTCTAAAAACATGTGCCAGGGTCTCCCTCTTGTGGCAGAAGTGGCACTGATTGGAGGCCACTTCAAATTGCATCAGATGCATGCCTGTTGGGATGGCTCTGTGTAGGAGCAGCCAGGTTTTTTGCATAGGAGCTGCCTGCCTTGCTTTGGATCCGAGTACCAACCTAAGGCATTTTTATGACCCCATGTTGAATGCGGGAAGAGAGCCTTGTATTGGATTTGAGTAAATATGGTGACTGGGTTAAAAAGAAATTGGGTTAAATTATGCCAATTTTCCATCTCTCACAAGGCTTTGAAAATCATGTTCTTTTAGGGTAAGTTGTTAGTCTTTTTGTTAGGTATATTAATGTGAACCCGTGTCCCTGCCTAGATGCAGTAGAGCAGTGGTTCTCAATCTTTTAAAGCTCAAGGCATTCTCTCATTTGGCTTGAGGCACCCCTCAGAAAATGCCAGCTCTTACTGTTCACTCTTTTTTTTTTTTTTTTTTTAACAACCAGAAAATAATAGATCAATTTTGCTGCTGCAAAGAACTCTGAAAGACAACAGCAGGACAGAATGTTTTTGACACCATGAATTCCTGTTTGAAATCTGTGCGTTTATGTTGTGAATTGTGCTTGTATGTACACCGAACAGTGCTAATGTTTTGTGACACCCTGCATCACCCTTGAAAGGATCTCGTTGCACTCTGGCTGAGAATCACTGCAGTAGGAACTCACTGTTACGGTTTTCTGAAGGACTGAGACCTTTCATGAGACAAATCGCAAGGGCTGTGGCTAGCAAAAGGTTATGCAAAGAAAGTGGTTGGTGTTAGGCCTGTTCCCAGAGGTTAGGGTGATTATGTTTAAATAATGCTGAACATTGCATTCATTAGTGAGCCTGATTTTAAAAATACGATGGGACCTGGCACCAACCCATTACAAGATAGGCTGGAGGACAGTAGGACTTCTTCCCTGGATTCTCTGTTGGTAACAGGTGGCAGGCAACAGGTATCAGCTTTGAGTATGTATTTCTGTTCTTCACTGGCTAACTGCTGTGTCCGTTTTCACAGTATAACTCAAATCCTGTGGCTATAAGTGTCCTGCCCTGATTTTTCTCCTGCACAGAGGGGTATTTCACAACTTGATATGACAGTAAAACAAAATTGTGAGATTTGGTTAGAGCAAAAATTAGTTATTCTGTGGGTTCTCCTCTTGATTCTGTTGTTAACTTTGTGTGATACTAAGTAAATCAATTTACCTCTGCCTGCCTCCATTTCTTTACCTGTATATTGGATATAATATTTCCCACCTGTTTAATTCTGAGGCTAAATTATCTGGCTCTTAATGTACTAAATAGCACTTGAATTAGATCTTCAATAAAATATTTCCCTTTAAGAAGAAGATTAATTGGGGTATTTTTTTTCAGTTACAGGACAATTTGAACCATGATAGCAGGTTTAAAAAAAATCTTGTGCATTGTGTTCAGAGCCATTCCTCAACCTTTCATGCAGCTTTGAAATCTGATATTTATAAGTGGTTGTCCTTACTGTTCCATGAACATGGGTAATGCAGCACATTGAAGTGGAACATGATTCATATCTTCAATATGCCTATATACAGACATTGGTGCATTCTCTACTAGTAGTAATTGGTGCAAAATAATGGTTAATGTGCTTCTGTTAGAAATCTTGCAAATGACAGTTAATCAAATTAACAACAACTCTTATGTGTATTTGATGAAGTCTTTGGCAGAGACTTATAAAAGTCTAAGCCTTTAAGATTCACACTCTCAAAATTTATATCCCTTTCTTCAGCAGATGTGCTGACCGGCTTACTGTCTCCATGGTAACGAGGTTTCATTTTTAAAATAGCCTAAAGTCACTGAAGGGAAGTTGGATATTAATAGCATAAGCCAT
Source organism: Caiman crocodilus (assembly GCA_030014935.1). Classification (NCBI taxonomy): domain Eukaryota; kingdom Metazoa; phylum Chordata; order Crocodylia; family Alligatoridae; genus Caiman; species Caiman crocodilus. Next base: position 5,591,100 of record JAGPOW010003685.1, read on the forward strand.
GTAGGTATGAACAGCAACATATCTGGTTTGGCTATTCATGTTTGTGATCTAATAGTTTTTATTTTTGAGTTGTCTGTCTACATGAGCAAAATGTGGGTGTTTGTTTTAAATATATTTTTTAGTCTGACCTATAAAATTAATTCTCTTCATTCATGGAATATCATTATAGTGAGATAATTCCTTGATTGCAATAATACTATAAGTAATCTTAAAAAGTAATCATTTTTAAAGCACTTTACAAACACAAGCTGCAATAATCACTTAAACCTCATAATGCCCCTGTGACATAAATGTGCTTTATTTCTCTTTTTCTGATTTCCTAGATAGGGAGAGCTGAGGCAGAAGTGTTTTGTTAGAGGTAGGATTAGAAAGCAGGAATTCTTAACTTCCTGCTTTATGACCTAACCTTCTGTGAACTGGTGATTTGATGGATGGTCTGATTCTCATAATTTTGCTGCTGCTTGGGAATTTATTTCCTAGAATCTTTGCTATGTGATAACATTAGACTGTACAAAGGATCTAATGTTGTCATTGTAGTATAAGAAGTACTAGAACCATTTGAACAGATTTTGGAAACTAAAGCCATGAAAAAGCTTTGACTGTTTGCTGTCATGCAGTTTCTATGGACACCGATATTTTGTCAGATGCTATCTTGATGCGATTGTCCATGCTAAACATAGAGGAAGAAGAGATAATTACATGACACTCCAAATCTGTAGTACTGAACAATATACTATTGTCTTGAAATGGCCAGGATCAATAAAAAGTTTTTTGCCATAAAATTCTATACAACTCAATCCACCCTCCTCTGCTAAACAATAAGCTACCCAGGTGAGCTCTACATGTGCAGATGTGCTTGTTTTTTATTTTGTGTTATGATAACACCTGAAAGTTTTTTGTTTGTTTTGGTTTGTATCTTGTATTTTTAACATCGGGGATTACAAGTTTTGTTTTGTTCCTACCCTGTTTAGACTTTAGGCACCCTTTGGAAAAATGCCAGTTCTTAGTTTACACTCATTTTTCTGTAGGAAAAAAAAAAGGAGCAATTCTTTTGTTGCAAAGAACTCAGAAAGACCACAACAGGTCAGACTGCTTTTAACACTTAGGCTTAGGAACAAGGGGGTGGCATGTGCACCTACAGGAGGCCTCAAATGCCTCTACACAAATGCTCGAAGAACAAAGGATAAACAGGAGGAACTCGCCCTCTGGCTTACTAGCAAAAACCCAGATCTAGTGGGGCTCATGGAGACCTGGTGGGATTCTATCAACAACTGGACAGTGCACATCGAGGGCTGCAAGCTGTACTGGCGAGACAGGGCGGGGTGTAACACTCTATGTCAAAGAGCAATACATGTCCTTGATGATCAGGATGGGATCAGAGGAGGGGCAATCTGAGGCACTCTGGGTAAGAATGCAAGGGGGTCATGGGGAAAGGGACTTGATAATGGGCATCTGCTGCAGACTGCCTCACAAGGGGAACGAGCTGGACCTGGAATTCTCAGGTCAGCTCACAGAAGCTGTAAAGTCAAGGAATTTGGTTGTCATGGGTGACCTAAACTACCCAGACATCTGCTGGGAGAAGCAGTCAGCCAGGTCCAACCTCTCACATAGGTTCCTAGTTGGGATGCAGGACCTTCAGCTAACTCAGGAGATGCACAGTCCCACCAGGGGGGATGCCTTACTGGACTTGGTCGTTGCCACAGACGACCTGGTGAGGGGTTTGTGGGTACTCGACTATCTGGGCAACAATGATCATCACCTGCTGGAATTTGCTATCCAGCGCAGGGTGGTGAAAGCAAGCAGTAAGGCAAAAGTCCTTGACTCTAGGAGGACTGGCTTCAATGAGCTAAGATTAGTAGGAGAGGCGTTGTGGTGTTGGAGCTTCAATGAGATAGGAGTCCAAGACAGGTGGTTGTTCCTCAAGGAGACAGTCCTCTGAGCTCAAAGGGAGTCAGTCCCAAAGCGTACCAAGGTGGGCAGGAGTGCTAAAAATCCCCCATGGCTTGGCAAAAACATCCAGTAATGCCTGAGGGCAGAAAAGGAGGCATATAAACAGTGGAAAAAAGGGGCTATCACCAAGGAGGATTACACCTCTATTGCTTGTGACTTCAGGGAGGCTGTTAGGAAGGCCAAGGCAGAGATAGAGCTAGGGCTAGCGATTGGAATTGGGGGGAACAAAAAGTTCTTTTTCAAACACATAAGGAGTAAGAAGAAGGCACTGGGTAATGTGGGGCCCATACAGGACAGACTTGGCAATCCGGTGATTGCAGCAAATGAAAAAGCTGACCTCTTTAATGAATTCTTTGCCTCCATATTCCTGAACAGGGACTGGGACATTTTCCCCACTAGGATTATGGATGGACCCAGGGGAGGTACCACCATAAGGGTTAGGGACGACCTAGTTAGGGAACTTTTGGAGGGGCTGGATGTTTTTTAGATCAGCAGATCCAGATGCTCTTCACCCGAGGGTGCTGGGGAAATTGGTGGGGTTCATAGTGAGGCCCTTGGAATGGCTTTATGAGCACTTGTGGGGCTCTAGCCAGGTACCAGAGTATTGGAAAAGGGCCAGTGTGGTTCCCATTTACAAGAAAGGGAGAAAGGAGAACCCTGGCAATTATAGGCCAGTCAGTCTTACTTCAGTTCTTGGGAAGACCTTTGAGAAAATTATCAAGGAACATATCTGCAAGGGCCCAGCAGGGGAGGTAATGCTTAGTGGCAACCAACATAAGTTCATTGAGGGCAGATCCTGCCCGACTAACCAGGGTTTCCTTTTATGATCAGATCACAAAGTCCCTGGGGCAAGGTGTCGAGGTGGATGTCGTCTTCCTGGATTTTAAGAAGGCCTTTGACACTGATTCTCACCACATTCTCCTAAAAAAAACTAGGTGACTGTGGCATTGATGCCTACACAGTCAGATGGGTGGCAAATTGGCTAGATGGTTGTACCCAGAGAGTGGTGGTGGATGGGTTGTTTTCAGCCTGGAGGGATGTGGGCAGTAGAGTCTACTAGGGCTTGATTCTGGGACCTGTACTGTTCAATATCTTTATCAGTGATCTGGATATGAGTGTGGAAAGCATGCTGTCCAAATTCACTGATGACACCAAGATGTGGGGTGAGGTGGGCACGCTGGAGGGGAGGGACAGAATCCAGCTAGATCTAGACGGGTTACAGAGGTGGGCAGATAAGAATAGGACAGAATTCAGTGCGGAAAAATGTAGGTTCCTGCATCTAGGGAGAAGGAACCAGCAATACAACTGTTACAGGGGTGGGGAACACCTCCCCTATAGGCTGGGGCACACACTTCTTGTCAACACAGTGGCAGAAAGGGATCTTGGAGTCATTGTTGAGTCCAGGATGAACATGAGCCACCAATGTGAGGAAACGGTCAGTAAGGCCTGTAGATGTACAGCTGCACCTTGTTGTACATCTGCAGGCCACAGTTGGAGTACTGAGTCTAGTTCTGGGTGTCACACTTCAAGAGGGATGTGGCTAGCATTGTGAGGGTCCAGAGGAGGACCACTCGCATGGTCAAGGGGCAGTGGGTCAGGCCCGATGAAGAGAGGCTAAAAGGCCTGAATCTATTCAGCCTCCACAAGAGAAGGATGAGAGGGGATCTGGTGGCCATTTACAAACTCACCGGGGGGGGGGGGGGGGGTGAGCAGAAATTGGGTGCGGCTCTGTTCCCTCAGGCACCACCAGGTGTTACTAGGAATAATGGACACAAATTGTTAGAGAGAAGGCTCAGACTGGATATCAGGAGACATTACTTTACGGTCAGGGCTGCCAGGCTCTGGAATGGACTCCCAAGGGAGGTGGTGCGCTTTCCTACCTTGGGGGTCTTCAAGAGGAGGCTGGATAGATATTTGGCTGAGGTGTTATGACTCCAACACAGAGAGTCAGACCTGATGATCTGTTTAGGTCCCTTCTGACCCGAAGCACTATGAAACACTGTGAATTCCTATTTGAAATCTAGGGATTTATCATATAATTCATGTTTCTACACTTAACAGTGTTAATATCATCTGACAACCTATCCAACCCTGGAAAGGATCTCAAGACACTTCCCAGTTCCTTGGTACCCTGCTTGTGAATCACTAGCCTAGAGAACCAGAGTGAGGACTTCTTTAGCTATTCACCGATTGGAAGGTTTTGAAAAGACTCCCTATTTAAAGATTAAGCTTGTTGGTTTTGTTAATTAGGTGCTAACAAAAAAACCCCAAAAGCCAGGGTTTTTTTTTTCTTTTTCTAAGAGTAATGAGTATTTATATTAAATTTCTTGATAAATGCATTCCTAATAATTGTCTGGTAGTTCATGGTCCTTGTGACGGGGCAATCTCCCAGGCCCAGTCACAGTACCGGCCTGTCTAGGGCGATCTATGTGGCCTCGCCTGCCATGCCTTTGATATGTAAAGTAAACTGGTGTTACAATAAGTGGGAGAATGTCCATTTTAAAACCTCAGTGTCTAGGGGTGTACACATGACTCCAGCCTTCCCTTAGTGGGTTCCATACCTTGCAGATGTCATCCCTGAGTTGCTGTTTGCTCTGGCTCAAGGCCAGGTCAAACTCAGCCCCTTGCTAGGCCTCACACATTCATCCCATCATTCCACCCCAACGGGCCTCATTCACACCACCTACTCTCACCAGACCTCTAGCACTCTGCCTCCTTTCACTGAACCTCTTACTTGCTGCCCCACACAGTGCCGCATTAGACCTGCCCTGCTCCCTTGAGCAGCTCCCATAGGCCATCAGGCTTACCTGCTTGCACTCCTTGACTGGCCCTGGTGCAGCTTTTCAGGCCTTGCCCATGACTCTCATATGAGTGGTGACCTGCCAATTCACCTCATCCTGGGTGGAGTTGTAGCTGAAGCCTCTTGCCAGGTAACTCCTTATTTGCACCCTCTAATTGAGGTCAAATACTCATTCTCTCAGCCTCAGGCCCACTTGTGGCCTTAGGCATCTTAAGATTTACTTGGTCCTAACAGCCCCCTTCCTGGGACCTCAACACACGCCCCCTTCTCTGGGGCCTCAACAGTCTACCCCTTCACCAGGGTGTAACTGCTTTGACCTGCTCACTGGGGCCCACATTTTACTCCTATGCTGGGGCCTAGGGGTATTACACCCTTGTGTGCTCAGGTGCCTTTCAAGGTGGTGTCCCAGCTGCCTGCGGAGGGTTTGGGATTGAGGGTATGGTTTGGGGTAGAAAGGTAAGAAAGGTTTATTGACTTAACAAAAACGCAACTACATGTAGTAACAAGACGAATAATTTACATCAGCAACTTATTGGCAGTCCCCTCTGATGTCTGATTTACGACAAGTTTCTCTTTTCACGAAATTCAGCGAAGTTGGGCATCCCCGATCAGTGCTGTCCAAGAGGTACTGGGAAGGACCCTCATATTCAGTCCTTGGGCTCCTCGAGATCCATGGGCCCATTGCTCCAGGCCCATAGCTAACTAATTCTTTTTGCAGAGCTGTATCTTCCTTCAGAATGATTTCTAGATATTTAGCCAATTTATAGCTTTGAACAATACTGATAACGTACAGCCACTCAGATTCCTTTTACTTCAAATGTTCTTAGGCTGACCAATAACATAACAAGACTTGCATTCCTTTGAAAAGGCTAATTTTAACTGTGCCACAGGGCCTTACTACTTTAAGGTTTTGCTAAATTTACTAGGCCTTACTTTAAGATGTAGTCAGGCCTTGTATAAACTTTAATTAGGCTTTTAGCAACAATATACAGCTTAATATCTACACAAATACAGAAAAACATTTGATCTAATCTTCATAGAGCCTTCATCAAGCACCTTTATCACACAGACATAATTTCAGCTGTCACAGGTGGACATACCTGGCCTCTCTACCACCAGGGTCTTGCACCTCACGGGCTCAGGTGCCTTTCCCATAGGCATGTCTGGCCCTGCTACCCTCCAGTCTCAATGACTCACTAGATGGTAGGGACTGGGGTTATTAGGCCGCGCCTACCTGCCTTTCACTATAGAGGCAACTGCCCTAGCATTTCTAGGGGACTGTTCCGCCATGAACAGCCCCAGCAAACCGCCCTTCCCCAGCAGGATACAGTTTCTGGTCATGCCCAAGACCAACGCAGGCCTAGTCTAGCTCCTTCATTGGGGCTCCTGGATGCTGTTCTTGGGCTCTCTCTTTTGTTGGGTCCAGCTCTCACTCAGGCTCCATTCTGATCTTATAACAGCCTGCATGCTGGCTGATCCCTACCATCTTCAGCTGTGATGTTCTCCCCATCGAAGTGACCTTCAGCCCTTGCAGTCTCTGGCCCCACCTCCAGGCCAGTTGGGGTGCCAGATAGCTCAGAGTGGAACCTCCTGCCATCCCCATTGTTCCTGCGTTACCACCAAGGTGTTTCATGAGCAGCAGCACAGCTGGGTGTTGTTGCTCCTTCGGCTGCTTGTAGCAAATTGCTGCCTCAGCCCAGAGAGCCAGGATCTAATATGGCCACCTCTTCAGGGCTGGCCTGCACCTACTGGCTGCCTGCTCTCAACCATTAAAGTGACAGACACCAAAGATGCTCTGTCACAGTCCTCCAGGTAGCTGAGTCTCTTGCCTTCACTGCATGTGTGTGCGTTCTCTCATTAGTGTCAGATTTAACTACATATGTGTATGTATATATCACTGACAATCAATATTTTCAATATTCCTTGTACACCACAAAGACTAAAAAAAGGATAAAGTCCTTTCTCCCTCTCCTGCCCTGGTGCTAACCTAGGGAAGCTCATTGTTAATTTTCTGTGTCCCTACAAAGAATAATTGTTTCCAGAAGTCATGGATATTATTTATTTGATGGGCTTAATCAGCAGTTTGCTTTGTTTGCATCTAAAACTTTAAATGGTGGAGCTTTACCATGGGCTGTGGTGCAGTGGTCATAGCAGGAAATGGGGGCTTGAGACTCTCAAGTTTAGTGGTACTTTGCCATTGACTGACTCTGTAGCTTTTTTCAAGTTGCACAAAGTCTCTATATGTAATTTTACACATTTGTAGAATGGCATTTTTACTATTTGCCTCCAACAGCATCATGACATTTTCATTACAGGCCCTGGCTTAGTGAAAGTGCATGTGAACTTCTTGAGACAAGTGAGTGATTTCGCCATACCAGTCTGACTTGCACCTGAAAGTAAAGGTTATTACTTACATAAGTGTCTGTGAGATGTGGCTTGTACCTTGTGACATACTTTGAGATCCATTGGTGAAAATTACTGTAATAGTAATACTCCTATCATATTTGTTATGAATAATAATATCTTTCTTTTTAACTACGTTTCCTTGACTTTCTGATTATATTCATCCCTTTTCCTTTGGGAAAGCCTTTATGTTCAGAACAATGGGCTTAAATATGCTTGAGTAAAAACTACTTGATATTCTGAATGTTTAAATGTGTCACTTACGGATAGATTCTGCCATCCTGTCTTGTATCATATTCTCAGGAAGACTTATTTTATTTAATTGATATGCTGTATGTTTGTTAAATTATCCCAGTAATTCATTTGCATTTTTACTGCTGTCAGTCACTGGTTTGATGGTTATAAGTTGTTTTTTTTTTTAAATTTTTTTTTTCTGTAAAAACCATCAATTTTGTTTTGGGTAGTACAATATGCAGTTGTTCCATTTATACATATTCACATCTCTCAACTTCTTTAATTTACAAGATTTTGGCATCCTCTGTAAATTTGGTATCTTGGTCCAAAACACTTGGAAACCAGAACTTTGATAATCATCTCTTAAACGTAGTTGGTTCTTTAAAGGGAAAAAAAA
>JAGPOW010003685.1:5598983-5613126 GCA_030014935.1 Caiman crocodilus
AAAAAAAACCCTTCTTTAATATAGATCATCTAGCCTGCATCTGATCAAAGATTGTTGAGTAGTTTTCATGTTTCACTTGTGAATTTATTTATTTATTTTTTAATGAGAGAGAGCAAGAAAGTAAGTGTGAAGGCGAAAGTGTGAAGGAATCTTCCACATATAACTTGCTGGCTTGCCTGCAGAGCCACTGCCGTATATAGATGAATAGTCCTGGGCAAGTGCTACTGTAAGTTGTGATAATTTGGCCAGCAATTGTTTTCATCTTGTGCTTTAGACGCCTCTACTTAGAATCTTTCCCTACAGCTTTGTTCCTTGTGGTGCAAATAATATTTAGTTCTTAATGTGATTGCAGACACATTACTAAGGAAAGTTGGTATCCTTATTTCAGTTGCACAGATAGAGAGCCGGGCACTGTGAGATGACTTTCTTAACATAATAAAACAACTCACTGGGATGGTAAACAGCTCTGTGTTCCACCCCAGTGCTTTAAGTACTGGGTCAGGCTGCCTTCATTTGTGAGGAGATCCAGTGCATTGAAAGACAGCTTCCTTGGTCATTTGAATTAGATGTCATGCATGACTTTGTGCAAGTCACTTAACCTCTCTGTGTTTCAGGTTTTCATCTGTGAATTGGGGATAGTAGTGTTTCTTACTTCCCAGGAACCTTAAAGCTACAACAAGTCTGGCACATTGTCAGCCTAAAGAGAGGAATACAAGATATGGCACACAGAAAACCAGAAAAAAAAGTTCAGATAAGGTGATTGATATGCATGGTTTTTGGTCAAATTTAAAATGGTTATTTTAATTACATGGCAGCTTTTATTTTCACTCCTTCCTTCTCTTTCTCAGATTTCAGAATTGTCTTGTAGAATCATAACCTCAGCAACAAGAGGTCATGACCACCATCACATATGAACTGTTTATTAAGAGGCTAGCTAGGTACAGTACTATGAGAGCTGCATTTACATAAAGGCAGTTCATGGAAAATGCTCTTTCATAGTAGTTTGGGATCAGAAGAGACCTGAACAGATCATCTAGTCTGATCCCCCTCATTGGCAGGAGCACATACTGGGATCACATGACCCCAGACTGGTGTTTATCCAATTTCTTTTTGAATTTACCCAAGGTAGGAGTGACGACCACTTCCCTAGGAAGTTGGTTCGAGTTCCTAGCCCACCCTAACAGTGAAATAGTGCCTCCTAATCTCTAACCTGAACCTATTCTCCAACAATTTATGGCCATTATTCTTCATCATCCCAGGTACTGCTGGGAAGAATAGGGCCCTTCCTGTTTGCTGCTTATCTCCCTTAACAAGTTTGTAGGTAGCCACCAAATCCCCCCTAGTCTCCACTTGCTGAGGCTGAACAGGTTCAGGTCCCTCAGCCTCTCCTCGTATGGCCTGCTCTGTTGCCCTCCAACCAAGCGGGTGGCCCTCCTCTGAGCCCTCTCAAGGCAGGCCACATCCTTCTTAAAGTGAGGTGCCCAGAACGGGACGCAATACTCCAACTGAGGAGTACCAATGTCGAGGAGATGGGAGTATCACCTCTCTGGACCGGCTTCAGATGCGTCTTTGGATGCACGACAAGGTGCAGTTGGCTTTGCTGCTGCGGTCTGGCATTGGTGGTTCATGTTCATCTTGGAGTCAGTAATGACTCCAAGATCCCTTTCTGCCTCTACTCACAAGGGGGAAGCTCCCCAGCCTGTATGTATACTGTGGATTCCTTCTCTCCAGGTGCAGCTCCCTGCATTTATCTACATTTAGCCCCATCCTATTACCATCTGCCCACTTCTGTAGTTTGTCTAAATCTAATTACAGCCTCTCTCTCCCTTTGAGCGTGCCTACCTCTCCCTACATTTTGATGTCATCAGCAAACTTGGACAACGTGTTTTCCACCTTGTAACAGGTCGCCCTTCCTAGTACTCTGTGCCTTGTGTGGGGCACCCTTGAACCTTTTTTAGGGTTCTTATGTCCGGCCCTATACTCGCCTGCCACGTCTTGATGGAAATGATGATGATGTTCTTGTGAGTGGGAGGCTGCCTATTGTATCGGGTATATTGAGGCCTTTCCCCTATGTGAGACTGACCCCTGATTTTTCTCTAGCTAGGTCTCCCCATCTGAAACCCACTAAGCAGGGTTTGACTCTGGGGCTCTAGCTTTTTCTATTGAGGCCTGCAGCCCCTTTTCCTGTTCCAATCTGGAGCCTGGCCCAGAGGCCCTGGAGCCAGCCCCACAGCTGGAGGGCTGCAAGCCCAAAACCAGGGATGACCCCGAGCCCACAGCCTCACAGGCCACAACCCCCCCTCCACCCGAGCTACCAAACCAAGCTGCACCACAGGCGCACTAGAGCTCCCCGGCCTTGCCTTGCTGGCGCCAGGGTCTGCGCCCCTCTCTGGGGCTTCTCACCACCCCCTCTCTGGGACTGGGGTTCTCACAATGCTGTGGGTACCCTATGAGGTCTCCTCCAACCCCTAATAGTCTTACCCAAGCCACCGGTTACAAACAACAAACAAAACACAAGCCCCGGACTATAAATTAAACTTGAGTTGCCCGGCTATAACAACATTCGCCGTACTGGAGAATACTCTGTCCCTCCACAGTGACAGAAGCTGTTCCTGCAGCCAGGCGTCTCCTCTTCGGTTGTTCTGCTTTCCCTTTGGCAGCGAGGAGGCAATTACCTCCCTGGCCTTAGTCCTGGTGTTTTAAATGGGAACCAGGCACTCCCCTTCTGGTCAGCTGACTACTAGCAGGTGTGGGTCACTGGCTTCCTCTGGTCACCCTAGCAACCGGCACCTGCATACACACTCCCTTGTCCAAGTCGTTGATGAAGATGTTGAACAGTGTAGGCCCCAAGACCGAGCCCTGGGGTACCCCACTACTCACATCCTGCTAGGTCAAGTACGACCCATCTACCACCATGCTCTGGGTGCACACCATCAGCCAGTTTTTGACCCATCCAACTGTGTAGGCATCAATGCCACAGTTGTGCAATTTATAATGAGAATGGGGTGAGACAGTGTCAAAGGCCTTCTTAAAGTACAGAAAGGGTACGTCCACAGTGACACCATCATCCAGGGATTTAGTTACCTAGTCATAAAAGGCCATCAGGTTGGTCTGGCAGGACCTGCATTTGATGACCCCGTGTTGATTTCCCCTGGGCATGATCTCTCCTGCTGGCCCCTCACAGATGTACTCCTTGATAATTTTTTCAAGGATTTTCCCCAAGACCGATGTGAGGCTTATGGGCCTATAGTTTCCTGGGTCCTCCTTTCTCTCTTTCTTATAAATGGGGACCACGTTAGCTAGTTTACAATCTCCAGTCACCTGGCCTGTGGACCACAATCACTCGTACAGCCAGGCCAAAGGCACAGCAATGACCCCTGCCAGCTCTCTCCACACCCATGGGTGGAGGGCATCAGGGCCCGCAGACTTAAAAACATCCAGCACTTCCAGAAGATCCCTAACTACATCTGCACAGAACCGAGGCCTGGCAGTGCTATCCCCAAGATTGCTCCTACCTGTGATGGGAGAGCTGTCCTTGTCCCCATCCAACAAGACAGAGGCAAAGAACTTGTTAAAAATTTTGGTTTTCTCATCTGGCGTAGCCGCAAGTTTGGCATTTGAGTCTTGTAGGGGCCCTGCCTTACCTGGTACTCTTGGCTTTAAGAGATCTGCAGCTCCATAGGAATTGGAAAGAAAAAAGATGGAAAACAAGGAGGCTGTTGAGCACAAAACAGAGTGAGTGGGGTGAGGAGGAGGGAGAGATGAGGAAGCTGAAGGAGGCAGGCAGAAGCAGCTGAGGTAAAGAAGGCAAAAGCAGGAAAGATAGGGGAACTGGAATGGGACAGCAAGAGTGGTGAATGTGGAGCTGTAGAGGTGTGAGCAGGCAGTGACAGCTAAGAGGTGAATGGGGGGCTTTAAGGGGCAGGTGAGTCTCAAGATGATGCCATGAGAAGGGATATTAGGAGAGTGAGGTGTGCTGCAGTCATGTTAGAAAGATGTGTGAGTGGGAAGGCAACCACAGGGACTGAGAGGGTGGTCCTGTTATGGCAAGAGGGGGCAGAGTTATTTTCCCTTACTTCAGCTGTCATTTACAGCTGAAGACTGGTCTTTTACCCTAGTTCTTTCCTCCTATTTTTATTTCCATTCTCTGGGCTCTCCACCCATTGCTCAGCCATTTCTATACTCTTAACAATTTCCACCATTAAGCCCTTTACCATGCTGTCTCGTCTATCTTTAATCTTAACACTTTCCAGCTTTCTCCCTATCCTCTTTTAGAAACTTTATCTCATTCTCTGACTCGCATTACCTTGAAGCTTTCTCTTTAGGGGAAGTAGGTTAGATTCAGAAGTCCTAGAATCCTTCTCTTCAGGATATTCCAGCCTATAAAAAGTTAGTAAATATATGCTTGGTTCATTATTTTGGTATCAAATGTAGCTGATGCTACTTCTGACTCCCCACAGCCCCTAGGTTGTTGCAGTCAGTATGCCAGAATGGATCATGTTAGGACTTGGCTATAGCAATGGCAGGCCCTATTCTCCTTCCAGGGTGTGAGAAAGGCAGGGTCACAAATTGAAGCTGCTGCTTATGGTGCAAGTGAAAACAAAAACAAGAGTATTCCACATAGACACAGCATCTTCTCAGGATTAATGACTGGCAGACCAGTTAGATACTCTTAATACTCCCAAGGAAATGCCCTATGACAATGACATTATTATTATTTTAACCAGGAGAAGGGAAGGTTGGGAGGACAAGAAGGCAGAAACATGGATTTTCTTTATGGGAGTTACACTTTCAAGTGGCACACGTGGGTCACCTCTAAAGAACTAATGCTAGCTGCTGTAGCCAGTCACATAACTCAAGTAATTTCTAACAGTCCATTCATAATGACAACGATTTTGAATTTGGTTTCATCTCTTTTCTTTACATCTTTCATTTTCAAGAATAAATTGTCCCTGTAGTGACTTGCTACCAGTAAGTATGTGATGAGTGCTTTGCTTATTACTTTGGAATGAGAGTAGCTCCCACTAGAAATCATGCACACTGTGTTTTGATTTTGTTTGATTGGTTTATATCAGGGATGTCAAACTTGCTTTCTGTCCTGGGCCAGATCAAGACCATGGGGCTCCTTGTTTGCTGGATCAAGCCCAAGGCACAAGAAGTTGACATTGTTGGCAGGACAGCATGTGGTGGTGGTAACGACAGCAACAGAGCATGCTGTGACAGCAGTGGCACGAAATGTGGCAGTGGCTTTAGCACCTGTACTGGAGCTGCCACTGGCATGGGGCTGAGGCCACCATTGTTTGCTCCATTGCCACTGCTACCACTTGCTCTGCTGCAACAGTGTGCCATATGCCAGAGCTGTAGCTGCTACTACCGTGTGCCCTATTGTCACAGTGACAACTCCAGTTCCAGCACAGGGCATGCAGCAGGGGCTGAAGTTGCCATAGTGAGCTCTGTTGCCACCTCCACCATGTACTGTACTGCCACCATTGCTGCTTTCTTATGTCCCAGTCTTGATCCAGCCCACAAGGAGCCCCATGGCTTGACCTATGGCACAAGGTGAGAACTCTTACTTGAACCCCTTGTTTGAACTCTTCTTTTCATTTTGCCTTTCTATATGCCACATCTAGTATTTCTCTCTCTAAGCTGATAGTGGGCTTGGCATGTTGTGACTTCCTAGTTAACAGGTCCTCTCTAGCATACAGAATGCAAGTCATCAAATTACGAGAGAGAGAGAGGAAGAAGTGCAGGCAGAAAGAAATGGTGGAGGGGGGAGGTTTGGACAGAAAGGAGGGGAAAAAATTTCTAGCTAGATAAATCATTCATAAAAAAAGAAGTGGGACCACAAGAGCTGACGGTGAGTTAGCTTAGTGGTATCAATATTAGGACATAACTTGCAAGTTGCTGCTGTGAAGCTAATTTTCTTTTGTGGGGCTTCTTTGTACCGTGGTTTCTATTTATAGCAGTACTAGCAGGTGGGGGCTGCTCCCTCCATTCTCCTTGTTACTGCCACCACCATCAGCCATATGGTGGCAGTAATGTTACCAGAGAGTCAAAGGGACTTAATGGCATCCCTGACCCTGTGCGAGTCTTCTTAGGTCTCAGGCCTCTAACAGTAACTTTTTCAAATTGGGAATCTGTTTCTCTGCTGCTTCCAAAATGGGGACCTGCATGCTCTCAAGGGCAATGACAGGTTTAATCAGTGATGCAGCTTTCAGATAGCAAAGTGTTCTTTATTTTGTACAACAGCCTCGTGAAAGTCCCTCCCCCACCCTCCTCATAAGCAGCTGGTGTGCATATCTAGCTTATTAGGAAATCTCATGAACTTGCATATGATCCTATGATAAAACTGAAATACTTCAGACTCTTGCATGGCCTGCTTGTCTTAGGGTACCTACAGATGTTAGGGGCCACACTATAACTCATGGAACTTTATACAAAGTGCCATGAGTTAGAGGGTGCCTGTCCCCCACTACCCAGTAGAATTTTGCCTGTTGGGTGGGGAGGGATCAAGCCGGTCTGCACTGGCCATGGCCAGCAGGTGAGATGCTCTAGCAACCTCCATGGAGGCTGCTGAACCACCCCTTCCTCTGTGTGTCAGTGGGGGAAGGAGCAGGCACAGATCAGCATGGAGCTGTCCACTGGGCTTTGCCTGGCCAGAGCTGGAGGTGAGGCTGGGGTGGAATGGAGCCTCCTTACCTTGTGGCCCCCCCCCCCCATTCCCACCCCTTTACCCTAGCTGGGGTATTGGGGGGGCCTAGGGTGGGCCCATGAGGTGAGGGGGCTCCATTCCACCCCTCCCTCCAGCTCAGGCTGGGCAAAGCAGCTGGCAGCTGTTGCTGCTGCTCTCAAGAAGCCTGGCTGGAGCTGGGGGAGGGGGCTGCTAAACACCCCCGCCTGTCTTCTTTGTATTGTGTTCATCTTCTACTTTTTTTTTTCCAGCAGATAAAACAAGAGTGAGAGTTGTGGACCTTGCTCTCTGATGTGAGGGTCTTCTGATATGACTCCATACTGAGCCAACAAAGCGCTAGTCTTTTGTCTGTTGACAAAAAGGTGCTTTATTGTTAGCTATTTTACAGTATTCAGTAGGTAGGCAGCAGTCACCGTTAAAAGATTTTTAGAGCCCAGGAACATATCAAAAGGAGAATAGTGATTATATAACCATGGCTGCAAAGAAAATTCTTTTCCATTTATCTGTATGATACAAGGTCCCTGCATATGCTTTATAACATTAATTTAGAACTCATGACAACTCTGAAATGACAGTCAGATGTTCCCCAAAGAATAACAGGGGCAACAGCTATGCAAGTATGACATGTCCAATGTAATCAATATGCTGCCTTAGTACTGGCGAGGGTGGCCACCTTTAGAGAATACATTTCAGTCTCCCTGTCCATTCTTTCCGCTAGCTCCTCTAGGGACTTTTAGCCTGTGGAACTTACTGTTACAAGATCTCACTCAGGTCAGGTGAAGCTTCTAAAAATGATTATATATTTTGCATGGAAGGGTAGAACTATCCAGTGATGTTGGAATGAAAACATAGTGGGAAGGAATGTAAATCATCATTCCTCAGCACACAACCCAACATCTAGCTATGCAGGTTGTTTAAAAAAAAAAAAGAAAAAAAAAAAAGGTACAAACCCAAACCCCCTGATAGTGGTAAATTAATCTCTAGCTACCTACTTAGGATCACCTCTGTGCTTGACCCATTGCCACTGTGGGGGGGAGGAGTTTGCTGGTGACACTAAGCTGTGGGGAAATACAACCATGCATCGGGGTAGGCTGACAATCCAGGTGGACCTAGACAGATTAGTTAGATGGGCAGACTAGAGCCAGATGCTGTTCAGCACAAGGAAATGTGAAGTCCTCCATCTGGGGAGGCAAAATCTGCAACAAACTTACAGGCTTGGTGGTGCTGTGCTAGCTAGCACCATATCCAAAAGGGACCTGGGGGTCAAAATGTGAGCCACCAGCGTGATGCTAGTTAGCAGATAAGCAACACGCTGGCGTGCATCAACCGATGCATCTCAAGCAAAACTAAGGAAGTTGTTCTCCTGCTCTGCTGGGCATTGGTGAGGTCGTTGCTGGAATACTCCATCCAGTTCTGGGCACCACACTTCAGGAAGGAATTGGAGAAGCTTGAGAATCCAGAGAAGAGCCACTTCCCGTATGATTAGAGGTCTGAAGAGCAAGCCATATGAGGAAAGGCTGACTGATATGGGACCGTTCAGTCTAGAAACTGTTCAGTCTTTGGGGTAGAGGTGCACCAATACATTGGTCTGATGTCAGATTGGTACTGATATGAAGAAAACTGGCTGTACCAGATATTGGCCCAATAATTTGGCCGACAAATGCCTGTGCTGTGCGCAGCCGCAGTGCTGCACTCAGGCAGTGAGGAGCACAGTCGGCAACATGGAGAGCTGCCTCCAGCTGGTAAGTCCAGGGAGTGGGGAGGGAAGGGGTGTGGGGGGGTACAGATCAATGCCCCCAGTGGTGAGGGAGGGGGCAGGCGCTGCCCATGTTGGGTGGTGGTGGGGGAGGTGGATCCCCAGCTTGTTGGGGGCTGGCGGCTCCTGCTGCTGCTTACATTCTGGGGGGTATGGGGGGGTGCATGCCCCTGGATCTGCATGAGGCAGGGCGGGCTGCAGCCAGGGCTTCACAGGGCTCTTCTTGGTGGGGGCTGGACTCAGAGCAGGCTCCAGTGGTGCTAGGAAGATGTTGTATCTACCCCAAGTTTTGCCGTTGCTCTGCTCCCAGTGCCACTGCTGCCAGTCACCTAGTGCAGCCCTGGCTCAACTCCCTGCCTCCACCCACATGCTGGGAAGAGCTGGGGCTGCACTGGGTGGCTCGTGGCGGTGGTGCTGGGAGTGGAGTGGTGGTGGAATTTGGGGTGGATGCAGCATCCTCCCAGGCCTGCTGGCACCAACTCTGAGTCCAGCCCCTGCTGAGAAGAGCTCTGTGTAGCCCTGGCTGCAGCCTGCCCCATGCAGATCCAAGGGGCACATGCCCATGCCCACCCTATGCCGTCCCAGTGTGCAAGCAGCAGTGGGAGCTGCCCCCACCATGAGCTGCGTCTTGCCCCCCCCCTCATCCCCAGCCTGGGCAGCGCCTGCCCCTGCCCCATCCCTCACTGCGGGGGGTGTTGATCTGCCTCCTCTATGCCCCTTCCTTCCCACTTCCCCTTCCATCCCCTTGTTGACTTCTTAGCTGGAGGCAGCTGTATCAGAAATCGGATCGGTATTGGCTGATATGCCTCCTTAAATATTGGCTATCGGTATTGGCCCCAAAAATCTCTATCGGTGCACCCCTATTTGTGGGGATTTGGTGGCAGCTTATAAAAAATCAGGGATGAGCATCAGGGGCTAGGTCAGGGGTGGGCAATTTTTTTGGGCGGAGGGCTGCTTACTGAATTTTGGCAAGCCATTGAGGGCCAGATCATGGACCAGATAGAATGACCTGGCGGGCTGTATCTGGCCCCTGGGCTGCATTTTGCCCACCCCTGGGCTAGGTGAACAACTTCACCAAAGCGCTCCAGGGGGAAACCAGGAGCAACGGTCTGGTTCAATACCTAGAAGAAGGTTTCAGACTGGTATAAGGAAAAACTTCTTCACGGTTTGTGTGATGAGACTCTGGAATAGACTGCCAGTGCAGGTGGTACAGGCACCTACCCTGGAGATCTTCAAAAGGAGACTGGATGCCCACCTTGCTGGGGTTATTTGACCCCAGCAGGCTTTGTTTCCTGAAGCAGAGGAGTTGGACCTGATGATCTCATAAGGTCCCTTCCAACCCTAAACTTCTGTGAATGCGTGAGAAGATATGTTGCTTCTTCATGAGCAGTGGGAGGGAGGAAGTGGCATGCAAGTGTATGTATGCACGCACATGCACACACACATGGAGGGGCAGGCAGGAGGCAGGTCCCCTCAGGCTCTGGCCCCAGTACAGCCCCTGGGGACAAGGGAAGGGGGGGTGCCCCACTCCCAGCTGCCGCCCAATCAGAAACACATACATACAATGCCTGATCAGGTTTTCTCTTTGACATGGGTGCACACCTGGAAACACAGTGCCTGATCTCACTTGCACACATGAGCCCAGCGGGGCTGAAGGGCACAGACTTTGCACCTGGGGGCAAGGGGCAGCAGGGGTTGTCTCCTGCCCTGCTTGCTCCCCACCCACCCCAGCCCCTGAGTGAAGGGGCAGCTACTTCCCTCACCCCCCAACTTCCCCCCCAGTGCCCTGTTCCAGGTCTTTGAGCCACTCCTTCCACCATTCTTGTCTCCCTTGCAATCCCTGCCCCGCTTGCTTCCCAAGCTACAGTACAAAGGAATGGGAGAAGCCTGGAGCTTTTTTTTGGCAAGACAGACCTGGGAACAGTATCGCTGGTGAGGAAAGGGAGGGAAGAAACAGCTTGTATCACTCCAGAACAGGAGTTATTTTCTGCCTCCCCCCACCAATCTCACTGCTGGTGGTGGCTGCATGCAGGCCTTCGGGCAGACAGCGGGACTGGGGCTTTGCTGCTATACTGAGGATTGGGCCCTTTGCTGCTCCCCTGCCATCTGTCCCTGGCATGCCAACATCTTCCAAGTTGAAGTTGTATAGTTTTTGGCACCCAGCCCAAAAACATTGCCCACCTCTGCTCTAGAGTAGTTCAGCCAATGTGAAAATTCCTTTTTAAAGTGAGCCAGCTCCCCTAAATTTTTAGAACTCTCTTCTAGTTACATTGCTGCTCCTTCACATCCACCTTTCTGTATAATTTACAGCATTGATTTTCATTTGTTGTTCTGCTGTGTGTCAGAGGCAGTGATGGAAAGGAGACTTGGCACAAAAGTCAATTGTGTGGTATTCCAGGGTTTTTTTTCTTTCTTTTTTTTCTTGTTTCTTACCTTTAAGCCCCTTGACATTAATAGCAGTGGATTATTTTTTAACTCTTTACTTTGTTGATTTCTATTATGGCCTTGTTTTTTCTCAATTGTCCCTTTTCTACTTCAATTTTAATCCATCCTGTCTTTTTCTACCAGATGCAGTTACAAATGTATTGCTGACATCATTGGCAGATGGTTTCCTCCAACCTGAATGTGTCTCATTATCTGTTATCTTTTTCTCAGTTCCTAGTTTAAAATAACCCTCACTGTCCTAAACACTGTCAGTTTTCTTTGCGAGTACTCTAGTTCTGCTTTGGTTAAAGTAAGAACTATTATTTCGGTAGCAGCCCTCCTATCCGTCCAGAGTTTCTCAATGCTTAATGAATTTAAAGCCTTCTTTTATGTTCTCTCCTATCCCGGCTTTGGGTTGTGATGTCTCCATGTAGCTAGCTGACCATTCACACAGATCATTTGGGAGTCAGTTTTCTAGTGGCCCTAGACCAGGGGTGGGCAACTTATTTGGGCCCAAGGTCACATAAGTTGTTTTGGTGAGCTGTCCTGGGTCACGTCAGCACCTGCCTTGCCCCTTTCCCCCGCCCCCCACAACAGCTCACCAAAACTCCATATGTGGTTTGGAGCCTGGGCAGTAGTGTTCAGGAGCAGGAGGGGTAGGTGAGAAAGGCAGGGTCACAAAGTGAAGCTGCTACTTATGGTGTGAGTGAAAACAAAAACAAGAGTATTCCACCCAAAATGACCTAGACACAGGGCACCTTCTGAGGATTAATGACTGGAAGACCAGTTTTAGATGCTCTTATACTCCCAAGAGAATGCCCCATGACAATGTCGTTATTATTATTTTGACTGGAATAGGGAAAGGTTGGAAGGACAGGAAGGCACAAATGTATGGATTTTCTTTATGGGAGTTACAGTTTCAAGTGGTACGCATACGTCACCTCTAAAGAATTAATGCTGGTTGCTGTAGCCAGTCACATTACTCAAGTAATTGATCACAGGGCAGGATCGTGGGACAGTGACAGTGTGGGGCTGGGTCAGAGCCATGATCTGCTGCCCGCGTGCCCCGCAGTGGCAGGTGTGGGTTCTCTGGGCAGGGTATGCAAGGAATGAATAATAGCTCTACTCTGCTCTGACCCCATGCTACCACCCCTCCCCCCAATCCTAATTCTAGGCTCAGATGCAGCTCCCCACTCGCCCATGCGCTCTTTCTGAGTGGCTCCTCTTAGCTGCGTCTTGGGCTGAGATCTTGGGGTAGTGACGCTGTAGGGCTGGTGTATAGCTGGAAGCCACTACCAGGCCTCCCTGGGGGGGGCTGCAGCACTCATGAGGGAAAAAGAAGGGCTGCAAGCCTTGCAGAGGAGGCTTAAGAGGAACTTGGCCTCTCTCCCCTTGCCTGCAGGTTGGGGAGAGAGCAGGTGGATCCAGTGGCAACTCCCCCTCCCACCACTTGCAGTGGCTGGGCTTGGGCTGGGGGAGTTGAGTGGCACTGGGGAACCCCCATCCTCTTCCGGCTTTTAGATTTCCTGAGGATGCCCACAGCCCCAGTAGCTTGGCCTAGGGTGGAGTGGTGCAAGGGCAGTGGTAGGAGCCCCAGTGAGGGTGTTGTCTGGGGCTATGGGCCAGTTTTTGTGGAGACTGCCCCCAGCCCCAGATGCAGCTCCGTATATTGCTGTGTCATGGAGACTGGCCCCAGCCCCGGATGCAGTGCCTTTACTGCAGCTCCTGCCACTGCTGCCGGCCCTGCACCCCTCCATTCTACCTTGCTGTACCCACGCTGAACTGATGGGACTGGGGGCTACTGCCACCATGTGAGCATCCAAGGGCAAGCTGTGGGCTGGCACAGGATGGGGGTTCTTCAGTGCTGCTGCAGGCTGGGTAAAACTGCTCCATGGGCCAGATCCAGCCTGCAGGCTGTATTTTGCCCATCTCTGCCCTAGGCTTATATTTTTTTCCATCAATCTAATTTAATTTGTAAGGGCTCTCTCCTAACTGTCTACCAACAATATTTACAATAATGTGAATGCACTAGGTGTCTTTTCATGATAATGCACTCACTAAGGTAGTTCTCAGCCTTTTTAGACTCAAGGCAATTGTAATGAGATGCATGGCTGGTGGGGTGGAGCACAGCGGCAGAAGGTTACGATAATAGTTGATCTGCTTAGGAACACCGGGTCAGCTGGCAGCAATGATTGGCTGGGCTCAGAGGAAGTTAAAAGGTCCCAGGGAAGGAAGCGGGGGAAGAGAGAAGGAGGGTGATATGCTAAGGGAGAACCACAGAGCCTGGGCTGTCTCTTTCTCCAGGTCTGAAGAAGGACCTGAGGTTTGATTTTTGTGATAGTTCTTTGCACATTTGCCTGTTTTGTTTGCTGTGGTGAAGAACTTTCTCCATGTATAATAAATGGACTGGAACTACAAGTTGACTGGCTTTTATGGGGAAGCTGGACTCTGGGTCTGCCTAAGGGACTGTCAACTCAGTTCAGCCACCCCTTAGTAGACTCAAGGTATGCCTAATAGTCTCAAGACACCCCTTGGAAAATGCCAACTTTTAGTTTTCCCTCATATTTTGACTACAGAAAAAGAAGAGAGGAATTTTTCTGTTGCAAAGAAGTCAGAAACACCACAATAAGGCAGAATAGTTTTATACTAAGAATTCCAGTTTCAAATCTCTGGTGTTATGTTGTGAATTGTATTTGCCCACCTAACACTGCTAACATGGTGTGGTACTCCACAGCACTCTTGAAAGGATCTTAAGGCACCTCAGGGTGCCACAGCACCCTGGTTGAGAATTGCTGCACTAAGTAAATAGTTCTTTTGTCACCAGTTAGCCATCCACTTTTATTAGAGCCTGCCAGCACTGTACAATGGCAGCCTCTGCCTTCTATCTATATATAACAGCACTCCAGAGGATCTGTATATTAGGATGAATTAACTTCCTTTGCTTCTATCAGAAAAGTTGGTCTTATTCAAAGGAAGTTACCCTTCTATTACATTTTGTTCCCTACACCTCATGAGACAAAATTACTGAAGCCGAGGATTGGAGAATCCAGATCTGAGGAAAACCCATTCATAGATTCATAGATGCTAGGGTCGGAAGGGACCTCAATAGATCATTGAGTCCAACCCCCTGCATAGGTTCAGGTGACCCCAGCTAGATGCTTATCTAACCTTCTCTGAAGACCCCCAGGGTAGGGGAGAGCACCACCTCCCTTGGGAGCCCATTCCAGACCTTGGCCACTCTAACTGTGAAGAAGTTCTTCCTAATGTCCAGT
>JAGPOW010003685.1:5639033-5650309 GCA_030014935.1 Caiman crocodilus
CAGAATGCAATTCAACAAGGAGAAATGCAAAGTGCTGCATCTAGGGAGGAAAAATGTCCAGCATACCTACTGCCTAGGAAATGACCTGCTGGGTGGCACGGAAGTGGAAAGGAATCTTCGAGTCCGAGTGGACTCCAAGATGAACATGAGTCGGCAGTGTGATGAAGCCACTAGAAAAGCTAATGGCACTTTATTGTTTATCAGCAGATGCATGACGAATAGATCCAAGGAGGTGATACTTCCCCTTTATCGGGTGCTGGTCAGATCGCACTTAGAGTACTGCATGCAGTTCTGGGCACCACACTTCAAGAGGGATGCGGATAACCTGGAGAGGGTCCAGAGAAGGGCCACTCGTATGGTTAAGGGCTTACAGGCCAAGCCCTACGAAGAGAGACTGCAGCACGTGGACTTCTTCAGCCTCCACAAGAGAAGGTTGAGAGGCAACCTTGTGGCTGCCTATAAGTTCATCACGGGGGCACAGAAAGGAGTTGGTGAGGTTTTATTCACCAAGGCGCCCCTGGGGGTTACAAGAAATAATGGCCACAAGCTAGCAGAGAGCAGATTTAGACTGGGCATTAGGAAGAACTACATCTATGAATCTATGAACTATTTTAGATTTGAGGCACTTCTCATTAGACTCAAGGCATCTGTCCAAAAATGCCAACTCTTCACTTTTACTCTTTTTGACTATGGAAAATTAATAGAATGATTCTTCTCTTACAGAGATCTCAGAAAAGACCACAATGGGTCAGGATGTTTTTGATGCTATGGGTTCCGATTTAGAAATCTCTGAATTTTCTTGCGAATCATGTGCAAGTGTTTGCATACACAACAGTGCTAAGATTTTCCATTACTTGAAAAAGGATCTCACAGGACCCTGTGTGAGAATCACTGACCACTAAAGAAAGGTTCCAAAGGGTTTCTTTAGATGTTGTATAAACACAAGCAAGCTGCCTTGAATAAAACAAATGACTGGCACAGCCATGTAATCTCCCAGCTCTTCCCCCTTGTTCATGATTTTAGCCATATTTATACATTAAACTAGGGTTGTGCACCTGGTGGCCAGCAGGCTGCATGCAGTGCACAGGGGACTAACTTGTAGCCCTTGTATTCCCAGCCAAAAGTTGCTCCCACCATTGCTGCAGGTGAAGTGGTGACCAAGATGTCTGGCTTCTGCCTCCTTCCTCCAGCATCTATTTCCTGTTCCTGTCACAGGTGGCAGGGCAGCATGGCATGACACAGCACAGCCTCCAATACTGGGGAACCCATGGCGTGAAGCAGGTGCACAATGTGGTTCGGCAGAGGAGCCTGCAGCTGGGGAGCTGATGCAGTGAGAGGCCGGGATGTTTGTAATCACAGTGCAGCTTGCCTGGTGGGCAGCCCTCATGGATGCAATTGGCCAGCCGAACATCAAATAATTGGCTCATCCTTAAAAGATCTCAGCAGAGATTCATAGATTCATAGACATTAGGGCTGGAAGGGACCTTGGAAGATTGACTCCAGCCCCCTGCCCAAGGGGGTCATAATCAGGGGTCATAGGATCCCAGCAAGATAGACATCCAAATGTCTCTTGAAGGCATTCAAAGTAGGTGCTTGAATCACCTCTGGCAGCAGTCTATTCTAAGCCTTGGGGATTGGACAGTAAAGAAGTTCTTCCTTATGTCCAGCCTGAAACGGTCACGGAGGAGTTTGTAACCATTCGATCTTATCATCCCTTGGGGCTCTCTGGTGAACGGATGTTCCCTCAGATCCTGATGAGTATCCCTGTTAAACTTATAGGTGGCCACTAGATCACCCCTGAGCCTGCACTTTTCCAGGCTGAATAGCCCCATGGCTCTCAGCCTGTCATCGTAACATCTGTTTTCCTGAACTCTGATCGTGCATGTGGCTCTCCTCTTCACTCTCTCAATCTTCTCCACAACCTTTTTGAATTGTGGGGCCCAATATTGGATGCAGTACTCTAGCTGTGGCCTCACCAAGGCCGAGTAGAATGGGAGAATGACCTTCTGGGATTTGCTCAAGAAGCATCTATGGATGCAAGCCAGCATTTTGCTTGGTTTACTAGCTACAGCATCACATTGAAGGCTTATGTTCATCTTGAGGTCAATTGTGACCCCCAAGTCCCTTTCATCCAAAGTGCTAGCCAGTGTAACACTGCCAAGCCTATAAGCATGCTGCAGGTTTTTCATCCCAAGGTGGAAAACCTTGCATTTTTCAGTGTTAAATGCCATCAGGTTCTTGTCTGCCATTTCTTGTCAGCCTGGATTACCTTCCTATCCTCTTGTTGCAGCTGCGTGCAAAATTTTTCCTTGTGCTAGGCTTTACAGCTTGTGTTTTTTGTTGGCATTGGACAAGCCCAGCTCTGGGACCAATTACAGAACATTCCCAGCTCACCCAACCTCTCCCTGAGGATTGGTGCTCCATACACATGCACGTAGTTCTGTCTTCAAGGAATAATTAGTGCCGAGGCAGCAGCCTTTTCTGTTTTGATTCTTTAGTAGCCTTTAGTTAAGCATTTGAATTGGAATTTTGTGGAAAGAGAATTTGCTTTCTAATTAGATTTCAATAACCAGGCACAAATGATTAATACAGAGAAGAGAATGGGTTTTGCTCTTTTACAAACATAAGGGGGTTGTTGCATGTTAGACCATACTAAATCTGTGGATTGTTATACAGCATAAAGTTCAATGCATGCTCTGAGGAATCGCACAGTACCATTTACTGCCTTCTCTGACTTGCTGCTAGAGGGCTGGTGAGCAGGGGCATGGCTGGGAGATGAGATGCCTGGGCTCCGTTTCTGCTTTGGGTAGAGGTACCTCTGGAGTGGGAGAGATCTGTCCTTCAAGGAGCCCCAAGTCGAGCCCAACCAGAAGGTGGACTAGTCTTCTGGAGGGTAACATTCTGTGTCCTGCTCCCAGTTCCTGCAGTCAGGCAGGCTGGGAGCCCCATTCCTTCCCACTAGTGGGGTGGCAGAGGGCTGTTCCCCTCCCTTCTGCCAGGCATTGCCTGGCTACCCATCAATCCTTGCCAACTTGATCTCCCAACCTTCCCTGAAGAGGGCTGTCCCTTTTGCCTGGCCTCAGGCAAAAGCCTTGGAGAAGCCTGAGGGTGGGGTGGGAGAGGTGAGGGGAGAGGGCTGTGTGATGGAAGCCAGTGCTTGGAGCCACCAGGAGTATGGCTGTGGTGGTGGCAGTAACATGGAGCCTCCAGGAGAGGCGATTCCATGCTTCCGCCATGCAACCTCCTCCCTTTCTGGTATTTCCATGCTCCAGCTTCCAGCTTTTCTGCAGCACATCCCCCTCTGTAGAGAGAGTCTCTGTGGCTCTGTGCTGGTGGGGGAAGCTGGAGCGTGGAGCCAGTGGGAGGGAGGTCAGGGTAGTGGGAGCACAGAGCTTGCTTTTTCCTCTCCGCTTTCCCAACTGCTCCATACTCTGGCTTTCCCTACCAGTGCAGAGCCACAGCTGCTGGGAAGGGGTTTAGTATAGCAGGAGCATGGAGGTTCTGGGAGAGGAGAAGTGTGCTCCACATTCCAAATTCCCTCCTGGCAGCTGTGACTTTGAAGTAGGCAAAGCCTGAGCATGGAGATGCTGGAAGGGGGCTTGGGACAGCAAGATCATGGAGGTGGCAGGAGCATGGTGGGATCACAGGAGCATGCTACAATCCCTGTCCCAGCATGAGAACCTGAGAGCACACCGTAAACCCTTTTTTGGCACTGGCAGGGCTCTACCTGCCCCCAGGCAGTACCACCTGCTGGGGAGTAGAGCTGAGAAGGATGGGTAGATGGTCCATGGAGCAGGATTGGGGCGAGGGCTGAAAGCAGTGCATCCTGGGATGCTGAAGGACCTAAATTATTCACCTTATCTCTGTGGGAGAATCCTGATGTTCCCGCAGCATGACCTGAGTAGCACAGTCCAGAGGTGCTCCTCACCTGAAATAGCATAACTCAGAAATGTTCAGACGACTCTTAACGTGTTTTCCCATTTTAGCACATGGATATTTGCATTTTAAGTGTCTTTAATGGCTTACAGGTAATGTTTAACAACACCCTAAATACTGCATAAACATAAAAAGACTAGTTAGGAATGAGTGCACATAGAGCCTGCTTAGGTGCCTCTTAACATCAAAGCTATCTAATTGCATTAGTATGGGTGCAGGGCTATGCTAATTAGCCCTGCCTGATGGCAGAGCCTGCCTGCAATGCTACATTAAGGCACCTATCATGATGTCTATTATGGAGGCAGTGTCGCGGAGCAGTCTGCCCTCTTGGCACTATGTTGCATGGCACTGTAGGAATGTTTGAGGGACATCAGCTGAAACCCCATTTTCCTTTTACAGCCCCCAGTTCAACTCCCATATGTGTAGTATGGTAGGAGTATGGGAACTGGTGTTCTTGTAGCTCGAGGCCTTTATTGTTTTGTGTTGCTTTGAATTCCCTGTTCATGTGTCCTGACTTCTCCTTACATCCTGTTGAACTGATTTACTTCAAAGAGCTCTGACCTGCAAATTTGTACTTCTTTGGTGAACTTTCTAGTCTGGGACAGCTCCCAATTGTGTAGCTCAAGAATTAAAGGCATGCTGCCAGCTTAATGTAGAAAGCTTCAAATTTCAAATACTCACATTTAATTGGAAAATAAAATAAAATTTGTTGGGCTAGGCACCATGTTCAGTCTTTTTTCAAGTTTCTGGTTTTCAAGCTACTGTTGAAAGTTCTGTTAGGGACTTTCAGGCATCTTTCTGGTCCTGGTTCTGTTCACTATTTTCCTGAATGACTAGGGTGACCTGAACAGAATGTATGCTTCCAAAATTTATAGACGACATGAAACAAGGAGGGACTGGCAGGACTTCGAAGGACAGGATTAGAATAAAAAATGTTCTTTGTAAATTGGAAAAATGCTTTGAAATCAGTAAGATGAAATTCAGTAAAGACAATCCTTAAGTACTGCGCTTTGGAAAGACCAATCAAGTCCACAAATAATAAACTGACTTGGCAATAATACTGTAGAAAGGGGCCTGGAGGCTATAGTGCATACAACTGAATGAGTCAACAATATGGGAAAGCTACAAGAAATACATTCTAGAGATCTACCAATGGGAGTCTTTTATGTAAGACATGGGAGGTATTCATTTAATTCCAGCTGGCACTGTTGGCAAGTCCCCAGCTAAAGTACTGTGTCCAGTTTTGGGAAAAACATATTAAGAAAGATTTAGATGAACTAGAGGGAGATCAGAGGAAAACAACAAGAATATCAGATTCAGAAAACAACCTGTAAGGAAAGATTGAAGGAATTTGATTTGCTTAGAAAGGAAAGGGCCAAAGAGGGATGTTATAATGTTCCACTGTGTAGAAGCGTGAATAAAATGCATTGTTGGATCAGTGGTTCATATTCACTAAGAATACTATAAGCAGCAATGGGCTTAATTTGGAGCAAAGAAGATTAGATATGAAAAAAGTTGTCTAACTATGAGAATAGTTGAGCATTTTACTGGCTACATACAGGAATTGTGGAATCTCCGTCACTGGAGGTTTTTAAGCAGCAGCTGGAAAAACCTCTATGAGGAATGACCTGGGTATGCTTATCCTGCCTCAATGCAGGGCAATGCGTGTACTTAACTTTTTGCAGTTTCATCTACCCATACATTTTTATTACCTCCATAACTTCAGTGCCCATAAAGGCTTTTTTCCAACTCCTTTAGGGTCATTTGCTGACTACCTGCACAATGTTTGCAGGTAGTGACCCTTGAGGCCTGGTAAGAGGTATCTGGAGATGCTTTAATATTTCTGGGCTCCAGAAAAGACTGCATAATTCACTGAGGGGCAGTATTTGATGCCTGTTTTTCTTTCTTTCTCCTTGTCTGCCTCTGTAGGGGTCATGATCAGTAGAGACCCTGATCCTGTTAAAATTTAATGCTCGGTTGGTAGTTAATAAAATGGAAGTTATTTTTTATCTTAGAATCATAGAATTATAGAACATTAGGGTTGGAAGGGACCTCAGGAAGTCATATAGCCCAACCCCCTGCTCAAAGCAGGACCATCCTCAACTAGATCATCCCAGCCAAGGCTTTGTCTAGCAGGTCTTAAAAATCTCCCAGGATGGAGAGTCCACCATGTCTTTGGGTAACCTGTTCCAGTGTTTTACTACCCTCCTAGTGAGAGTTTTTCCTAATATCTAACTTAAACTTCCCTTGCTGCAACTTGAGACAATTGTTCTTTGTTCTGTCATCTGCCACCACTGAGAACTGTCTCGTTCCATCCTCTCTTGAACCTCCTGTCCCAGGGGGATGCAGGCAGAGGGCCCGAAGTCCCCTCCTGTGGTGGGACCCAGGGCAGGGCCGACCCGCCCCAAAAAGAAAGAGAAAATCCCTGAGGACAGGGCAAGCTGACCTTTTACAGGGGAACAGGAGCCAGATGAACCATGCAGGGACAGATTGTCTGCATGGTTCGTCAGCTACTTTTATTACTGTCTGGGAGTGGTGCGGGCAGATGATGTCATCAGAAAACACCACCTGGCTGATTTAAAACCCAGCAGTGGGGAAATGACCAACGGAGCACCACCAAAGGCAGATGGCAGGACTGCTCCCCAAGCCACACACAGACTGCATTGGCAGCCTGGAGGGAACCCGAGCAAGGACTCATTGGAGGGGTCCAGGACCAGGTGAAGGGGTTACTACGGTGGCCCAGCAGGTAACCCCTGCATTGAGGGACCCAGGAGCCACAGATGCCAGAATTGTGAGTGGGACAGACTGAGGCCCAGTCTTTCTTTTTGCATTTTAATTTGTTACCTTGGGGCTCTGAGACAGGTAAAGGGGCCATGAGTGACCTCCGTGAACCAGGAGGAGCTGGGACAGCACAGCAGAAAAGACCTGGTGTATTTTCAGGGATGACCTAATGTCACAATGTCATCTCACAATCATCCCGGGTGAGAGGAGCCTGGGAGACAAGCAGGGTAAGAGAGGACAGGCGGTGACATCGAAAGGTGAGCCAGTGTTCCATCATCTGGCTATCCTGAAGGCTGATGCATGACTCGGGTTTAAGGGAAGGTGGAGCCCCAAGAACACCCTCTAGGAGTAGCGCTTGAGCTACAAGGAGCCCCACCACTGAAGGGAAAGATCAAGTTGCGGCAGGTGAGTATTGGGGCCTCCCTTGGGGTCAGTGTAACCAAGCATCAAGGCCACAGGAACACACCCGATAGCCAGCACTGGATGCATGCTCCAAAGCGGCAAGAGAGCACCCATATGAGGCCAGGTAGGTGCACTCCCCTTCAGGTAGTTGAAAGCTGCTATTAAATTCCCCCTCAGTCTCTTCTTCTGCAGACTAAATAATCCCAGTTCCCTCAGTCTCTCCTCAGAAGTCACGTGTCCCAGTCCCTGAACCATCTTTGTTGTCCTCTGTTGGACTGTCTTCAATTTGTCCTTTTTAGAGTGGGGGGCCCAAAACTGAACACAGTCCAGTACTCCAGATGTGGCCTCACCAGTACTGAATATAGGGGAATAATCACTTCCCTTGACCTGCTGGCAGCACTCCTACCAATGCAGCCCAATATGCTGTTAACCTTCTTGGCAATAAGGGCACATTGTTAGCTCATATTCAGCTTTTGGTCCACTGTAACCCTCAGTCCTTTTCTGCAGAGCTGCTGCCCACAGTCTACATGTGGACACCTCCTGAACCATAACAGTTGTGAACTAGTTCCCAGACAATGACATTTTTGGAATGGTTCAGTTG
The DNA here is from genome assembly GCA_030014935.1 of Caiman crocodilus. NCBI lineage: Eukaryota > Metazoa > Chordata > Crocodylia > Alligatoridae > Caiman > Caiman crocodilus. The sequence goes on from JAGPOW010003685.1 coordinate 5,646,754, forward strand.
TTGCATGCGTCCACACCTTAAGAAGGATTGATTGGCTGGCTTCGGCCTGGTTCAAAAGTGACCTGTGCTCTAACCACCCACTCTCCCACTTCAGCTGCCTCCGCTCATCAGTGTGCCAGGAGGATCTGTGCCACCACCTGGATACCATTGTGTCTTGTGGCCAAGGTCAGTATGCTCTTCCACAAATTAAGCCTCCTATTAGAGTAGCCATCCAGGTCACTAGGAATATTCTTCAGAGAATCACAGAAAATTTGGGTTGGAAGGGACCTCACTCCTAACTACTTTAAAGGAGAAAAACCCAGATTTTCCCCTTTGAAGTAGCAAAACGTGGTGTGCCCACCTTGCTTCGAGTACCCGCTCACGTGCTGTCTTGGTGCAGGCACCTGGTGATGGGCACAAGGAGGTTTCATGTAACCTCTGACAGGGACCCCCATAACCCTGGAGAGAGCCCCAGAATTTTCCTGCCACAACTTTGAGTATTCCTTCAGTGGTGGGATTCCCTATTGGCAGTCCCTCAAGGTTGGGTATTGCTTCCAGAGGATATTTGTGGGGCTCTACCTCCCCTACACCCCTTCATATGCCAGCCTCTGGCAGGCCACCTGATCTTGAGGCAGTTGGCCCTCCTGTCTTGATGACTCTTACCTGTCACCATTTCCAGGTAATGGATTTTTTTCTTCTTTTCCTGATGGACTCTGACTCCTTTGGTTATTTTCCTCTCCTGCGGATCACCCTTACTTTCCGTCAAGTGACTGCTGCTTCTCGCCAACAGTCCTTGGTGTCTGACAGCTTCCTGGACCCTTCATTGATGAGTGGCCAACCAAATAAAAAAGTACAAAGACAGACAAAAGGCAACAGAGGAGCAGGCACAGGTTAGTAGGAAACAAAAGAGGAAAACCACACTGGAAAGAAAATAAAAAGTAGGTGTGTAAAGGAAAACTTAAGATAAGGCTGGGGAGCCTCATTAGATGGAATCTGCCGAACGCCTGTGCCTAGTGGCGTCTCAATGCAGTTTGGCTCTCTGCCCTGATTGAGAGCTTCCTGGGTTTCTGCCCCATGGCTAATTATCCTCCCCTGACCCGGTTCATACATGCCCGGCATGGAGAGTGTTGTCTGCTTCCTGATCTTCCCCCAGCTCTTCTGGGAGCGGGGTCCCCCCCCCACACGCATATGCTGGTTCCGCCCATGACTGGCGTGGGGTTCTTTGGCAGCTGTTGCTACCTGGGCGCTCCTGCCTGGTTGGCATCTCTTTTACTGTACCAGTGCTGATTGCCACCGGCATGGAGAGCATCCACAGCTCCTGCTGCTTCTCTCTCTCTCCAGCTCCCAGCTGGTGCTAGTTTTTTTTATCCTGGACAGCTGGTAATCATCCATGATGTCACCTGCTGGCCTCAGCTGTATATAGGCAGGGCTGAGAAACTGTGCGGGTCTTTCTCGTTGGTGTCTCTCTTCTGGAGACTGGAGCCCTAAAGTGGGTAAGTAATCTTCATTTTCTGGGGTCACGGGTTTCTGGGGACACAGGTGTCTTCTTGTAGGCTGGCAGAGCTCCAGTCTGCAATGAGCTGCTTGGGGATGGGGATTGCAGGGAGGGGGCACCACATGCATGTACATGCACACATGGCTGGCAGTACAGCCAGACAGAGTGATGGGAGCAGCCCTGGCAGCTGGATATGGCCAAGTCTGTGGAACGGGGGAGAGGGCTGGAGGGCTACTGTTAGGGGACAGGCTGGGTATATCCTTTGGCAATGTGTTGGAGGGGCATGGCAGAGTATGAGCCTCCCCAGATTTCTGTGCTTACAGCGGGGCATGGGGCTGCAGACTGGCAACAGGCAGGAGCTGCCTCCATGGCCCAGTGGGTGAGTTTTGGTGAAGAAGGGTGGAATGCGGCAGAGAGACTTGATGCTGCTGCTGCTGCTGCCACAGCTGGAAGCCCCATGCCAGCTGTGTTGCCATGGCTGCCAAGGTGAGGCACCTTCTGCTTATCCAGCAGCAGCAGGAACAGTGGTGGTAGCAGTGTGGAGTTGTGCCTCCCGACTGTGGCAGTGGGCCCGGTTGCCTCACCTTGGTGGCCATGGTGGTGTGGCTGGTGCAGGGCTCCTGATGGCAGGGCTGCTTCCCAGCCTGCTGTGCCCTCTTGTGCTGGGTCTTGCTTGCTGGGCCGCAGAGGTGGCTCCTGCCCAGTGCTGGTTTGTTCAGACTGTAGCTTCATACTCTGTGGTCAGCACAGAAATCTAAGGTTGCATATTCCCCCCCATTGCCCTCCATCACCTATGTCCTATGTCTACATGAGAAGAAAAACCCGCAGCATCCTTATAGGCTTGGCCGTGCTACGCTGGCTAGCACTATGAAAGAAAGAGACTTGGGGGTCATCATTGACCACAAGATAAACATGGGCCTGCAATGTGATGCTGCGGCTAGTAAAGTGACCAAAATGCTGGCTTGCATCCACAGATGCTTCTCAAGCAAATCCCAGGATGTCATTCTCCCCTTGTACTCGGCCTTGGTGGGGCCGCAGCTGGAGTACTGTGTCCAGTTTTGGGATGCACAATTCAAAAAGGATGTGGAGAAGCTTGAGAGAGTCCAGAGAAGAGCCACGCGCATGATCAGAGGTCAGGGAGCAGACCCTACAATGACAAGAGCCCTGGGGTTCTTTAGCCTGGAAAAGTGCAGGCTCAGGGGTGATCTGATGGCCATGTATAAGTTTATCAGGGGTGACCACCAGTATCTGGGGGAACATTTGTTCACCAGAGTGTCCCAAGGGATGATGACTAGGTTGAACAGTCATAAACTACTACAAGACTGTTTCAGGCTGTACATAAGGAAGAATTTCTTTACTGTCTGAGCCCCCAAGGTCTGGAATAGCCTGCCACCAGAGGTGGTTCAAGCACCTACATTGAACACCTTTAAGAGCAAACTGGATGCTTATCTTGCTGGGATCCTATGACCCCAATTGACTTCTTGTCCTTTGGGCAGGGGGCTAGACTCAGTGATCTTCTGAGGTCCCTTCCAGCCCTAATGTCTATAAAATCTATGAAATCCACACACCTCCTGCCTCACACACCCACTTGGTGCAAAGGGAGAGCTGCTGCTGAGAGGAAGTAAGTTGAGGGTGGCCAGGAGATATGGGTTGGGAGTGATGGGCATGGGCACAGCTGGGGGGGCTATGGCTTGGGTGTGGGGGAAAAGCATAAGCATGCAAGGGCTGCTCAGTTGCACAAAGCAGCAGGGGGAACAGTTGCAGCTGGATCTTTGTCCTGGTGAGTGGAGTGGAGAGGCAGAGCTCTAATTTATTCATGATAAAACCAAAATCAAATGCCAAAATACATAGGTATTTAGTAATTTTATTATAATGATTGAGGCACTGGTAGGCTTCCAAATTGCTTTAAAATTCCAAATATATCTATAAAACATTGTGTTCAACTGAGACATACATACGTCATACATACACATATACATACATAGACTTCTAGTAAAGGAAGCAAGAGAACTAAACTGGCTCAGTGACAATAATCTAAACATTTCTCTCTCTTATTTCTTTCTTCGATTTATAAACAAGCTA
>JAGPOW010003685.1:5650807-5667673 GCA_030014935.1 Caiman crocodilus
TAGCTTGTTTATAAATCGAAGAAAGAAATAAGAGAGAGAAATGTTTAGATTATTGTCACTGAGCCAGTTTAGTTCTCTTGCTTCCTTTACTAGAAGTCTTGCCCAGAGACTGTTCATGCTGTGCTGACTGTCAGTCCCTTAAAAATATTTGTCATGAGAATAAGAAATTGGAATTGTAACACATACTTTCTAAAATAGAAAATAATATGCTATCAGACCACAAATGTATGCTTAACTTACTGCAGAGCGTCTGAATTTTCAGTTTATACGCTTAAGTTCAAGGCTGTAAAACCACATGGACTGTTATGTGTATCACTTTCTTGAGGTGTCTAAGGCTCTGAAGATCCATATAGCAGTGTGGTTTGACCTGTGGTCCAGTATCCAAGTCTCAGAGCTTTGAGTTATACCTACATTTGTAATTTAAAGCCAGGTTTTTTTTAACTCAAAGCTTCTTGGTTGTCCTTTGGATTTATTGTTAAGAAAATGAGATACTTGCTAGCACAAGGCCAGATTTATTTTTGTAGTCCAGCCTGTGTAGATGGCTTTCTGAAAGAGAGAAATCTGGTGGAAAGAGTTCTTGGAAAATACTCGCAGTACAAAATGGTTCCCTGAGTTGTCTGTTGGCACGTATCTGTATGGCCCCCAGTGAGCGAGAGGCCTTTCAAGGGAGGGAAAGCACTGTATTTCGCTGTTCTGAACTTCCAGAATAGGGGAGTTACTGCAGCTGTGCATAAATTATCGCAGCCCTGTTCACTGTGGAGGACAAGACCAGAATATAGGAAGCACAAATTTGTCTTAAGATACCCGAGTCTTTCCTTTTTCTATGCTTAGTCGAACTGGGCCAGAATGCAACAACCAACAAATTGTACCTGCTAAGCATGGGACTGTGTAGGAAGAGGATCACAGCAGCTGAAGATAGTCATCCCCTTTCTTATTTTTAGAGTGAGTTGTCTGCCTTGTGGACTGTTGTTAAAAGCCCCAAGATAGTTATATGCTAAATTAACTGGATTTAATGTTGCTGCTGCTGATTTAAATATTTTTCTTTCTGTTTGGGGAAGCTTGTTCCTGATTTCAGCCTGTTCATGATGGGCTGCGGAGGTGAGACATCAGTGAGAGATGCTGTAGTTTAAAAAAAAAAAAAAAAAAGTGTGGGGTGGCAGGACAGGTTGTGGGAGAGAGTCTTTGCTTTCAGAAAGCTTTACGGATGATGAGTTTATGGATCGCTAATGAAATAAACATCCTGGCCATAGCAATGTAATGGTCTTCAAGGATCAGAAAGACATTAGCATTTTGCAGCTGAACTCTAACATACAATCTCCAAACAGTCCTTTCCTCAAAAGATTGGCTGGGAGCTTTGGTGTAGACCCTGTTGCTTATCATTTTCTGGCTTCATATCTGTCTGTTCAACTTCAGGGCTACATCTAACATTCAGATTAACATGTCCTGTATTTTCTGAGCAGGATTTTCATTTAATTTCATGATAACTTTGCCGCCTTTGAGATTATTTGGATGGATGCTTACCTTAGATATCTCCACAGCTTGTGTTGTGGTAATACCCATTACTTGCTTATTGCATCTCATACCTTCAGGAGTTGGGGTTCTCTACAGTGGCCACTGTAATAGCAACACAATTGGATCAGGCCCCAAGTCTAGTAGGCAACTTTACTATGTCCACAGAGAAGAGATTATGACCAGTAACTATACTTGCTCTTTTTACTAGGAGTGTGCAAAATTTCAGTTGCTGATTTGATTTGGAGAAGATTTGGCCTGATTTTGGAGGCCAAATCACTGAATTGAATTGGGAGACAAAAACAGCCCCCTCTGAATCGATTCGGCAAAAGATTCAGAGATTTGGTGATTTGGAAGACAGTAATGTTGAGGAACAGAAACTGAGAAGAGGGAGGGTGAGCAGGGGGGAAAGACTGACATCTGTAACTGGCCAGTGACTGTGATCTTTCCCTGAGTCCCCTTCCAATCACAGTGCTCTGGGGGAGGGGTGCAGAAACAGCATATAAGCCTCTGTCTGCAGCCTTGCTGTCCCTTTTGTGAGCTGTTTCTGCCTGAGCAAAAGAGGCGGGTGGCTGGCCCAGAAACAGGTGGGTGGGCAGAGATCTAATCAGCACCAGGTAGGCCCCCTGTTACAGGCTACCATCCCTGCTGTTTTCATCCTGCTGTGCCTTAACACACACACACACACACACACACACACACACACACACACACACACACACACACACACACACACACTGGTAGGCTTCATTCCGTCAGAAGGGCCTACCGTCCCTGCTGTTTTAATCCAAATTGCCAAAAAATGACAACATTATGGGTATTTAAGTGATTATAATTATATAATCATAGTCTATGACCAAATCATCAAAATTCTCTGAATAGGCACAGAATCTTCCAAAGCCGATTTGGCTGAATTGATTGGGGACAGTGATCTGAATCTCTGAATTGAATCACCGTCCTCTGAATTGACTGAATCCAAATCCAAATCTAATACTTCCCTATTCACACAAACCTACTTCTTACCTGCTCTCAAACATGATAACATAACTCACAGGTGTCACTGGGAACGGACATAACTTTGGACAGTATTCCCACTCCCTCTCCTTCATTCCCTCAGGCTTTTATTTTGCACTTCTTCTGCCTCTTGTTTTGTTTTCCTCTGACAAGGTGGAATTCTCCTTTGCTTGCTACTAGCGTTTGGAGCTGATTTCCTGATTCTCTGCCCTTCCCAATGTTGTCATTCTCTGAATGAATGGATCTCAACCAGTCAGACATGGGGGCTTTGCAGGTGAGCTGCAAGACCAGTTGCAGGGAAAAGGGGGCATCCAACCCCTGATCTTTCCTGTACCACCAAGTGGTATTGTGCTGAGGAACTTGACATAGGCTAGATCTGCAGAGGAAGCAGTAAAACTGCCTTTATGTGGTATTGTGGGTGGGCTAATTAGTTATACCTCCATTATCAGCAGCAATGGTGGTGATCCATCATGGCTGAGGATGGTAACTCCTGTGGGTAAATAAAGCGTTGTAGATGAGGCTGTTGATGGCTAAGAAAGCCAATCCTAGAGCCACAGACTCTCTGACAGACACCACAGGTGGTGTCTAAAGGGGAGGTTGGACCACAGATTTTTCGGTCTTGTTTCTTTTCCTCCTTCTTCTGTCATTTTTCTGCCTCCAGAGTGAGATGGTTTTCCTTAAAGGAAGATGTACCTTCTCTCACAAGACATCACCATGTAGCCCTGTCCCAGGCCATTTTTTTCCCAATTTGTGATGTCAGCACCATACTTAATGTTCGCCTTCAGGGTGTCTTTGAAACACTTCCTGTGGCCCTCGCGTGTCCGTTGTCCTTGGCTAAGTTGGGAGTATGATTTGGTAAACATGCATCAGGCATGCACGCACGATGCCCTGTCCACTGCAGCTGATGTTGAATATTCAACGCTTCCATGCTGGTGGCATTAGCATTGGTGAGGACACTGACATTTGTGTAATGATTGTTCTAATTTATGCCAAGGATCTTCCAGAGGTAGCACTGATGAAGGTGTTCCATGCTTTTCAGGTGGTCCCTGTAGGTCACCCAAGCTTCACAGCCATAGAGGAGAGTTGGGGTTACCACAGCTTTATATAATAGGAGCTTTGTTTGAATCCTGATGTTGTGGTCATTGAACGCACACCGATATAGTCTTCTGAAGGCAGAATTGGCACATCAGAGCCTATACTTTATCTCCTCACCCATGTTGTCCTTCTTTGAGAGATGGTTGCCAAGATATGCAAAGAGTTCAACATTCTCCAGCTCCTGTCTGTCAATGAGGATCTTTGCTGGGGAAGTTAATTAGCCCAGAGCAGGCTGGTGGAGCACCTTAGTTTTTCTGATGTTAAGGGTCAGTCCCAGGCACTGGTATGTTTGAGAAGAAGCAGTTAAGGGCTGTCTGTACATCCTCCTCACTATATGCAAAAACAGCACAGTCATCGGTATGCTGAAGTTCTGCAATCAAGGCTGATGTAACTTTGGTTTTGGCATGTAGGCGGGAAAGATTGAAAAGGTTCCCATCCATCCTGTACTCGATGCCAACGCCATGTGGCAGAGGTCAAGGATGAGCTTTTGTAGCTCACGCGATGCTCAGATACCTACAGTATACATTCCTTCCAGTTCTGTCTAAACTCCTTCCCACTCAACAGTGGTGGTAGGAGGGGTGTTCAGTTCTCTTTGTGGTGGTGAAGTTCAGCTCTGGGATCCTGAAGGGTCACAACTACTGCTCTAGATGATCATTGAGCTTATGTTTAGATGGAATAAGCATTTAGGATTGTCCACACTGTCCTTTTCAAATGCATTGACTGCCTCAGGTTAATTGCTAGACAATGAAATGGAAGGGAAACGCACTGTAATGAAGACAAGTCCCAAGAGGTTCTTGGTGACCTGCTGTTTCTCAGTACAGTGACAGTGGTCATTTCAGTACTGTCTGAGCACCTCCTACACATTTAATGAACGTGGACACTGAATTCTTCTGGGTCGTAGGGAAGTATTGCCATCTCAATTTTATACTTTGTGCAAAGATAGAGGCCTAAATCCACAAAATTATCAAAGCACTTAACTCTCACTGAAATAAGCAGAAATCAGGTGCATACATACATCTTTTGTGGGTTGAGCCCTGAGCAGCTTCTTTAAGGCTAGGGACAGACATCACGCATAAACCAGTATAAGTGGTCAAAAACCAGTTCAAATTTGTAACATAACAGAAGTTCAGTGCATATAAACTGATTTTGGCTATATTGAAAGTGGTTTAAGATAAACCTGGATGGATGTTGTATCAGACCTAATTGATTTAGGGTAAATTGGTTTACTGAACCTGTTCCAGATCCCCTCCAAGATTCAAGTTGACTTGCAGTCCCTCACCATCCTAGGATGCTTTGCACCTGCCCTACAGCCCTCCTCTCACAGGGTTGGTGGGCTAGCCTTGGCCCAACCTGTCTGCTCCAGCAGAGCAAGCAGGTATATTCTAGTGTCCACTCACTGGCTTCTAGCCTGGGACACTGCGGGCATATAGCTGCATTTCCGGAATCAAAAGTTAATGTCTGTTCACTTGCTTATCAGTTCAATCTATGCAGTTTAGACTAACCTGCAAAGATTGAATTGATTCAGCCTTGGGCTTTCTGACTCTGTATTTAGTCCAAGAGTATAGACAGATACAACATTGTATTGCCATCAAGGGATACCAGTACAAATGCTATGCTGTAACCGAGTACAGCATGATTCTGCATGATTCTGTGATACAAACATAACAAGACTGCTCCAACCTTAACCCCGCTTCATTCAGGGTCCAGGCTAGGGCAGTTTAACTCAATTGTATCTCTTCAGGATCATGCAGATGTAACAGTTACAGCACGATGTACACTGCTGAACAGAAACACTCTCTCCCCTTTTAAAACAGCTAATATGTATATTTGTCCTTTCCCAACGATTGCACAGGATGTATATGTGCAATTCATATACTCTCACTTCCCAGGTCAGTACCTTAACCACATGGTTCCCCTTCCCTACAGGCCTGGCAGGACAGAAGAAAACTCTGTAATATGATCCTTTGCTGCTTTGCTCTTTGAAGTCTTTGACTGTTTGATGTGTGACTCTTGCAACTCATTCTCCCCCACCCACAGATACTGTACGTACATAGTACATCTTGAATTCCCTGAAGACAGAATTGCTTTGAGTCATGAAAACACTAATGAATGTTCCTACACATTTTAAAGCAAAAAGTTGTGCTTGTGTGTTTATTTTATTTTCAAGGGATCACTGTATTCTAACTTATATTTTATGATGTTTTGCCTACTAAATCAGGAACTTCATCAAAGCATTTTTATCTAAAAGCTATGGCTACTGATCATGTGTGGTTGAAATAGTAAGATAGTGTTTAGCTGTTTGCATAAAATTGTGCAGCAATTACGATGAAACAAAATTCATTCCAGGATTCTGCTGATTTCCATGGTAACCTGCATTCAAAATTAGGACTATTAAAAAGCTGTTTGGAGTAAGAAAGCATGTTTTATTCCTTATTAACTGATACATAGTATAGATTTGACAAAGTGGTTTTTGAGAGGGTGGAGGGAGATGGCCTTATTACTTGTGATTTCAGTCAGACTGTGATGCCCATGAAATCTTGCATAAATTTCCGTAAGAAGATGCTGTGTCTCAGGAACAGCAGCTTTGTCATGACTTTGCTCGCCTTCTACTTTGCATTGCATAACAGATATTTATATATTTTTTTGACTGTTCTGACTAACAGCAATTAGTAAAGGGGAGAAGTGGTTGTCACATGCAGAATTCCCAGGTTAGCAAGTCAACCTATTATTAGGTACATCTTGAATGCAGTACTATTAGGTTCTGCGTCCTGCATACTGAAATGTCACTTATCCTTCTGGGATTGTTGAAACTTGAAGAGAGTGGTAGAAAAGACTAAGTGATCACAGATATGGTCTAAATGTAGTTTTGTCAATTGAAAATGGCCAAAAAAATCATGAGTCAGGGTTCTAAAACTGACTTACAGAATATGATTAAAAATAAAACGATTGTTGGATTCTTTTTATTTTTCTTCTGTGTGATTTTTTTTTTTTTTTTTAAGTGGAGAGGTTTGGCAACACAGTGGAAGTTCTAGTTATTGGCATAAAAATGCAAGCTTATTTCAATAAGTCATTCTCCAGTGCAATGGAAAGGGAAAATACCTGGGTATCTTGATGATCTTAGTGATCAGTCCTTAGCTTTTGATTTTCTAAGGAATTGTTACTATTTTCAGTTTTTCTTGTTCTACCTCTAACAAGTATATCAAGGTGTACAGAGTGTTGAAACAACTGAAGTAATATTATCTCTATATCTGTTTCCTTCAGGCATTTCTACATTATCTCACCTTGGTATCTTATCGTTGAATTAACATACAAAGAAACTATAACAAAATGGGTGGGCAAAATGCAGCCCATGGGCTGGATGCAGCCCTGGTCATTCTATCCGGCTCGCGGGGCCCCTGAAAACTTAGAAAATTAATATATATCTGCCCCTGACTGCCTGTCATGCGGCCCCCAGTGGCTTGCCAAAACTCAGTAAGTGGCCCTCTGCCTGAAATACTTGCCTGCCTCTGAACTATAAAAATCATAAGGTCAGAATTATCTTCAACAATTTGTTTTTGTTTTCTTCCTTTTAGTTATTACTGCTTATTATTTCTTTGGATACCAATGTCTGGTGCTTGTTACTGTCCAGGCATTAAGGAAAGGATGTTTTTTGTCCTTTCATGTGACAGGACAAGACTCAGACAGTAGACAAAGATCAGCAGAAGTGAAGCAAATAATAAGCTTTCTTTAAAACTAGATTCACTATGCCAGCACAGCAGAAACGAGTCTCTAGTTTTAAAGAGAGCTTATTTTTTTGCTTCACTTCTACTGATCTCTGTCCATTATCCTGTTACATGCAGCCTGGGACAGAAACCATCCTTTACTTATGCTGGTCTCAGTTCTGCCCCTTTCTAGTTAAGTGGGTGTGCCTGACCTTCCCATGCCACCCCAAGTACCTGTAGCCTGAAGGGCTGTTATTTGGCTCCATCTGCTCCTTACACCACACCCAGGCCTTGCAGAGTTACTGTGCAGTCACTCTCTTGTTGGGGCCTTGGCCTTCTCAACTTCTACCCCTTTCTAGCCCTGGCGCTCAGATTCAGGACTGACTATTTCAGCTTTAGCTCTGTTGGTTGTTGGTACCTCTGGGCCTTGAGCCCATGTGTCCTTTGCACTGGGTCTCTGGCCCTAATCTCACACTTCTCTGTGGACTGGGTCCCTGGCCCTGATTCTGCCTTGCTTGGGCTGGGCCCGCAGGCCTAATTCCTGCCCTTCCTATACTTCAGCTACTTCCTGCAGGCTTCAGCTTTCTGTTTAAATCTACCACATGCCTCAAGCCCCTAGCTCCTGACAGGGCTCAAGACACTCCTGTGCGCTTAGGCACTATTGGGACCTTTGCTGACCCCTAATAGTCCCAAACACAAACCACTGGTTGTAAACTGTAACCAGAAACGTAAGTACTCTGGCTATAACTAAACTTCTAGTCTTCTGGCAGTGGAGGCTCAGAAAATGCTTTAAAACAGTTGTCAGGTTAAAATGGTATTGGGAGGGCCCAATTTTGGCCTGTCAAGAATGATGTTTGCTTTCTTTCATTTATAAATTATGGTGATTAAAATAAAAAAAGAGGTTCAGGACATTTTCCCATTGTATCTAAATCACTTAAGTAGACACTGGGCTTCTTATACATAATGACTTAATTTAAACCATGTGTCATTCTTCATAAAAAGAGATTATTGAGATTACTTTCCTCTTATCCCCAGACTGGTTTATGAAAGGTATAGTGCAAGTGTAAAGCTTTGTAAGGTTCAAAAGTGGGTATGTCAGATGTGGGTAGATGGCTTAAGCCTCTTAAAACTTTTCATTTATTAGTTATCAGGCCAAATCTGGTTCAGGCTGGTAGTTTCTAAAAAATGTTAACCCCCTGATGGCTGTTCAGCATCCTCTTAGAAATGAGTCAGTGCCCTGACTTCAGTTGCAGAAAGCAGATTGTTGCTATTAGCACTAATTGCCCCCCCAGCTAGAAGTCCCAGCTGACGCACCAAAGACTGAAGGGGCCTAGAAATGGTCTCAGGTCTAGAACTAAGGTCTCATTTGAAAAAACTTGGCAAGGTGGCAAGCCTGTGTAACGTTGGTCCTGCTGCTGTCCGCATTGCACCTATTTTATGAATATTCTGAATAGAAGATATCATTCACCAGTGTTCTGAACCTGATGCCTTCTGCCAGTACTACAAGTGTTTTGGGGAGGAAGGAGTTGTGGAGAGGTTGCCCTACAAATTATTGCAGATTTGGGAGCCTCTAGTTACTTACCATTTTTGTGCCTGTCTACTGCAAAGCACCCTTGTCATCATCAGACTGTGCTTATGACTTTTACTGTGCTAACGCTTCTGGAAGTACCTGCTTCTCATGAGTGATGATTCTTAAAATGGCATATTAGTGCTTATTATGGACACTTCCTGGAGATGAAACAACACTTCTAAGAGCTTGCAGTGTCAGTAAGTGATAACTCGGTTCAGTGGCCTAGTGCGTAGAGGTGGAGGGAAAAGGGGGAGGCGGGGTAAGTTATCTGGCATTAAGGAGGAAGTTTTTATCACCCACACATCTCTGTTCAGTGAGGACTAAGTCCATCTTGTTACCTGCTCATAACCATAAAGATTTTTGACATCTTTGGACGATCATATAACAGATATATAAGACCCATCAAGTTTCAGTTATTGAGCCAGATCTTTGCTTATTCAGAACTTGTCTCCATTCCCTCCCACTCCTGTTGCCATCACATCCTTTGCCGTTGCCCCACTGGAATTTAGATCGTCTTCAAAGGAAGAATGAATCTGAATTCGCTTTAGGAGAGAAAATGAAGCTTTCAGAGTATATAGCGAGAATCTGTGTAGGGGTGGGGAGAGAAGGGGAATGACTGAGTGCCAGAGACTAAGAAAGGCCTTTACCTTTGAGTCCATCTTCTTCCTGATGCCATTACAATATTAGAAAACTATTTTATGGAAGTTTATTTTTGTTTGTTTGTTTAATGACTAAGGCTCTGAGGCAATGCGTTAATTTTTTTAAAAATTCCTTAGCTTTTGAAATGCTGCACACTAATGCATAGTTGAAGCATCTCTTTCTGTTTTGAATTCATTGCTGAATAGATATTAACTAGTATTTGGTTATGTTGTTGTTGCAATAGACGTGTACAGTATTTTTGCAGCAATTTATTTTTAGCTTTTGGTACTAGATGCTTTTCACATGTAGGTGTTGTGTAGGGACTTCATAACAAGTTGCAAGCAACTCCCTCAAACAGGGAGAAGGTATGTTCTTTAAGTCTGAAAAAGGCTAGTATTTATTGTCCAAAAGCAATATGTACAAGTAAATGTCAATAAAGTATTAATGTTTTGTTCTGGTAAAGAAGAAACTGAAAAATTCCATATGAAGTGCATAAACCTGTTGAAATACCTCAGCTGAAGTGCAAGGAGCATCAGTAACGATGGCAATTCCAGTAGAGAGCAGCGTGCTGACTTGTCCCTTCCAAAGTGCGAAGGTACTCTTTGCCACTTGCAACTTACAGACTTTTCTCCTGTCCCAAATAGTTCAGGGCTCAACAGCCTTTTACTAACGGCAGGCCAGTGCTTGCATTTGGCTTCTGCTGTGAGCTGCTGTTGCACTGAAGCTGCCCTAATCACCCCAGGCTCAATGCAGAGAGTTGCTCTTTTGTCCCCCTGGTGCAGCCTCTGCTGAAAACTGTGGCAAGGGGCCGTTTCAGTGGCTGTGATAAGCAGAGGCTGAATTTGTGAGGGAGGAGGAGAGAACAGGGATGGCTGGAACAGCACGAGGGGATCAATGCGTGGTTAATGAAATGTAGACTGGATTAGACTTTTGTGCTAAGTACAGACTTTTTGGGGCATTGCAGGGGTTAAATCAATTCAAAATTTCTGACTGATATCAAGTAAGTCAGGGTGGGGAGGCTAGTTGGGGGCTGGGGGTTCAGTAGGCTGGAGGGAACAGGATCTGCCAGGGGATGGGGGGGTAGGCGTGACTCATGGGTGGGGGAGGCAGGTGTGACCCATGTGTGTGGTAGGGGGGCAGGCATGACCAGTGGGTGGGGGCAAGCATGATTTGTGAAGGGTAGGAAGGAGCAGGCATGGCCTGCCAGTGGGGTGAGGAGGGCAGGCACAACCTGCGAAGGGTAAGGGGAGCAGGCATAACCTGTGGGTAGGATGGGAGGCAGGCACAACCTGTGAGAGGTTGGGGGGAGCAGATGTGACCTGTGGGTGGGGTGGGTGAGGCAGGCGCATGACTCATGGGTGGGATGCAGTCATGTCCTCCCCCAGTGAACCCACACCCCCACCCCTCCTGTCCCTTGCCCCACCAGGCCTCAGTTCTAGCAGTGTCAAACACTGGTAAATGCAGCTGTACTCAGTGGCTTGTGGGATGGGGCTTAAGAGCACTGGCTTTGGGGGAGCAAGGGGCCAGGTAGGGGTCAAAAAACAGACCAATGCAAGGGAAGGGGGGAGTGAAAAGAGCAGCCCTGAGACTGGGGCCAGTGGCTGGGTTTTTGCATCCCCAGAGCTGCTCAGGGGAAGTGGACACAAGTTCCATGCATCTGTTTCACCTAAATTGAATGAGTTTGTTACTACATAGATCCAGGTTTATTTTAAACTGGGTTCTGCAATTTTTAGATTTTTTTTAAGACTGGCTTGTGTGCATGATACTTCTGTTTAGTTACAGGTTAGATTGGCTTTGTAAGTGTAAGGTTAGCATTGGGATGAGTTAAAATTAAATTGGGCGGTCATTTTTAATCCGATTTTACCTCCTGAATGTTTGTACTTAGCCTTGCAGGCTGGATCCAATCTCTTTATGAGCTCTATCTGGCCTGCGGGCTGTAGATTGCTGACTGCTGCCCAAAATGGACGCAAGGTACTTGTAGTATTTACCACAAAGTCAGGTAAGCCCCATGTACCTTGTCTAGTGGTGGCATGTAAAAAAAACTACAGTGCCATGTTGTCCTTCTTAAAGCAATACAGGTGGTGCTTGCAGCATTCGTTTTCAGTGAAGAAATGTCCTCTCTCCTTGCTGCTGTATCATTTCCCTGGTATCCTGTTGTCTTTCCACCCTCTCCTGAGGTCCGTCCCATTAGAAAGCCTGTTGGGCCTTTTCAGTTAGTTTGTCACCTGGACCTCTCTGGAAGTCTATGCTTCAGGAGAAACAAAGTGAATCCAGTTTAATTTGTAAAAGAAGGCAAGTTGAATTCCTGTAACTGGAACAATGATACACGTCAGTGTGTCGAGTCGGAGAACGTGCATGTAGTGGCTTTGCTGTTAGGTTTAGCTTCAGTAGTGATCCAGAAGAGGGAGTAAAGAGCAAGTTTAATGGGATTTACAGAGGAAACTAAATTAGGAGGAATCTTAGCTAGAACTGTCTGGAGACTTTGAGAGAAAACAGATTTTACTGGAAAATTCCAGTTTGAGCCTGAAGAGCTCCCATCTGAAACATCCCAGATTCTGTGAACTTCTGCTGAATCAGAGGTAGATAGATGCCCCTGCAATTCTTTCTGCATTCCTGGTGGGCAGCCTGCCTTCAAGGCTCTGTGGTTCTGGAGTGCATCTGCCAGATGGACTGCCCCTGAATCGAGGGTCCCACGTTTCTAGAGCCCTTGGCTCTGGGACAACTCTTCCAATTAACTGCCCCAAGTCTGGGGAGCCTGGGATTTTGTGGTCTGCCAGCCATGCCCTAGTATCCAGGCTGTCCGTCCTGGAGTTGAGATCCTGGCTTTTACCAGAACCATGGACTCTGGGATCCCAGGCAGCCATTCAGTGAAAATGCCTTTCTGGATAGTTCCCCTGCTGCTGTTTCTCATAAAGCAGAAATTCTGCTTCTGCTTTTCAGTCAGCTCTAATCATAACACCTGTCAGGACAGAGGAGTAATACAAAGAAATCTAGGAAGATTAAAACTGTGGGCAGAAAATAAAATGCTAATCAGCATGGAAAAATGCAATCTGCAGGGGAGTAATCTGAACCACATACTGAATGGGATATAAAAAAGAATTTATGGGTATAAAAACAAAGCCAGAAGTAACCTCAGAAAAGATGAGCATAAAAGAGACAATAAATTGTTCAAATAGGAATCTTTAGTTAAATCAGGAGTTTTGCACAATTGTCATTTTAGTGCCCTAAAGTCCTATTTGCCTCATTGTGCTTGTAAAAAAACAAATTGCTGCTGTTTTCACTAATCATTTATTTGAAGAGGTCAGTTGTCAGTCTCTGCAAGAGCTCATGATCGGGACATCCAGAACTGAACTGAGGTGATTGTCAACATGAACTAAAAGGGGCAAATGTAAGAATTTCTAAATGAGATGCTCCTAAATTAAATTTTCAGTCACACATTAACACTGAGGATGACTAACCTTTCTTCAGCTCTTGATATGGCTGGCTCAAGGCTTGGGTGTCTCTTTGGGCATGCTTTTTAGCTTAACAAAATTATGTATCAAATCCATGCTACTGAGCCCAATACAGGGATAGCTAGTTGAAATTGTCTGGTTTGTGATATATGGGAAGTCAGGATTACTTCTGGCCTTATGTTCTTTGAACCTATAAGCAAATTCTCTATTGACTTCTCAACTGAAATGGTGTTAGTGGCTATGCTAATTTCTAGCAATGCAGTTTTGCTACCAGAATCTTGCTTTCATGGTGAGGAAGCTACATCACTCAGTGCAATTTGGGGGAGGCTTGCTTATAATAGTAAAATCAAAGTGTGGCATTTTATAAGCATTCAGAATGGTAACACTGCTACAGTGGAAGCTTACTTGAGTGTGACCATAATTCTCACTGGGGGATTCCTACCCCAAAATCGTATGTTTTTAAGCACCAGATTTGTCCCTAGCAGAGTGCCATTTGAAGCCAATGGAAGCCAGGTATGCAAACACTGAAGGACCATCTACAGCACACTGTATGTTGACCTTTCTGTATTATTTCTACCCTGCTAAACCAAAAGGTGGCAGCACCATTCACTAGTTTGAGGAAAAAACATCCTTTCTATAGCTAGTTCAACTTTGCAGGTTTTGTTCATAATTATCTTCTGTTCTGCATGGCAAATAAAAACACCATTTTCTATCCTTAACTTCTTGTTGGTTTGTCTGGAAATAACCTTGGTAACTGTTTTGGATCTAGACCTAGAATTTGGACTACCAGATTACTAGAATCCAAGATGTGAGGTCCTCCCTTCCCATTCAACACTGGGGAGAAATCTCATCTGGGATTTGATTACAAAGCTGGTGTGGTAAGAGAGACACAAGCAGCTTCTGCAGGTCTGGCCCCAACCTGGGCTTAGGGTCAGAGTTGAAGCCATTGTCCTTGTACTGCCTCTGCCCTGCCTCTTCCCTCCGGCTGCCTGTGCTGCCCTGCTTCCCCTCCTCCCTCCCCAACCCTGCTGTTTACCCTCAGTCACGTCTCTGGCTCTGGCCCCCTGTAGCCTAGGGCATGGAGCACAAGGTAGCCCTGGTCCTCATCCAGCCAGGCAGCAGCAGCTGTAGCCCCAGCCGCTCTGACTCCAACCCAGGGCCAGACCTGGTGGGTGGGCCAAAACCATAGCTGGAGCCATGACAGAGGGTAAGCGGTAGTGGGGGGGAGGGGTCAAATGGTAGGAGGGTTACAAGCACTGAAGGAAGTTCAGGCAGTGTGGGGGCAAATGACAAGGGGCAAGGTGCAGATTAGTGCAGGTACTGCAGGAAGGGTAGGCTTGTGTCCCATGTTGGAGCTGGAGATGCTGCTGCTGCCACATGCCCCATATTGAATCTGGCCCATGAGGATTTCTGCAGTTTGGATCCAGATCCAGCCAGGGGTGCAAGACAAGTTTCACAATCCTACCATACAGGAGCAACCCAGAAGTTTGTTTAATTTAATATCCAGAATATGGCATGAGTCAGTACCCAGTGCTCCAGGAGAAGTTGCAAGAAATACTATAGTAGACAGATATTGAATAATCTGGCTTCCACATTAATTTTTCTCTTAATTTAATTTCTAACTATTAAGGATTAAGACTTGAGTTTGAACATATCTTCTAAAATGTATTTTGTTAAACTGTTTTAACCCTGGATATTCTTGTTATCTATATACATATCCATTGAAACTTCCTGAATGTTTGGCTTCAGTGTCATTAATACTAGGGAGCTTTACGTTCCCATTATAATTTGCCTAAAAAGTATTTCCTTTAATCAGTTTCAAGCTTACTAACTTTTAATTGCATTTGCCTTTGTTGACTGAAAGAACAAAAGCTCCTGATCTATTTTCTCTATGCTGGTCATAATTGTAGGCAGCTGTAGTAGTGCGGCTCATTATCAGCTTGACGCTTCCCCTTATAATGCTCTGTCTTCTGTTACACATCATCTTCCCAAACTTACTCAGGTCCATGCTTAATTCTTTTGAAAATGGCTCTGCTGTAACCACAGTTTGTTGCATGGATGAAATCTGTCTGAGGAATTTGCCATGCCCATGAAAAATGTCCCTGCATTTGGCCAAACTTTAAGACTCTGCAACATTGTCCTATGTCCATAGCAGACTTCTTTTAATGGACTGAGCATCCCTGCAGAGTTCATTCTCACCAAGTGCACTTGAGCCTTCATAGCTCCTGCTGTTGAATGCATTCCACAGAACAAGTGAGCATGCTTACGCTGTCTCATAGCTCCCATGCATGAACAAACTATGCATGCACCAGCTGCCCCCCAAGAGGAAATGACCATGCTGTAACATCCTCAGGGCTCCTGCCTGTGATGGGACTGCATGAAACATTCCCAGTATCAGGATCACTCCAGCCCAATGCTAGACATGAAAATAAAGTTTCCTGCGGTGGCTGCTCCCCACTGGCTTGGGCTAGGGTGAAGCTGGGCACCAGAAATGAGAGCCTGGAGTCTGTTCCTCTTGCTCTCAGTTTCCCATGGGGTGTGCAGGTGGAAGCCATGTAAGCGGTGCTCAAAAGCCAGGTGAAGTGGCCAGGAAAGGAGTAGATTATAACACAGTCTGGTGAAACTGAGGCTGGGAGCCAGGGGGATATGGAGGGCTCGGTTGGTTGGACCAGGATGCTGGAACCAGGAACTAGGGAAAAGGGGAGTCTGAGCGGTAAAGAGAATGGGAGCCAAGCTGGAATGAGACTGGGAGTGAGCACTGGAGAGGAAAACTGGGGTGGGACATTGAGCAGTTGGTTTCTGGAGGAAGGTAGTGATATCTGAGCTAGGGGAAGAGGAGAAGGAGGCACAGCATAGGTAGGAAAGACTTGGGGATAAGAAAGATGCCTGGCAAGTAGCTGTCATGTAAAACTGAAAATTGGGATTGTTTGATCAAGCAACCTAGGATTGAAATCAGAAATCTGAGAAGACACTGACTGGGTAAATGCGAAGAAATATGACTGGCTTGTGGATATACCATTAGGAAGGTCAGGCTGGAGGGATGGGGGCAGAAGGGTTACGTTTAAAGAGAGAGGGAAGAAGAGTCTATTTCCACTTGAGCGTATTTCTTCCCAGAACTCAAGACAGATCTGCAGATGTCCGAGGCCCCTGGCAGACATTACACCTAAAACATTGTTAACCAATTAATTGCATCCTAAAGTGTAACCCAGTCACGCATTCAGGCAGTTAATGGTGTGACAAAAATTAAAACCAACCACAAAATTATTACACACAAAATTATTAGAATTATTACACAAAATAATTTTATGGCTAGTCTCACTCCTTTAAAATTAAGGGGTGGCTGAGTGGACCCCACCAGGGATCAATTTGGCCCCTGTGTGGTCCCTGCTGGCTGCCAGTCAGCTGATGGGCCAGTATGGGGACTGCACCAGGGTTCAGCTAATTGGCAGCTGGTAGGGACTGCATTTAAACCCTGGTGCAGTCCCCATGCTGCTTCTGATCAGCAGCTGGCAGGGACCATACAGGGGTCCATTTGAAGCCTAGTTCATTCATCTGATTATCAGTCACCTGGGATTCAAACGGTGGGATCCCTGTAGTGGGATCATGATCCAGGGCTCCCACTAGACTGAAAAGTAGGGCATATTTAGGGTCTGATTCCTGATCTCAAAATTGCGTGTCCTGTCATACGTATGTAGTATGACAAGCATGATTGTTGCGATCATGGATCAGATCCCATCATGCCTTTAACTGAACATCTGCCAGCGGCTTGAGTCTTATCATTCCTTTGCTGTCAGTGCATAGAGATGATGCCACACATGGTACTGTTATCAGTTGGGCTTTCTGCTCAAGTTGCAAAGTTGCATGGCTCCAACACTGCTGGTTAATG
>JAGPOW010003685.1:5675250-5687538 GCA_030014935.1 Caiman crocodilus
GCCCTCCGGGGCCCTGATCCCCATTGTTGCAGCTGGTGAGTGCAGGGTTTGTTTTTCGTTTTTTGTTTTTTTTTTGAAGTGCCAGGAAGTTGGGCCGGGTAGGGCAGCCATGGGGGCTTTTCCCACAACTCCCCCACCCGAGAAGAGGCAGGCAGAGCCAGAAGAGCTGCGGGAGAACCTGCAACCACCCAGCTGTGCCTGCCTCTCCTCAGCAGATCCGAATTTCCGAATCAGTGCTGAATCGCTGATTCCGATTCAGCAGAATCTAAGGGGGACAGTGATTTGAATCACTGTCCTCCAAATTAGCCAAATCTGAATCAAATACTTCCCTTTTCTCACAGGCCTAGTAGAAACCCTTCCTGTTACCCTTTATGTTCCTTTCTAGCTGCAACTCCAATTGCACTTTTGTCTTCCTGACTTTTTATCCCTGCATGCCTGAGTAATAGTCTTAAACTCCTGCCTAGTTGTTTGTCCAAGTTTTCACTTCTTGTAAGCTTTCATTTTGTATTTTAGCTCACTGAAGTGTTGCCTGCTAAACCAAGCTTGTCTTCTGCTATACTTGCTAGTCTTCTTGTGCATTGGGATGATTTGTTCCTGTGCCCTCAGTAAAGTTTCTTTAGAATACAACCAGGTCTCCTAGATTCCTTGCCTCTGCACACCGGGCTCCCAGGGGAGCTTGCCCATCAGTTCCTGAGTGACTCAGAGTCTGCTTTTCTGAAGTCCAGGGTCCTTCCTCTGCTGCTTTTCTTTCTACCTTTCTTCAGGTTTATGAACTGAATCATCTTGTGGTTGCTGGCACTCATGTTGCCATCCACTGCTACATTCCCCACCAATTCTTCCCTATTTGTGAGCAGCTGATCAAGAAGAGCATGGCCCCTACTTAGTCTTTCCAGCACTTGCAACAGGAAGTTATCCCCATTGCTCTCCAGAAACCTGGATTGCCTGTGCACTGCTGTACTGCCATCCCAGCAGATGTTAGGGTGATGGAAGTCACCCATGAGAACCAGTGCCTCTGACAGAGAAACTTCCACCAACTGTTTGAAGAAAGACCACCAGGCCAGGCAGCTATAGCAGACATCCACCATGACATCACCCTTGGTGAAGGTCCCTCTTCCATGCTTCTTCTCACCAAGCTTACAATGAAGGAAGCTAAGAAAGTTTCCAGGCAAACTGCCTAGCAAACTCCCTCTCACTCAGGACTCTAGGTAAGCAGGAGCCTCAAGTACTGGTCTAACTTCTGGCAATACATATGTTATGTGGTAAAGTGCTTGGAGAGCCTTGTCTGAAAAAGTTTGATATAACTGAAAGTTAGTATTAGTGAAGTAGTAATAAAGTTAAAATAATTTTCTCTCTTCTTGAAGCTAATTTTGAGTAGTTAAGTCTCTTTTTCCAATTATCTCTGACAGAGACTCCCTAAGACAAGGGTGGGCAAAATACAGCCTGCAGGCCATATCCAACCCAC
The DNA here is from genome assembly GCA_030014935.1 of Caiman crocodilus. Lineage (NCBI taxonomy): Eukaryota > Metazoa > Chordata > Crocodylia > Alligatoridae > Caiman > Caiman crocodilus. Next base: position 5,676,713 of record JAGPOW010003685.1, read on the forward strand.
CAAGGCAATTTCATTTGGCCCATGGGCATCCCCCAACTAACTGTACCCCACCCAGCCCACGCACCTCACTCCCACCTTCATGGGCAGAAGGGCCCAGCCCATCCAGCACACAGGCTGCTGCTGCCCGTGCTGTAGCTGCCCGTGCTGCAGCTGCTGGGGGACCTGCTTGGCTTCCCTGGCATCCTGCTCGCTTCAGGCACCAGGTAGGGAAGTGGGAAGTGATGAGGGGAAAGGGAGCTGCAGCTGAGCAGGAGAGCAGAGAGTGGGGCAGCGGGAGCACAGAGCTTAAGGAGGCAGGGTGTGGGTGTGAGGGAGGGTGGAGGGATGTAGGGACCCCTACACACTCCCCCTAATGGCATGCAGTTCCTGCCAACAGTGGCAGCAGCAGGCAGTGTGTGCTTGGGGCACTGGTGGCCTGTGCTGGTGCTGTTGCCCAATGGTGCACAGCTCCAGCCAGTGCTGCACTTGATGGCAAAGAGCACAGCCCAGCTGGCCCACCTCAATCATGTGGGGCTCCATGTGGTGCTTGCAGCTCCCGGCAATTGAGCACCAGCAGGAGAAGCCCCATGTGATGGAGTCGGCTGCCTTTGCTGCTACCTGCCATGCAGGTCCTGAGACTCCAGGAGGGAGGCAGGGGATGGGACTCCCCTCCACTTTGCACTGGCTAGGGAGTCAGATGTTAGGTGAGCTGGACTGAAAGTTTGGAAAGGTTAGATTGGATATGTTTTTGCTAATCCATTGATTCTGAACAAAGTTCTGTCCTTGACTGTGACATGGAAGCTAGCTGAAGTGAGCAAGACTTTTTAAGGATGTCCTTGTCATACTATTGGGGTGCTGTGCAGCAGTATGTAGTAATCAGATGATTTAACACAAAGAAATACAGTAAAATGGACAGGATTATAAAACCACTCTTGTAGAGCCTGATGCGGGAAAAAAGACATATAGAATAGTCTCTTTTTAAAATCTGTCCTCAAGGTTTCACTTTAATACAAATGTTAAAAAACAAATTGCCTTTTCAAAACTAGGGTTTTAAATTGAATTATCTAATGACTTTAAAACACCCCCTTATCCTTTATAAATGTACCTTAGAGGGGGCAGAAAATCTAAGTAGTAGATTTGCTAGTTTTGACCAGAGTGTTAATGCAAAAACCTTCAGTGAAGGAAATCTCATTTTAATGGGCACAATCAACTTTCTCAGTCACTAGCAACTTAGTCTATCCCTTCTTTCTTCTGAAGGCTGCATAGTTTAGGATTCCTTAAAAATGTATTTCCAGTTGAGCCAAAGAATATATATATTTTTTTGCAGTTATCAGCTTGGTTGTTTTTCAGAGGTTAAAAATGATGAGGAAGACCCAAAACTTTTGTGCTTGAATGCCATCTCCTACTTTGTGACATCTTAAGAGCTCAGCATTTACAGCTGTGGACAGTTGTGTGGCTGTCCCATCTCCTAGATTTGAGAACAATGTTTGTTTGGTGAATGTTGTTTTCTGTCGTGACACGGTTATAAAGGATGACTGTCTACTAATGCCATTGGCTAATGGGATCATTCTTTTAGCTCAGAGGAGAAAGTAAAAATGAATACTCCCTTTATTTGTCTTAGTATTTAATAGATATCAATTCAGTCCTAGGCTGTGAAAACATTCCCATCAACTTCAGTGAGATGTAGAGATGGTGAAGGGTTTGGATTTAAACCATGCGGAGAACCCTTGTTCAGTATTATTCAACACAGTTGTATTTGTCTTTACAACTGAATCATAATGTAACCAAAGGTTTTAAACCATAACCACTAGGTATATATTATTACTGTTCCTTTTATTTGCTATAATACCCTAATGGTTATAAGTCAACCCTTGGCTATGTTGAAACATTCCCATCAACCTCAGTGAGACTTGGATCAAACCCTAATTGATCATCGTTGTTGTTTTATTGCGTTTCAGTATTGATGAGAGTTCCAGAATGAAGTGGTGATTTTAACTACTGATATAAAACACTTCATGTCTTCAGGCACTGTACCCGCTTCTCATAAAGCCTGAAACTGACTTTTATTGGTAGTTTATCATAATTCCATCAGCTCACAATATAAATACCTGATGGGTTTTCAGTACCTCTCAGTGTCAGTACTTACAACTGCTACGGAATTGATTATGACTCCAAAGACCTGAAGGACTTAGTTAAAAATAGGAAATAAATTAATGCTCAGTCCTCTGTCTTCTATAGGTTGTGGCATAAGAGTTAAAAAGTACCTCCCAAAAAAACAAACAACCCCCCCCCCCAAATATTGACCTTTTTATTTGATTTGTTAAATATGGGTTTGTTTGGTTTGGTTTTTTTAATTTCGGGTACCTATAATAGACTCTAGAGTTAGGCTTCTCAGTTAAAGTGGCCTGATATTTTGGCATGCAGAGATTCTGCAGCTTCCACTGAAATCAGTGAGAAGGTGAGTGTGCAGCACCTGTTAAGATCACAACACTGATTTTGATTTTTAAGTTTAGTGACTTGAGTCCAAAAATCTTGGCCCTTGCTAATGCAATGTTATGAATATGATACCAAATATAATTAAGGAGAACATGGTTGTGGTTCCCAGGTATCCACGATACTCATAATATCTCCTTTTTGTATCTTTCTAATATTTATTTGTAATTTCCTGGTTGTCTTTAGAAAAAGAAACAACAGCAACAGCAAAAAACCCCCCCAGGAGCACCATTAATTGTATATAGAGATTATCCATGAGGGTAGCTCAGTTAGTCTCCCCAACTCTAAGACTTCTGAGTCATGAGACAGCAAATTAGCTGCAACAATGAAGCATCCATGTTTCTTTTAATTATAGCAGCCCTGCTGTAGCAGTGTTGGGTAAAAGCATTACAGTATACCGCAATTTTGAAAGACTTTCACTGCTTCTCATCAGTCCTTAACTCTCAGATTGGACACTAACAAATTACATTATTGCATCAAATTGAAATATTTAAGCTGCCTGTCTAGAGTTCTACATAAGTTTAAAAAAATTCAGGTATTTACCACATAGCCCCCAATTCAGAGATATGTCCAAAATGTAATTTCACATTTTTCTTTTTAAATATAAAAACTGTTAATGTGCTAGTTTTATACTTCCATGAAATTAAATCCAGAAACCAGATCTAATCCATTAGATCTAGAAATCAGTAATGTATTTTCCTCCAAATCAAAGCCGTATAACCATAATTTGTTCAATCCTCTTTCATCTGAAGCATCTGTGGGGAAAAATGGGTGTTGCCAGTTATCTGGCAGATTAAGAATTTAAGACTGTTTTTAACAGAAGGAAACAAAGGTCCAAAGTAGAAGGTTGTTTATTAAGAGTCTTGTGCTGAGAATGTTTCTCGTCTCTGAATTAATGGGGGCACCCACATATTACACCTCTGCTGATGTTAACCAGGATAGCATTGTAAAGGGAGAATTACTTTCTCTACATGTGCTAAAACTTTTAGAGCTTTGTATTTCAAAACTAGAACTTGAATGTCATGCAGAGCTGGTAGCATCTACTTCAGCTTCTGGAGCACTGATGTTGTATGCTCTAAGATCTGTAGAAGGACTCATTTTAACAGGATGGACACAAAGGTAGTGTCATGGAAGGACTAGAAGCTCTTCCTTTACATGTATGACTAAAGTGGAAATGTCTTCTCAATTTGGTCTTTATTCCATGCTTGTCACTGTGGTATCAGAGATGGGAAACAGTGAGAGGAATCTGTCCTGCTTGGGACTTGTAAGTGCCACTCTCCTTATTTACCAAACACTATGCTCATCTTCCAGAATGGCTGGGTGCAGATGAGACTGCAAGCCCATAGTCCCACTGTGCTTGTCAGAGTGATTTGAGAGCAGTGAAGTCTCAGATTTAAAAAAAAAAAGTCTAGTTATTGCATATCCATTCAAATAACACTCTGGTGCATTTATGCAAATAACAGATTGCTACATCTATTGAGAATCCTGTACTAGTGCAGTTATTTGACTGTGAAGTTGTTAGTTTGGGCTTCCAGTAAAACTTAATACCATCTTGTGCTGAACTCTACAAAAATTACGTTCTGGAAAATACTATTCCCTTCTACATTTGGATTACTCAGAATCAAGTATTTGGTATCCAGGAACATTTGGACACATTTCTGCTAGAGGGATCACAGCTTCTCACTTTGGACCTCAGAACTGATCTCTTTCTTCCACAAATTGAACTACCACAGCCAAAAATGGAATCTATGAAAAATCTCAGAGTCAGAAAATCAGGAATGCTGTGTCTGGAATGCTCCTACTTTACAGACCTTTTGATATTAGGAGATTATGCTATTTTTATATCTGTGATGAAAGAAGATATTTTTCTATAGAGGATTTAGAGTATTTGACTCTCTAAGAACATATACAAATCCTCTTTATATCTGAGAATACAAATAACTCTTTCTTTGAAATATTTTGTACCTTTTTCAAGCAGAGTCACCCCTTTATTTCATTAATTTGTGGCCAGTAAGTTTATTTTCACTTCTTTTTTTCCTCCCTCCCAGGACTTTATGGCCATTAAAACTATATTCAAAGGAACCTTTATGGAAGAACCTTCTCTTAATATTCTGAGATCCACTTAAATGGTGTAAATGGCACACCTGCAGCCAGATTCTTCAATGGCATAAGGAGGCCTATAGGAGACCTATCTCTATTTATGTAAATTAGATATTGTATTGTTTATGTTGAATTCAGAAAGAGAGAGCTGTTGAGAGTCTTCTCTTAGCAAAGCTGTACATTTATGTTTGTGTTTTAAACCAGTGGGAAGCTTTTATTTCTACCAGCAAGCTGGTCTAGAAGCTTTTGCTGCTTCCTAAAACACATGAAGGAAAGAGAGCCAAAAAAATGGTGGTACATTTATAATGGTAATTGGTATATCCAACTGACAAAGTGACTCTAAATGATATCTTTACTTATTAAGGCACATGAGTCTACACAGTCAGCAACAGTGATGATGTATAGTCCGTCTTCTGACTGACACCTTGTTTTAAATTAAATTGAGGAAAGGTGCTGTCAAGTTGTGCAGAACTTTAAAAGGAACCTTATAGTTGTATTATTTTGGCATAAAAGTCTTCTTTTAAGGCTGCATATACACTTTCAAATGACCTGGGAAAATTCTTCCTGGCTTGTAAGTTTTTCTACCATGAGAACCTGGAAATACCTGAACAGGTATTTGAATGCTGAGCTCTTCAAGAGTGAAGAGCTTGCAGTGCTGACAGTGAGCAGCTAGAGTCCCTGTGCATACATCTCAGCATGCTCTGCAGGCTCCCGCAGTCTACCTTGCAACAGATAACAGCAGTGCAGAGGGCATCCCTGGTTGGCTGACCCAGAGTACTGGGAGTCAGCATATGTCTCCCTGCAGCACAATATGAGATTGTGAAAGCGGTGTGTTCTTCCCTCTGCTCAGCTGGAGCAGCAGAGTCCAGCAAGTGACACACTGTTTCCATGGGGAAAGAAGTGCAAAATATCCTGGGATACTGGAGAACTGTGGCTTCTCTCAAATAAGTCTGGTAGGGGTATCAGAGCACGTGGTGCTGGTGGCAGCAGCAGCAGGGCATGAGTTAATGATTCCAGACTCCGCCATTGCCTCATGCTGGAGCCAGAGCTCGAGCCACTGCAGTATACTCTTCTCCTGCTGCCTCTACTGCCACATGTGCTCCTTCTGCTGCACTTACTTATGCCCTGGGCTGGATCTGGCCTGCATTGAGCCTTCTGGTCCAGATTGGGTTTAGGACATAAGGTGAGTTTTATACCCCTATCATAGAAAAAGCTGATTGTCAAACAGAGGATACAATCTGGGTCAATCTGGACAATCTAGGTCACCTTTTGCATTGATAGAATAGTAGATTGGTCCCTAAGCAAGGTAAGCAAAAGTATTTGGGGAAAAATGTATTGGTCAAAGAGGATACTATAGACACCAAAAGTGATGCAAAAAACCCAGTGTGTCTCCATGCCTCTGAGGCCAAACCAATTTTTAAGTCATTATTGATCTTGTTTCTTGCTACAGGATAAAATGTGGCAGAATATGTAAAATACAAAATATAAAAAGATGTGCCTATAAGAGATTAGCTGTATATAAGATTACTCAACTTGAATAACTTCATTTGCACTGATGAGCTGGTAGGTGTTCTTGCAAGGCCCTTGTTAATAGAACTGGTATTTAGCTGTGAGAGAGAATCTGTTTCCATTTAAAATGAAAAGAAATCTAGATTTCTTGGACCAACTCTGAGGTACTCAGTGCTGCACCTGAGGAGGCTGGGATCCAAGGCAATGGATCGTTTAGTAGTCCCTGAAATTGTCTGGGAACACATCCAGCTTGAAGTTTTAAATTTTAGCCACTGGCTGCTATGGGCACTGTTATGGGAATTTTAGATAAGTGATGGATATGTATATGTGAATAACTATCACATAAGCCACCAATAGATGGTGATCAAAGTACATAGTATGGAACCTTTTTTAGTTTTTAAATGATGAACAAGCATGTTCTTTTGTGGCACTGGAAATGGATTATTGCATGACTGCATCAGTTCATTTACAGCCTCGAGGATCTGTTCCCAAATTCATAGATTAATTGGAACATAGAGGTATCCATCTGTGTCCTTTCCCCCTGCTCTATCTCCTATACTTGGAGGAAGAGGATATCATAAGTACTCCTTTCCAGAAGGAATGCCACGTGCAGTAATAGTTAAAGTTGGCTTTCTGGCTACTTTGCCATTATTTGAACAAGGGTCAGAATCTGGCTCCAACAGTATCTTTACATAGAACAGAATCATAGAATTGTAAAACTGGAAAGGACCTGTAAGATCATCAAGTCCGGTCCCCACGAGGAAGTTATTGGGCTCAAACAAGCACAACAAAGTGCCTGTCCAGCCTCCTCTTGAACAGGATGGTAACTGCACTTCCTCTGCTGGGAGCATGTTCCAGATTCTGGTGACCCTTATGTAAGTTCTTCCTTATATCTAGCCTGAATTTACCCTCTATAACCTTTTGTCTGTTGGTCCTCATCCTCCCTTGAAGTGCTTTCTTGAAGAGTTGCTCACCTAAATCTTGATGTTCACTGCTGATGTACTTGTAGGTGGCTGTCAAGTCAGCTCTCAGCCTTTTCTTGCTCAAACTAAACAGGCCCAATCCCCTGAGTCTCTCCTCGTAGGGCCTATCCTCCATGCCCTTGATCATGCGGGTGGCTCTTCTTTATACTCTCTCAAGTTTATACATCTCCTTCTTGAACTGGACACAGTACTTCAGTAGAGGCCACACCAGTGTCGAATAGAGAGGGAGAAGCACTTCCCTGGCTCTATTAGACACATATCAGCTGATGCATGCCAGAGCTTTATTTGCTTTCCTGGTGACCTCATTGCATTGCTGGCTCATATTTATCTTCCAGTCGATTGTAACCCCCAGGTCTCGCTCAGATGCTGTGCCAGTCAATGAACCAGCACCCATCATGTAGTTGTGGTAAGGGTTCTTCCTACCCAAATGAAGGACTTTGTACTTATCCCTGTTAAACCTCATCTGATTCCATTTCACGAGTCAGCTTGTCAAGGTCATCCAGGGTGCCCGCGTTTTCCTACAGCTTGGTATCATCTGCAAATATAATAGTTGAGCTTTCCACTCACTTACCCAAGTTGTTAATTGTGGACACTGAGGCGGTCTCCGAGTGGCAGCAGAGGTCCCTGTGCCTGATGCACACCAGGTGAGGTATACGGGTGGTAGCACCAACCCAGGTGTGCTCTGGGTCCTGGGTAGATGGGAGGCTGCACTGCGGTAGCAGAGAACGCCACAGAGAACTCTGGAGGCAGGAGTAAGGTAGAAGTAGAAAACTTTACTTACAAACTTATGTACACGGATGATGATGAGGTAATGGATGAGATAGTCAGTAACACAAGTCGCGAAATCGGCGCGGCAGCTGCAGTCAGTTGGCAGCGTACTGCAAGCCAGCAATTCACGAATACCGATCGATCACCAACAACACTCAACGACCTACACTCTCCAAAAGACTCACCGAGCCACACAACCCACAGCACTTCTAGGGCGGGGTCCCTTTTTATACAGGTTCTTACGCCAGTCAGGTCGCTAGCCTGATTGAACCTTCTAGAAACCTGTCAATCGTCTTATAGGTCAACTCATCCTATATAGGTAATTTCTTTAACCCTTTATAAAACACAGTTAGTCATAACATAACAATCATAATTACTTTGACCCGTTATCTTGCTAAGGCTAACAACCTGGCGGGAGTCGCTAATTATTTTCACCTTCCACATTAATGAATATATTTAGGAGCATGGGTCCAAGCACTGATCCCTGAGGGACACCACTGGAGATGGTCAGGATGAGGCCATCCCATCAATTACTTCCCCCCAGGAGTGACCTTTAATCCATTTGTCTACCCACCTCACTGTAGACTGGTCAAGTCCAGGACCCTTGAGCTTGTTTGAGAGAATCCTGTAGGAAACAGAATCAAAGGTTTTACTGAAATCTAAGTAAATCACATCCCTTATGTGTCCCTTGTTCAGATGGCTAATTACCTGGTCGTAGAAGGACACAAGGTTTGTCAGGCATGATCTGCCCTCAACAAATGTGTGCTGATTGCTTCATAACATGCTGTCCATTTCCAGCTTGCAAATGATGACCTCCTTAATAAATTTTTCAAAGATTTTATCTAGGACTGAGGTCAGACTGACCAGCCTGTAGTTTGCAGGGTCATCCCTCTTCCCTTTCTGGAAGATGGGCCTCTAGTCATCTGTGACCACTCCCGAGTTCCACGACTCTTCAAACAGCTTGGCCAGATTCTTTGGTGCAGGTCATTGGGCTCAGGAGGCTTGAAGACGTCCAAGTGTTGCATTGCAGGAGATCACTCACCTGTCCAGAACTGAGTTTGTGTAGTTTGTTGTCTTCCCCATATTCCCTGGGCCTCTGGTTAGGTGAACAGCCTACATCTGATTTCGGGAATACCAACATGAAGTATACATTTAGGAGCTCGTCTTTTTCATGGGCATTGACTGTGGGCTGCCCTTGAGCATTCAGTAGGAGTCCCACAGTGGAGCCTGACTTTTTCTTGCTCCATATGTATCTGTAGAAGGACTTTTATTACAGTTTCCAGCTTGATCTCCATGCCTGCCTTGGCTTTTCTTGTCTCATATCTCCAGGTTCTGGTGATACAGGTGTATTCCTCTCTGGTGCTGAGTCATTCTTCCATTGTTTATATGCTGCTTTTTTCATTTTCAAAAGCTCTTTAATATTCCTGTTGAGCCATATGGGTCTGTTGGCTCCTTTCCCCTTTTTTGCCTGCATGGGAATGGCCTGTTTTTGGGCTGTGAGAATTGCCTCCCTAAGGAAGCTCCACCATTCCTGAACTCCCAAGTTGTCCGGTTGCTGGTTGCAGAGGGCGTCTCCAAGTAGCCTTTTGAGTTTAGCAAATTCTGCCTTCTTGAAGTCCAGGACTTCTGTTCTGCTGCCTGATTTCCCAGTCCTACAGTGGATGGTGAACCTAAACAAGTCATGATCACTATCTCCCAGAGTACTACCAATCCTTAGGTCACCTATGATGTCATCACCTTTGACCAGCACTAGATCCAGAGTGGCCTTACCCCTGGTAGGTCCTTCCACAACCTGCATCAGAAACAGGTCATCTCTTGCTGCCAAGAGCTTGGCTGACCTGCTGGAAGTGGTAGAGCGATCCTTCCAACAGATGTCAGGGTAGTTGAAGTCACCCATGACTATGGCCCTCAACTACCCATAATCATGTCTCTAGTGTTAGCTGCCTCAGTCAGTTCTCTGGAAAATGTCTAATTACTCTCCTCTTCTTGGAGGACAGGCCTATAGTAGACCCCTACCATCAGGTCTCCCTCTCTTGAGCTCCCTTGTACCTTGACCCAGAGGGTCTCAAGGGACCCTTCCTTGTTGTCAGATGTGGCCTGCAGAGAGGGGTACCGCTTTTTCACATAGGGGGCCAAACCTCCTCCCTTCTTCCCAACCTGATCCTTCCTGTAAAGCCTATAGCCCTGAATATTCACTGCCCAGTCGTGTATGTCAACTCACCAGGTCTCTGTTAACCCAACCAGATCAAAATCCTCATCAACCAGGAGGAGTGCGAGTTACTCCTGTTTGTTTCCCATACTTCTGGCATTCCCATAAAGACACTTTAGCTCTGCCCTAGTTGCTTCAGGTTTTCTGACGTGCTGTCTGTTGCAAGATGTCATTACCAATCTGGTTGTCCATTTCTTGAGCTCTCTCCCGTGTGGTGTTGTGGCTAGTGGCTTCATATACTGCAGTGAAACCCTCTCCCCTGCCCTGGACTTGCCTAGTTCAAAGCTCCTCTCAGCGAGTAGGTGACTCTCGTAGCAAAGAGCTTCTTCCCTAGAAGAAGGAACAATGCATGTGGAACACCACAGTGCCAAACAGAGCTACCCATGATAGTATCTCTGCACAGCGTAGCATTATGTTATATGGAAATACCCAAACTGCCTAGCTTTTATCCTTGGAAATGAATGGAAAATAATCTGGGCTGTTTGCTGAGGTTGAAAGGAATAGTCAGCTGGGCTCCACTTGTGAAAAACTAAGCATGATTTATTTCCTCCCCTCACTGCTCTCTTCATAGTTTCATAGTAGCTAGGGTCAGGAGGGACTTGAACAGATCATCTAGCCTGACCCCCTGCCACAGGCAGGAATGAATGCTGGGTTCACAAGATGCCATATAGGGGATCATCCAACCTCCTCTTGAATTTGCCCAAGGTAGGGGCAAGGACCACTTCCCTAGGAAGTTGGTTCCAGATTTTGGCCACCCTAACTGTAAAATATTGCCTTCTGATCTC
>JAGPOW010003685.1:5687638-5736737 GCA_030014935.1 Caiman crocodilus
CCCTGCCAGCTCCCTCAACACCCTTGGGTGGAGGGCATCTGGACCTGCAGATTTAAAAATGTCTAGCCCTTCCAGAAGATCCCTAACTACATCTGTGCTTACTGAAGCCTTGATAGAGCTATCCCCAATATTGTCCCTACCTCTGGTAGGTGGGATATCCCGGTCCCTATTCAAGGAAACAGAGGCAAAGAAACTGTTAAAAATATCAGCTTTCTTGTCTGGCATGGCCCCAAGATTACCGTTTGTGTCTTGCAGGAGCCCTACATTGCCTGGTGCCCTCTTCTTGCTCCCAGTGTACTTGGGAAAAGGACTTTTTGTTGTCCTTAATCCTGGACACTAGCCTGAGTTCCACCTATACCTCTTGACTTTCTCCTTGTGCATGTGCTTTACGTGAAATAGGTAAGTTAATTTGCAGTGTTTCCTAAGCAATTATTTTACTAAGCCTCTGTTGGTCTTCAGCCAGGCCCTGTGCTTACTGAGTTAGGTAAGATCATGTAACCATAAGGCAAAATCAAAACAATCCATCAGCATCCTGGGATTTGGACTTGTTCTCAGAATCTGGGTGGAAATGCCTGCTTTCTCCTAACCTCCCCTTAACTCTAACTACTCACCAGCAACTCCAGGGTGCCTCTATGGGAAGTATTAATTGGGGGTTTTCTTCCTTCTCATCTTGTTGAACAGGTCCCAAAGAGAGGCACCCTGTATTATTGTATTATGTCTTGTCCCAGTATTATACAGTGGTCTTCAGAGATATGAGAGTGACATTTCACAGACATGTTTGGAAACGAGTTAATTTTCTAACACCTTTTGTCACAGACAGTATAGAAACATTTGTTCAAGAAAGTTCTTTTGGTTTGCTGGCATTATGGTTCCTCACAGACTCTGCTGTGTTATGTAAAACCCTTTTCTATCATTGTAATAAAATTTCTGGCTCTTCAGGTTGCTAAGAAAGTCTTTGATATGCAAAGCAATTCATGATGCAGCTGGATGGACTGATGTTCTCATGCTTATCTTGGATGCAATGTTGGCCCTGTCACTTCTGCTCAGTGCTTTGGCCCAGCAAAATATTCTTTGTGCCTGACCATGCCACATGTTATGTAACACTCCTGATTCTACCCCTAATAACAACTGGAAAATGGATGCCCAGGAGCTATCTACAAAATGAACACCAAACAGATTCACTTCCAAATTTGGGAATTCAGACCTCTGCTCTACACAAGGTCACAGGTACAGGTTACTATTAAACTGCAATACCGTACATTTTATTTTCCTTTTTAATCGTCTTGAAAGACATGACGGAGATAATTTACTCTTCAAAGAAACAATCTCATAAATATTTAGCATTGGTCTGTGTATAGATTTAGTGTTCTTAAATATTTCATTGATTTACTTGTTTGTGTTTTGATCACAAACATGCCTGCAAAATGACTGACAAACTCAGGGTCACTGGTAGAATATAATATATACATTCATTTTTCCGTAACAATTCTGCTGTTCAACGAAGAGAAAAATCTAGTTGATTTTCTTCCCTAAATCAGATGAGTAACTCCTGTAAAACAGGCAGGACTTTCCTAGTCACTAAGATGAGCAGAATTTGGCCTTTTTGTAGTTGTCTTCCAATTTTCACTGATTTAGACTTTGTTTTCATCCTTTAAATACCATTCTGTTTAATGATTTTATAAATATTTTTATTACACCATTTAAAAGCTGTTCATTTCGGTTATTAAATACATATTTCATTGCCATCTATATATTCGAATGATATCCCGTGCTAAAATACGAGATAAGTGGAATAGGAAACTGAGTAAGGATTCCACTGAGTTGGTTAAGTCTTTCCATTACAAGTTATGTAAAGGTTCATGTGCAGGTCTTCTTTCTTCTCGTGTTCTTTTTATGGCCTTTTTTGAGTTGATCTGCTTCTGCTGTTGCACATAACTTTCCTTCAAGTAATCCAGCATATAAAGTGTCTTCTAGAACAATAGATCTCATTTTACTTATTTATAACTCTTATTGATTTTTTTTTCCCTCTCTATTTGTAGGAAAACAGAGGGGACCACTGTGATCTTATATTGGACCTTCCATATAACATAGATCTTAAAAATTCACTTAGTAATTCTTGTTCAGGGAATTTAAGTGAACATGTGAAGAAGGATGGCCATATTAAGTACTCTGTAAAATTGAGAACCATCTTTTTTCCCACAGAACCAGCACAGGCCAAAACAGGAATGGGCAAAATATGGCTTGTGGGCCAGATCCATCCTGCCAAGGGATTGTAACTGGCCTGTGTTGGGTTCCTCAGCCCCACCTGGCCTAGCCATGTTGCGTAGCCCAGGCCATGGTACATGTGGCTGCTCCCACTGCCACCCCCAGGTGCATGGCAGGAGCAGCATGCTGGCTGGACTCCACTTCCCAGCAGCCCCTGCAGCAGCATCTCCTTCCAGCTGCCTCTGCTAGTGTATCTGCTGCCACTGGACCTCACTGGACCAGGTTAGCACCTCACCTAAAGTGAGCCAGAATAATTGTCCAACCCTGGTCTAGAACCTGTGCAGAGTTCCCCAGATCATGTTTGTCTGTTCTCTGGCCCTGACTTAAATGGAGGGATCATCTGTGGGAGGGTGACTGGACTGTTTGGTCCCTGGGTCTCTTGGCCACTTGGTTGACAGTTAGGGTCTTTTGTGATGATGATTTGATCCTGTGAACAGCTGTCAGTTAGGAAAAGGTTCAAAACAACTTTTAACTCATTTCCAACAGGCGACTAAAAAGCCATTAATTACAAGTTCTTAATTAATTTGCCATGACACTTGTGGAGTGCTGACAAGATGCTCACTGCACAGAACAAAGATGAAAATATTTCTGCTTCAATCTTATAGTTTGAGGTCTCCATTCTTAAAACACACATATATATATATATGCACATTTTTTTTCCGTGGGAAGTGTCTTGACAATCAGTGGGACTACTCACCTGAGTAAATATGGGCATATGCATAGGTGTTTGCTATAAGGCTACAAGTAAGGACCTACCAAATACACGATTTCATGGAAGTCATGTAATTGACAGTCTCCTGTGAAATAGCTGATTCCCTGTGAAAACAAGCAGGGAACTAGCTATGTTCAAAAAGCCAGCAAAGAGCCAGCAAAAAGTTGTCTCCTAGAAGGGTGCGAGGAGGGGGAAGGGACCAAAGAGTGGGGAAAAAAAGGCAGACTGCCTATCTGCTGAAGTTGCTGGGGGGGGAGAGAGGGGGGGGAAGGAAGGGGGAGTTGTAGGAAAATATCTCATCTCTCTGTCTCTGTGGAGGGGGCGGGGATGGCAGAGCAGGGACAAACCAGCCAAAAGTCCCTTTCCTCTGAAGCTGGGGAGTCGGGGGCAATGATGACGTGTTTGTTTACTCAGTAATTATCACCCTCTGCCCCTTGAACCAGCCCCTCAGCCAGTCAGAGGCATGGGAGGCTTGCTTTGCTCTGTCTTCAAAAAGGTGGCCACGGCCGTGATATGACCATGAAATCGGGGGGCCCTGACCATGTTATAGCTGTGTACTCAGCCACTAGGGCCCATGAATTTGGTAGGTCCCCAGCTATAAAGACAGAAGCAGTAAAGGACTTTGGAAAGTACAGAGGAAGGGCCATCTTTAATTTTTCTTTGCTGCTGGTGAGTATCTGAGAAGTAGGAAGACTTTTGAAATAATGTAAATGTGGAATTTAAGCTTAAAGTTCTAATAATTTGGTCCAAGCATACTTTAGGTAGCCAGAAATCAAAGCTGCTGTTAATAGTAGCTTTCCCAAACTCTGCATGCCCAGGGAGACACAGTTGTGAATATGTGTTAAAGTTAGTATTTGTAGTCATCTTATGTTACAGACTTAATTTTTTTAAATTACTTTTAATATTTATACCCTTGCTTCTTAATATTCTCTTAATTATTTTTACATTTGCTTTTATTACCTGGACCACATTTCAGTTTTGAGATCCCCTCTTTCCAAAGCCAGGGAAACAAAATTGGTCTATGGCTAAACACAGCATTAAGACTCCAAAGTCCTAGTGTTCGCTATGTCATTTGTTCAGGGTGTGACCTTACATGAATCACTGAACACCTCTGGCCTAAGTTTCCTCCTTTGCAAACTGGAAATGATACTTCTGTACTTTGCTGATATGCTTCAAAGCTGTTGATGGTGTTTTGTAAAGCAAGGAGAGATCTTTGCATATGAGGCATCCTATGAATTGAAGGAATTAGTTTAAACCAGTAGTCACTGAACCAGGATGTGGATACACCGTGCAATGCCACAAGATCCTTTGAAGGATGCTGCTAGAAGTGTGAGGAGATTTGTAAGGTGTGCAGAGAGAAGCAAATAAAGGCAGGCTCAGGCTTCAAGTGTGAGAAGGTAAGTAGACAAGGGCAAGTTCAGGCTTTCCCTTCCTGGCTCTTCCTTCTACCCTTATAGCCTGCCCCCTTTGCAAGGAAGTTACTCTAGTTACTCCTGTAATAAATTAATGAGTTTTTGAAATGGGGTGCTGCTTAATTCACAAAATTTATGGAGAGGTGTCTTGAGCCAGACAAGAGGTGCCTTGAATCTGAAAAGTTGAGAATGAAAAGAAGGAGTAGCACTTTAGTAGTACACTGGCCATTGTATGAACTATTGGAATTTTGTTTTCTACCTTGATTTTGTGAAAAAAACAAAAACAGACATTCCCTCTCTGCGCGCCCCCCCAGGAACAAACAGGCTGACTTTTTTAGTGTAAAAGCTTACTTTTTATTTACTTTTAAGCATTGCCAGTTAATGTAGAAAATGAATGATTGTATTATTTAGGGCAGAAGAGAAATAACTCTTGCAGCAAATTTAGGGTGTTGGTTTTTTGTTTTTTTTTTAATTCAGAGATTTAATAAGTACAAGTCCACCAAGTATCTGTGCAGGTTGCAGAACCTGCTATTTTGGGAGTTCTCAGCCTGGCACAGGATTCAGTGCTTCTTAAACAGAATACATACGTTAGCTGAATTGGGTGCTTGGCTATTTAGCTGTTGCTGAATGTTGTACATCTGTCCAGATGGAATGTGCATGCTAGAGAATTCCTCAGTTAACTAAGCCAGGGCTATTCAACTGGCTGTCTGAGGGTTGCATGTGGTCAACAAATGGTTAACTTGTGGCTCACATGTCCCCAGTTCAACTCCCTGCACTCCCCCACATAAACCCAGGTATTGCTTCACCCTGGGCCTCACCACCTCCTTCCATTGTCTTCTGCTGCTGCTGCTGCCTTTCCCTTCTCCCCCACCATCTGCACTCAGAAGTTAGACGACCCTAAACTAGGCGATTTTTAAAACACTACCAGTTTTATTGGGTGGTAGGTGTGGGAAGAGTGGGGTGGAAATGGAGAAACTAACAGCACAACAAATACAAAAGCTAGGATTACCATACATCCAGGTTTTCCCGGACATACCCTTTTTTTTGGACCCCTGTCCTTGTGCCTGGGTGGGTTTTAGAAATGATCGCAAATGTCCAGGTTTTCACTTTGCCTGTGCTTTCCGGGCTGGCTGCTTGGGGCTGGGGGCAACAGACAAAGAGATTGGCTGTCAGGGGTCACGTGGTCTGTGCGCGGCAAACTTCCAGGTAAGAGAGACGGATTTTGTGTGTGTGTGCGTGTGCGTGTGCTGCATGGACAGCAAGGCTGTGTGCGGCAAGGGCTGTGGGTTGGGAGTGAGGGCACCAGCAGTGTTGGGGGGCCACGGATCTGCGGATTGGGAGTGCGGGGCACGGGGGGAGGGGCAGGAGGCTGCAGGTCGGGTGTGAGGGGCACTGGTGATGCTGGGGGTGCAGGGGCTTGAGAGTGAAGGGCAGAGGCAGGGCACAGGCATATCACTCTTCCCCCCTCCATCATATATCCCACTGCCCTCTCCTTCCCCTCCACTCCCCCTCTTCCTCTCACCCACAAGTGTCCTCTTTTTTGGTACTGGAAATATGGTAACTCTATGAGAAACTAAAGCATTATTTTGTCTAGCCAGGCTGAGAAAATTAAGGAATTTTCCTGTAGTTTAGCAAGCTCCAGGTCTTTTTGCTGTTTCCTTGTGCTGCAAGTGCTTTCAGTATTTATACAGAGATTGAAGCATTCCTCCACTATCTGTGCCTTGACCTCATGGGACCTGTTGTGTGCTGCAGTAGAAAGGTACATGGGCACACATCTGACTTGATATTGCAGAGTTATTTGTATTGCATTAGAGCATCTAACTACCTATACATATGTTTAAAGCTTGACGTGCTTAAATATTTTGTAGTGTTCAGGTTCTTGATTTTTTTGTTTTGTTTTGTTTTTAATTGGATCTACCCAGGGAATGATGGAGATCACTGGATTAAACTAAAAGAAGAGGAAAATCTGACCCACTAAGTTCTGTTCCTAAATGTTACATTACATGGTTCCCATTATAGTGTAGAATGTAGACCTGTGTTTCTTTGTTATTTTAGTTTAGGACCTAAGTACCAATAGAAATAAAAAGACACACATTTTTTGAAGAGATAAGCAATTTTAGAGATTGTATTTTTTGCATACTTAGCTGCTGCACTTCACTGCCCTGATTTCACTGTAGGCATCTTCCTGGATAATTCAGATGCTCATCAAGCTTTGGGTTATTGCCTGACCAATAAGTTATACAGTCTGTTGGGTATTTGCTTTCTTCTCCCTCCTCTCATTTTTCTTTCTTCATGCATATTATACCAAGTTGGGCGGGGGAGTAATAGATCTGCTGGAGGGTAGGGCTAGGATTCAAAATGACCTAGAAAACTGGAAGAGTGGGCTACAAGAAATCTTAAGATTCAACAAGGACAAGTGTAAAGTCCTGGACTTAGGACAGAACAAGCCTATGCACTGGTCCAGGCTGGGAGCTGACTGGCTGGGCAGCAGCTCTGCAGAAAAGGACCTGGGGGTTACAGTGAACAAGGAGCTGAATGTGAGCCAACAGGCTGCCCTTGTTGCTTAGGAGGCTAATGACATACTGGGCTGCATTGGTAGGAGCGTTGCCAGAAGATCAAGGAAAGTGATTATGCCTCTCCATACAGCACTGTTGAGGCCACATCTGGAATACTGTGTCCAGTTTTGGGTTCCCCACTACAGAAAGGATGTGGACAAGTTGGTGAAAGTCCGATGGAGGGCAGCGAAAGTGGTTCAGGGGCTGGGGGACAGGACTTCTGGGGAGAGGCTGAGGGAACTGGGCTTATTTAGTCTAGAGAAGAGAAGACTGAAAGGGGATTTAATAGTAGCCATTGACTACCTGAAGTGGGGTTCAAAAGAGGTTGGAGTTAGACTGTTCTCAGTAGTGGCAGATGATAGAATAAAGAACAATGGTCTCAAGTTGCAGTAAGGGAAGGTTAGGGTAGATATTTGGAAGAATCTTCTCACTGTGGGGGTAGTAAAACATCCTTGGAGGTTTTCAAGACTTGGCTAGACAGAGCTTTGGCTGGTATGATCATTGGGGCTGGTGCTGCTTTGAGCAAGGGCTTGGACTAGATGATTTCCTGAGGTCTCTTCGAACCCTAATTTTCTATGATTCTCTTTTTGCCTGTGTATCCATATTGTTTAGACCCTGTTACCCATGTCTAGTTGTCACATGCTTCAAAGTGGGAGTTAGATATGCTGAAATGCTAGTTTATCAAGAAAATGCCTCACTAATCCTAACATCTCAAGATACAATTTGCAACTCTGAACCAAGTGAACTTTTTACATATTGGGTCAAATTCCCTTATAAGCATAAGCAGTGGAGAAGGCTCCCCAAATGTAGCAGCTCAGCCCTCTTAGGTTTAGTAGTGTTGGAGCAGAAGCCCAGTCTTTCTACACTTTTGCATAGGATCCTTTCTGCCTCTGCACCATGGTTTTGCCCAACCCTTTGAAATGGTGGAAGGTTTCAGAGTTGAGATACTTCTGGCAGTTTACAACTTCATAGTGCTCTTGTTTCCGGCTCTCTGCAGACTCAGATAGGCACTACACATGGGTCAGATTTTCAGGTTTTTTTTCTTTTGCACACAGAAGGGCTAGAAACATTTAAAAATGAAATTGTGATTCTTATTTGCTTGTATGATTTCAGGAGCTGGGGCCCTGGGTTAAAGATATCAATACCCACACAAAAGAGGGAATTTGGAAGGGAATCTGGGTTATGGGCACTGACTAACTATCTAAACATAGTACAGATAAATTATTACATGAGTGTGTGATCATTGTACGTACAAATAAGTTTGTGGAAGGGTTAATTGCAAAAGGGTGTCATTGTGGTTTTTTCTTCAAGGAATTTGCCTTAGAATATTTGGACAAAGAGGACAAACTTTGGGCAACAATTGACCCTAGCTTGAAAGTCAGGTAATACATTAAATAAATTTTTATTCATTGTAGACATAGCGTATGCAGAAGGTGGGAAGGCCTTGCTGGGACAGCTGCGCTGTTTTACTGCTCACTGAATTATTTTCATCTCAAATTTACAGTGCCCATTAATGCAGACATAGGGTGTGTCCCCACATGCAGGCATGTGCAGTTTGTGGTGCTGCAAACCTCTTATTGGAGCCACAGACTGCATGTGTGGAACATTAAAATGAGTGCCACGCTGCAAATTTGCAGTATGGGGGCAAAATTTGCTACTGGAATTTCTGAGTAGCAAAAAAACAAACAAAAAACAACCCCGAAGAAAAAAAGCAGCGTGGTGCAGGTGAAAATAGTGCATGCTGGAACACATGGAGGCTTGGTCCTTCTGTGAGACTCTCTGGCTGCTGGCCAGAGCATCTTTACTGCTCCATTTGTGCCCTGGCTGCTGCAGCATGCCAGGAGGAGCTGGGCAAGGGTAGTTTGTGGGACAATGTGTCCCACAGCAAAGCGCATGTGAAGGGGCTACACTGGGGCACATAGTAGCAGCACAAATTTGTGCTGTTGCAACTGCATGCCCCTGCTGGTTGGGACATAGCCTTTAGTTGAGAAATCCTAGCTTCTGTTGGGAAGCAGTTACTAATACATATCATCCCATTGACCAGCCCCCCTGTGACTCAGTTTACACAGAACTATATTCTTGTGAACCATTATTCATTAGTGTGAGTCCGAGGGTCACAATTTAGCCCTATCCAACCTTTTTCTGTATGAACTTGTTTTAAGATAGTACAAGATTGTGACCAAGAGACACTAATAAAGAAATGTAATTACTGTATAAACATATTACTGACAATTTTGTCTGGAATGAGAAGGAAAGTGCTGGATTAAAATCCATTTGTGGATTTCCACTGAAAGATACTTTTAAAGAAAAATCTGGACAAGCTTGTTGCTCTTATTTATTTTTTATAAGTAAAAATCTTCTAAACATCTTCGGGATATATTTATAATCTGTAAATATTTTTTTAAAAAAATAGGCAAGGTAGTAAATGCGAACTAGCAGCCCTTACTGTATAAACACTTTTTTAAAAGAACTGGGATCAGATTCTATTTGTGTTTAAGAGAGGAAATAATCAGGAAAGAGCTCATTGCAAAGGTATATGCCTACGTCTCACCATCTACTATCAGAGAATGCTCTTCCAGCTGACTGAAGCAGGGCAGCTCAGCCAATCACGGAGCTCTTTTCTAGCTCTGTCATCAGTCCTTGGTTGGGGAACGGTTCGCTTTTATGCTCTGTATTTGGAAGGCAGATAAAATGCCAGGTCTGGGCTGCCTCTAGGGATAACCTTCCCCTCTATGATGTGAATGAATAGCTTCTTGGCTGGGGAATCCACAGAAAATTGACAGGGCAGGCTCAGTTCCTCTGTATAGGCCTTCTCTACATTTTAACCCTAGCTGTGGCTTTGTAGCAATTTCAGTTTTGCATTGAGAGAGGTGCTTTGGATTATTAGACCTCCATGTACGACAATTTGTACCTGCATGGATTTGAAGACTCGGAGGCGGTAAGTATTTTCATAGATAATATTTTTTCCTGAACAGCCTAATAAGATATGGAGAAAGCAGGGAGCAAAAATCAGGCTTTGTTTCTGGGTTTAAGCTTGACTGTCTTGTGATGCATTGTATACAGCTTTGGGAGTCACCTGAAATAATCCTCCATTACATAATTTATTGTCAAACAGCAGAATTTAGGGATTTCATGAAAGGCTTAAAAGCATTTTGTGTACTATATAGATTACAAGCTACACTTCTGCTCTCATGGGGCATGTAAATGCTTCGTGGAAGACAGTTTTACGAATGCCGAAAACTGTTTCAGATAATTTACATGTTACATTCATCAGCGTAACAGAAAAAATGTTAATTATATAATACTAAATGTTTGTTTGATCGAGTTGGAGCGGAAGTTCCTGAGCTGCCATCTGTGTTATATGTGCTCTCTGGCTAAATTATCAGTGCAGATGCATTTGATTATCTTAACAAAGAAAAGAAGCAGCGCGAGTGTTTGCTGTAATATAATCCCTTAATACCAATGGTAAAATGCAGCATTAAGATGAGTCCAAAGGAGGCTGAGGTGTGTTGGGGTTTTTTTTTTTGTTGTTTTTTTTAAAGAAATGATTTCCCCCTCATTTACAATGACAAGTCTATGGCAATCGTGACAAAATGATTCACTGTGAATCCTAAAGCCTGTGTTAGTGTAGTCATAGCACTAAGCCTAAGAAAGGGAATGCTAATGATTAGTGCCTACAAGCTTTATTTAGGTATTGGTGATGGTGGTGGTTCTTTTTAGCCCTGGTACCTTTTTTTCTACTGTGGCTAAACAGAAACCCTTGAGGGACAGAATAACCACTTGGAAGGAAAACTGCTTAGATTACCAAAGCAAATGTACATGCTGCTCCATATTAAGCAGGAATGTGTTACATAAGGCTTTATGGCCAAGTCATAAAATAAACAGATTCTAACATAAAATAGTGTATACGTCAATACAGACGTATATACCCTATGATGTGGTTTCCACAAGAGAATGGATAAGATCTTGTATGACTTTAGATAAGGCTTTCTTACTGCCTGCCAGTCTGGTTTAATTGGATTTGAACTGTTAAGTGTAACCTGTTTACATGTTGCCTCACATAGTAGCAACTTATCTTACAGTCAGTTTATTTCAGAGTGAAAGCAGTCTTATATCCTTGTGATTTGAAATTAAATAACACACTATGACATGCTGAAAAAAAAGGGGGGAAACCCAAATTATTTGTTTAGGTATAAATTATTAAACCCAAGCATAAAAACAGTGCTTCCTTGAGCCAATTTGGAAACCAATTAATTTTTGTAACGGCTGACTTTTTACTCCACATATATTACTGATACATATTTGTGATGTAAATTTCTTCTTTTAAGACTGGCATATCCATGCACACATGATGATTTTAGTTCTTTTAGAGATACTTTTAGGGCCCAGCTAGGAATTAACATGCCAAACCCTAGTTTGTTTTTTAACTGTTATTTAATTCCCAAGGCACTGGTCAGGAACAATGGTGTGTTTTTCCTATTTGTTGACATGAGGTAGCTGCCCTCTAAAATGAAAAAAAATAAAAACAAAATTGCTTATGTGTAGATGAGATGGCCAAGGTGCTTGGTGGTGTTTGCTACAGTAGGGCAGGATCATCTGTACAGGCCAGATTTTTAAAGGTATTTAGGTAAAGCTGCAAATAGGCACCTGGTAGGTTTTTCAAACTTCTGCATGCCTTACACGAGCTAATTTTACTCAGAAACCTATCTGGGTCCCCACATGTTAGATCACTCGGAAAGAGCAACTTTGTGTCAGTGCAGAAGCTTGGAGACTTGTATAATATGAAGCAATCAAAATAGTATGACTACAGGAATTAAGGAATCTTTTTAGCCGCAGAAAGTAGATATTAGAACCACCATGGTCAGCTTTTGGGAAGTTGGGTGGACAAGAAACAGTTTTAAGGCTTTCAGTTGCCTCATTCAAGCCATTTGTGCTAATCTGGTTACTAACTCATGCAGTTGAAGCATGACTCTAACAACATTTAGTGGGGTTTGTATATGTGTTTTTTCTTTGATCATTTCATCTTCTAGAATCAAGTGACTATATTAACTTTCATTTGAAAAAAAGCTATATTTCTAGGCCTCACAATTATGGAGAGGAGCTGAAAACTGAATCCTAAAAGCTAAAATATTAGAAGGTGGATCATACCCTAATTTATTTTATCAGGCCTCTTAAAAATTATGATTATACTGAAATCCCAACTTACCTGATTTTGGATGGTTGGAATGATGATAATCTGCTCAAGTAGAGCAGTGTGATGTGCAGGTTGAAATGGTGTGAATAATGCAGCTTTCGATTCAGTGAAAGCCAAAGTAACTGAATTACAGTTTTAGAAAATAAACCATCCCTTGAATATTAGGTACTTTGCAGTTATTTTTAGGGCAAATGCACGTAGCTGTGTTTGTACATGAAGTGGAGAAAAGGCCTCTGCTTAGCTTTTGAGAAATCCAAAAGCTTGCCCAAATGTTCTGCAGCAAATGAACATATGGAAGCACAAGGATGTTCACTGTCCTTGCTCTCTTGTTTTCTGAAGCAGGCATTTGAGGCCAAGAACTCCCAGGTACTTACAAGGCTTCCAACACACAGGAAATTAATATATATCAAAATGAGCCAGGCTACTACAGTAACATCTCCATAAAGTAGATGTTGGCCCTTATGAAACAAATTCTAGAGTAGCGCATGAAATGTAATTCATAAACTGGATCCCTTTTGGGAACCCCTGTATAACTTTTTCTGCCCATAATGAGGGACATGTGATAACACAGTATTCTGAATGCTTTTCCTGTAGTCTTTATTTTGCATATCATGGATCATAGTCACCTGAAGTTTACTTGTACCAAAATCCTAGGATAGATCCTGAATAGCAGAAATCCTGGCAGCTTTGTGGTCTACCTGCTGCCTTTCTCTGAGGGATTAGTGCTATTTAAAGTGGGTGGCACCTGTTCAGGAAGGAGCATGGCTAATGTGGCCACTGATTGTGCTGTTCAATCTCTCTCGTTTAGAGAACTTTTATAGGGAGTGCTGGAGTAGAAGCTGCTTTATCTACTGAAAAATTAAAAATTATCAAGCAGACCAGAATGAAACACTGCCTATCCTCCTTCGCAATGGCTTTCCCTGAAAAAGAAGGGGCCTTGTTAGCACAGGGAGGCCTATTTCAGTGATGCTGTTTCTCTAGGTTTTCACGCAAGTATATAGAGTAGACTTCATTCATGTGGCCTGTTTAGTATATTTTGCAACTGTGGACGTCCCTAAGGCAGCCTTCAGTGCTCTCTAGCCAGCTCAATTTGATCTACCAATATAATGCACCCATCCACAGCATCTCCCTAGTTTGGGTCAGCTTAGCTGTCAGCAGAACCTCTAAATTTTTGTAGAGTACTATTTATTGCCCCCAAAAAGGGCTCCAAAGAGACCTGGATAGCACATATTTTAAGTGGCTGAACCACTTCATAATTTTATGTCCGACTTGAAGATGATTTGGGCAGATTTCTTCACTGATGCATAATATGGTGAGTAAATGAAGTAGAGTTGGGAGTAGAATTTGTGAGCAAGTATGAAGCTATGTAAATTTTTACAAAACTGAAATAAGTGTCTATTAATATGCTGACCTTCTGTGAACTCTGAACTGCAAATTTATTTGGAAGCATTAGAACTTGTCTTTGAACCAGTGAATGGTACAGTGCTTTGAACGTCTGTAGATCGGTTTTTATGTTGAAATCACACCTATTTTAATGTGCTAAATATGTGTTTTATTTTAAACTGTACTAAGGGAAGAGTGGCTTGCTCAGTGAAAAAGAGGATCAGCTTGTAATTCATGTGGCATTAACAGAATAGAATAAATATGTTCTTTAACATCATTATCATACAGATGAAATGGTATTAATAAGTGAGAAATAATATGGAATCATAGTAGTTTGAGACAGAAAGGCCAGGTTTTGTTCTGAGATCATCCTTATGCAAAGGCAGTATACATTTCTCTGATGTTCACATATGGAGCAATTGATTAGCGTGTACTTGAATAGAAAATATCCCAGTAAATGGAAGTGAAATATTTATTGAAACTGGGTACAAAGATGATAGTGGGGGTATGTACACAACAGACAAATGTCTGTTTTTAAAGCAACTTCAGGGATTTTATATAAAAATCATATAGTGTGTGTATTTGTGTTTTTATTTGTATGTGTATGTATATAACAACATAAAATATCATACCAACTGTGATGATTAATGTTAAGTGGGTGAAGGACTGGCTAGCAGAGGCTTTTTGGAGGAGGAAAATTATATGTATGAAAGTAAGGGAAACACCAGTGACGGTAGGCAAAAAGTGCATGTTGTATTAGAGAATAAAGATGCAAAGAGGTGGTGCCTTCTACTTTCACAAACATAACAAACACCTTGTAATGCAAGGTGGAGGGGGGCTGGAAATGGGTGGGCTGAGCTCCCTCCCAGGAGGGGGCTGAGCTGATCCCCGCCTGGCTTGCGAGGCTGTGGGGAAACGAAAAGCCCCTGTGTGGGAGCTAGTAGTAGGCTGGACGATGTTCCCGTCCCCGCCTCTCGCAGGCAGGGGGCTGGGGAAGAAGTGGGGCTGTGCTAATCTCAGCCCATCTCACTGGGTTACAGACGAGCAAAAAGTTCCTGGTGGGGGCTTTCCTATTGCACTGGGCAGACCCTGGTTGTGGGGTCAGGGCTGGGCCAGTGCATTCCCACTGCTCTGCCCCCCTTCCTTCCACAGGCTGTGGGCTGGAGTGGGGACAGGGCTGAGCTTATGCCAACCCTTGGCAAAGGGACAAGGGCTAGAGGGTTGGGGGCCCATTGCCTTGTCCCTCACATCTTGCCAGTCTGACAGGTGCCAGCAGGGAGCAGTGCCTTAGCTTTGTGATAGCTGGAAGAGGGGTTAACCCTGCTCTGCTGGAGCAGACAGCATAGCCCAGGACTACAAAAGCATTCTGAGATGCTGGGAGACTGTATTAACTTGCATTGGGAAGGGATCTGGGACAAAAGTTCCATAAACCGGTTTAACCTAAATCAGTTGTCTGATACTACATCCTACCTGGTTTATTTTAAGCTGGTTTTGGCCATTTTCAGAATGGTTTATGTATGCTGAATTTGTGTTTTGTTAAACCAGATTCAGATGACTTAAAAGAGTTTATGTGTAACTTCTGTCCCTAGCCTAGAAATCCTGGATAAGCGAAGTATTACACAGAGCATGCCTCTATGTGAGATGCTTACTGCAGTTGCCTAATTAGCTCTGCAGTAAAGCATCACCATCTACATGAGCAGTGGTATTAGGCCAGGGTAAATTAATTAACTACACTGTAGGATAGTGCTGCCTGACACAAGTACTATTCTATGGGAGAGTTATTTACTCTGCTGCAGTACACATGTAGACAGTGACTGGAGCTGGCTGGGACACAAAGGTGCTTACAGTGTGGGGCTGCCTGCCAGCTAGCCTTGCACTATAGCACCCTTGTGCTCCAGCCAGCTCCTCTGCAGCATATTGAGCTGAGGTGGAGCAGCTCTGGGTTGGCAGGCTGACCCCCCACTGGACCCTGTGCCAGTGGGGTTGCACTACCCCGGCTCAATGTACTGGAGTCCTGGGCACACATGCAAATGCTGTACCCAGGAGCAATAAACTCTGGTGCGAACTGTGCCAGAGTTTATTCGGGCACACTAATTGCATGTGTAGGTGCGCCCAGACAGTAGGAAATGTTTCCTGCCCTGAATTTGATATATAAATATGCAAGACTGAATGAGCATAGAAGAAAAGAAGAATGTGTGCTATTTTACAAATGAAGAATCAAGGCATATGATTTACCACATGATTCATCTTATTTGTTATTTATATCTGTGTAAACTATGTGCAAAATGTTACCAAATTGAATGATAGAATTGTACATCCCTGTTATGCTTCTGTGTCATGGATTTAACGCTGCAAATGGACAACACCTTTGTGCTGCCCTAGAAGTTTCTATGGTAGCACAAAGTGAAAGCAAACAGATATCTATGGTCTTTTTCACACCACCAATGTCCATGGTGTTTCCAACTGTTTGCAGAGCTGTGTTCTGGGGGTTCTCCTATAGGATTGGGCCTCTGAAACTCTGGGAGCAGCAGAGGCCCTACCCTGTGGGACACAGATGATAGAATACATCCTGGCACCTGATCCTCTTCATTCGGTAACGTCTGTTTATAGCCTTAAGGTCTATTCAAGTGGAAAAGTAGGCACAAAGAGGTGAAGAGGCCCTTATTCCAAGCCTACTGAAAGACTCTCATTAATTGCAGTGTGATTTGGGGCAGGGTCATGCAGAAATCTGTGGTAAAGCTGGGATTGGAACCCCGAACTCCTGAATCCCAGTCCAGTTAACTACTTACATATGCACACACACATCTGATAATGCTTGTTGTCTTCTATAACCCAAAACATGTTTGCTCTCCCATCCTTCTTCCCCTTCCCTATTATCAGTCTCTTTTTTGCTCTCCTCCCATTTGTTGTTCTTTTCAACCTGCAAATATGATGCTTTTTTTCCTCTACGGGCTGGATTCTCTGTGGCCATATAGACGGGGAGTGGGAGTTAGTAGCATGGTATTTTATGGCCCTATATACATTCTGGGTTCAACTGGGAAAATGTAAGCTGAAGCACGCATGCTCTGTGGGAGTGAGAAGCTCGAGAAGCAGTAGAGTAAAAGACGTGTGCAGTTGTGATCTCTCTGAGGGAGTGGGGAAAGCCAGGGTGTCCCGGCTGTGGATGTGCCGAGCCACTACCTCACAGAATGAACAGGTATCAAAACTTTGAGGTGTAGATCTAGAAGTTGTCAGTGTTACCTGGATTTTTGGATATCCAGAAAGCTTATTGGTGAATTGGAGAATTCATAGAAAATGGAACCAAAATAATTGTGAAGTTGAACAGGGGGAGCGGCTTCTTGATTATTTATATTGCAGTAGCACCAGAGAGCCCATCCTTAAAAGTCAGGTGTCCTATACATGCCAAAAAGGCCCAGGTTCCTGTAAGCTTACAGTATATAGATATAAGATGGGATACAATTGGTAGCTCCAAAAAAACAGATGGGATTGGGGGAGTGGCACAAGGTGACTGTTTTTTCTTCATGTTAGGACGGTATTTCTGTCATCCGATATGTTTGGACAATCTCTCATAGACCAGGAGAGCCTCCCATAACACAAATAATAAATAATTATTACAAAATCATAAAGGAAATTTAAAAGAGCTAAACATACATTAATTTAACTAAGGAACAATTGGCAATGAGCAGGGTGAGTATACATGTGGTGGCAGAAGCTTTGCTTAGAGCTTTTAAAATTGAACAGGAAAAAATACATGTAGAAATGTAGGAATAGTCTTAACTGGTTGAGAAGTGGACCTGAATAGGCAAAACATCTTTTTTTTGGTATAGTACAGCAGTAGTGGAGGAAGCAGGCCTGTTCTCTCTTTGCTTCTGTTAGGGGGAAATGATGCTGCATTCCCTATTTTTAACTAACTTTTTCATCCATTTTGGTTGATTCTATGGCAGGGACATGGTGATCTAAAGGGTAGATGCCACTGCTGCGGAATAGCTCTGAACAACAGGCGTTCAGTGAAATCAAGGCAAAATCAAGTTCACCTTCAACACTGTTATAAAAACACACCATGAAATCGGGACCTGTCCTGCATTTATTTAGTTGTCAGAAGCCAGATAATACAATATATAGTGTGGTATGCAAAAAGAAGTCCGTTCTTGTTACCTTTTACTTTAAATTTACCATATCATCATTATGCAGCTCTTTCCAGAATTTTAAGCAACTAGCTAGAGGATCTCATGACTCAATATTTTGAGCTACCTTTCAAGACTACAGATAACTTTTCTGAAGGTAAAACGCAGTGAAATCCACTTACTTCATGCACACCTGGTGGTTTACTGCTGGTGGTTACTGTGTGGGGTCCAGAACGCCAACCCTTGGCCTGAAGCTCAGGATGAGGTGTGTTTTGTGTTGTTTGCGTATCAGTTTAGAGTTCGCTCTTATGGCCTGTGTTTTAGATCTTTAGAGGTGAATAAAGGGCATTACTTAAATCAGTTGTGGCAAGAGACGTGTAGCTTGGCATGACAGATACAGATAATATTCCTACAGTATGGAGAGCAACAAGTTGAGTTGGAAAGGAAATGGTTTGCTGTTCTGTGAAACGTTTTGAGATTAAAAAAAAATATACATTCCTTTTCAGGAAAAAAAACAAGACCTTTTGTAGTTTTCTGTGAAAACCGGAGAGCGTTAGTCCTATTCTATGGTAGCCAGTAACGTTTCAAATCAAGTGAGGCCCTGAAGTTAGGCATTCTGTATCTCGGGTGAGAGCTCTGACCCCAACTGCTGGCTATTCTGGGGTCAGACATTCTCAACATTTCTGCTTCGAACTGTACTACATTAAAAAAATTGTAGACCCTGATATATAGTGACCTTTGATAAGCGTTTCTCAGCCCGTGGGTTGTGACCCAAAAGTAGGTTGCAAAAATATTTCAAAGGGCTGCAAACTGTGGCAGGGCAGAGGGGAAGTGGGAAGATGACTGCCCCTTCCAGTGGGGAAAAAGCACAGGGGAGAGCTGTGTGGCCAGGCTGGCAGCACCGGGACTGGTGCCCGTGCTTGGGGGGTGGGATGGCCAGGAGATGCACAGGTGGTGAGAGGGATCATGACCAGGCTTCCTGGCACAGTGTGACAGCCACAGCCTGGGGTGGGGCGGCGGTACCACAGGCCTCTCCCTTCCTCCATCCTGTGCTGGGGCTGGATTTGCTCCATGAGCCAGAGCCACTGCGCTATGGCCCAGACAGGGGAGGAGGGGGCAGCTGGGGGCCTCTCTGGCAGAGCTGGAGGGAGTTGTGGGTTGACAGAGGGATGCCAGCTTGGCCCAGGAGGACGGGACTGTGGGTCGGGCACCGGCAGGGTCAGAGGAGTGTGGCTTGGGACAGGCCATGGATCTTTGCAAATAGGTCCCGGTAGGAAGAAAGATCGAGAACCATTGGTTTTGATCATTAGTCTGCTTGCAGGCATTAAAAAATAAATGAATAAACAAATGAATAAAATGCTTTACTGGTAGTAGCAGCACGTTACTTCAACTAGGGTTTGCAACATCTGTATAGATTGGGCGCCTCAGTGGGGCTTTTTGGTGTTTTAACTAAAGCTGATTCAATTAGCTATTAGATAGAAGTACCAAAAACGCCCCACTAAAGTGCCTGATCTATACAGATGTTGGGTGAGCCAGGTCCAACTAAGGTGCTGCCTCTCTTGGGCATGTGCAGGGCTTGGTGCAGGAATGTACCAAGAATAAATTAAAGCACTGTTTTGGGGGTGGGGTTTAATGTCTGCAAGCATAGAGGGTTGTTGAGACTTGTTGGCTGGCTTGCGTTCTCTCATTCTGGTTTTGTCCAGTAATTCCATCCTGTATCTGAGAAACTTTTACAGACAGAAAAAGAGTTATCAAAACTGTTGTGTTCCACAGAAAGCTGCAGTTTCAACAAACAGTTGTTTTCAGCTAAAATTCTCAACCAGCTCTACTAATAAGTGCCCTTTGAAGCTGACACACTACTGGCCACAAAAGATAGCTCTTGTGACAGGAACTCCAGCATATTTCTCTACCAGTCAAGGTATCACGACTCCAAAGCACTAATTTTAAAGTAACACCTGAGCATATGAAATGACTTTCCTCATTTCTCACAAGGTGTAAGATTAATACTTGTCAGCACACAAGTGCCTTCATTATACGTACTTAAGGCAGTTGTTGGAGTTTTGGAAAACGCTGTCCTTGGATCAACAACGCTCAGAAGTTCAACTTTGTTTTTCCATTTAGTGAATAGTTAGAGGGATTTTGAGGGCGTGTGAGGTGGGTTTAAGGGACAAAACCTCACATAGGGTTGATGAAGAAACTCAAGTATGCAAGGCAGGGAATCCAGGAAGCTGCAGTTGCAAAGCTTTCATCATTTTCTGAATGTAAATGAGGGTTCTGGGCAACATCAGGTCTCAAGAAAAGTGTCTCCGTTAAGTAACAATATATCTCCATATCTATATTTCATTGTGCATTGTTAGCCAAGGTTTCCATTTAGATAATTTTCAATCCTTTAAAACATTATTTATACACTTTTTTTTTTTTTTTTAAATTCTTTTCTCTTTGCCCCCCACATGCTCTTTACTTGAGCATGGCCTGCTTACCTAATGGTTCTGTGCCTTCTTTTTTGTCTTCATTTCCCTAATAATCCACACTCACTTGGTATTGACCCCTCACAGCCTCCCTCCACTTCTCTGCTTCTCAGCATTCTTCCCTTCCATCCCCCCTATTCCTCCAATGGAAGATGGAACAGTGTGGTACCTAAAAACTAATTGGTACAGAAGTCATAGGGCTTATGTATGCACCACATTTTTTGCCCTTTCATGTGCTGCAACTGTGTGTCTGTTGCACGAGTGGGATTTCCTGATGCTTTTGAAGTCTTATGTGCTAAACTAAAACTCCTCAGGTGTAGTTTAGTTTGGCTTGCTGGGAATTGAAGTGTTGCATCCACTGATTCATTGCATGCAAACAGAAAGGCACTCAAAGACATGTAATGAGCTTCTCTGTCCACCAGATGGTGCTGCAACTTTTTTGTAGTTCACCCCTTTGAATTGCTTTCACTTTCGAATTGCTGCCACTTTTTTTCTTATGTGGGTCTTTCTTTTTTTTCTTGTTTGCTGGCTCCCTGCTTCCACAGCTGTGTGGCAGGAACCAGGCATGGATAGATGGGGGGGCCCCAGGCTGGGGGAGCAGTGCTGGACCATTCTGTTCTCCTGTGGTGCCAGCTAGGGACCTGACTTAATTTGTTTGAAGGCCTAGTGTGTGTAAACACAGATGTGACACTCCAAGGCTTAATTAATTTGAAAAGCTAGTGCATGTTAACATAGATGTGATGCTCCAAAATAAAGAGTTTAAATTTTATAAACCTATTTAATTTAATGAGGGTTAAAACCTGTGGTGTGTATAGGCATTCATAAACTTTTGTAAGCACTAACCTACTTTATCAGATGCTAGGTTGTTGCATATGAAAACTCATGCCTTTGAACCAGTTAGTCTCTAAAGTCCCACCCTACTATACCTTCTTGCCTCACTTACGATGAACAGGGACTACCACAGTCCGTTTCCCACCACCTCCCCCTTCCAGCAGCTAATATTCTTCCACTAAGGCTGGTTTTCATTGAACAAAGAGTACTGTGCACACTGCAGGAACAGAACATTGGCTCTCTAGTTTGAAAGGCAGCTAGTATAAAAGCAAGATGCATGCAAATGCAACATTTTCATCATAAAAAGTCAAATATTTGGAGTGATTGGGTAACTTTGCTTTTTCCACTATCAACTTCCAGAAAAAAAAAAAGAGAGAATGACTCAATGTGCAAAGTAGCATGCTCAGATCTTTCAGTTTCTTTGACGGGGTCCTAGGACCTCAGTGGTGTTACAGGGAACTACATAATTATCCCAGACTCTTGGCATCCCTATAGTGGTCCAGTAATTGTGATTCTCAACACCTGTATGCAGTATGTATACAGGAATGTTTTTCTCCGGCTGCGTATGAAACCACATTCATGTGTTTTTCATCCACATGGTATAATAGGCCTGCTAATGGTTTTGCATCAGAACCCATGTAAGCTGTTCTCCAGTTTAGGAAGCTGCATTTGGAATCACTTCAGTGTGTTACTGCCCCATAGTAGGATAGCCAGGCCTTGGCAAAATTTACTTGGAGTTCCAGGGGAGAAAATACTTTTATTGTCAAATGGTAGCTTATTTAGGTGATGATAACTATATCTGTGCAGCAGTATTACCAGAAGCAATTGCGCAAGAAGTTATTATGCTGTGTAATAAGAATATTGAGCTCTTACAGTGCTACCCAATATTAAAGGAATGCCGTCAATTTAAGTCATCCCTGTCTGCAGAGTTGTATTGCCCCTAAATCATTAAATTCCTGTCCCTGAAAGAGATTGGAGAAATGGGGAGGGGAATTTGAAGAATACTTGTTTGCTCCACATGAGCAATTAGTCTCCACATTAATCTCTAAGGTGCCACCTTAGAGTTAACTTCTAAAGTGCATTGGAGCTCTTTGTGAATGGACAGTTTCACTGATGGCTTGCTTGTTCTGCTTCCTATCTCAGACACAGTGATGTCACTTATGCTAATTAGCCACTTTCTCTTATGGTCAGTATGGGTTTTTCTCTCAGTGAATAAGAAAAGAGGAAAACATAATTATAGAACCACAGAAATTGGCAGAGGGATTCATTTAAAAATATTGATTATGTTTCAATATGGTGATGCTATTTAGAGCTCTAAAAAAGAGAGAGTTTTCTTTTGTTTTTTGTCTCCACACATTTCCTGTGCTTAAATAACCTATGCAATAGACTGCTTGAGCAAGTAGATAAAACATGCTTATAGGAACGTTTTTCATTCTGTCTCTTCAGTGCTTACTACAAAACTAATTCAGTAACTATAATTCTACAGATTTAAGATTCAAATTTGGTGTAACCACCCTACAATACTGTTCTTGGTAAATATGGATCAATGCAGTAGTTACAACTTAAAACAGCAATCAACAAATTAGACAGCAAAAATATTTATACTGGCAGCTGACAGGTTGTCCTAAATGAAAGGTGCTGATTGACAGCCCCAAAGAAGGGGCACCCTATTTAACCACAGAGCAGATGTCATGTAGGCTGCCACTTTCATTAGCTTCCCCATGCTGGCTTCTGAAATTCAGTCTTTATGCTCACTAAATATGCCCAGTTTGCTGTTGAAACTGCCAGAAAGAGGCCAATTAATACCTAAATAATGTTGTCATGAGACTATCTTTGCTGCCTACTAGCCTGAGACCAGGCTGTATAATTTGCACCAAAGAGCAACCAAGTAAAGGCTGGGCTTTTCAAAGGCAATAGACGGAGTAGGTTATCAAACTCCTGTTGACTTCCTGTAACTTCTTTTGGTCCCTTTTGAAATTTTCAGTCCAGGACTGGAGTGTGGTCATGTAGATTTCAGGTTCATTTTGCATGACATAAGAGCGTTTTTCAGCCTTGGGACTGAGATTCTGAAGACTTTTTTTTCTCTTCCTATATATTGTTCAACAAATGAAAAGTCTGGTGAATTCAAGGTGTTGTCATACAAGTCAAAATAGTCCTCTGTTTGTTGTGAAGATTTTTCCATCTACTTTGCAGATACAATTCCTGGATGTGATGTCGGGGGTAAGACAGTATCAGGAGAGGATAAAAAGGCCATCTTCTTTGGTTGAGTTGCATCCATTTTCTCTTATGGGGATTTTGGAGTAATTGGGGAAGAAGTGAAAAATAAAGTGAGACAGCAAATGCCCCTCACAGCTTGAGAAACAAGGGGATTTGAGAGCTGTTACTGGTGAAGATTGTTAAAATCTTTCTGCAAGAGGGCAGGATGCCAGCCTTTCTGAAATATGCAATCATTAGACCTCTGCAAAATAACAATCACTTCTTTCCAACAGTCTGGCTAATATCATCCCATCTTGTGTCATCCCTTTTTTGGGTAGGTTGCTAGAGAAAGTTGAGTGGGGGAGACAGTCTCTTGCACAGCCTGGATGTTTTAGATTTTTTGATCTATATCAGTCTCTGGGTTTAAACCCAGTTATGCCACAGAATCTTCAGTGGTTTCCTTGTGTTATGGATTTACTCACAGTCAATGATCTGTTATTCTTTTTTAACATTTTTGGTTTTATCACCTGTCTTGTTTATCAGGGACTCTTTGCATCTCTTGTCTACTAGACCTCTTGGATTGTTTGTGTGTGAACTGAGATAATATGGCTTGCTAGCCGTTGGTCTGTTGATAACATTCTTGTCCTTTTTCATTTGATTTGGATGGTCTGTTTTTCCCATTTTACTTGGATGTTTTGGCTAAAAATTAATCCAAAGAAGATGAGGGTGGCAATGTTAGTGGGTAGGGAGAAGATGGTTGAGTAACTAATGGGGCCTTCTGCCTGCAGCTCTCTGCTGCCAGTTGGCATTTTGTTATTAGTTTCATGTGGGGGGGGTTTAATTGCAAATACACCCCAAAGCCTGTCTGATATATGCCTGACTGATCATTTTAGAGAAGAGAAACAGATAAATAACATTGCCCATTCTCAGTTGTTGAACCTATTAAGCCTTCTGGCTAGGGACAGACATTACACACAAACCAGTTGAAGTGATCAGAAACTGGTTTAAACCTGTAACAGAACAGACATTCAGTGCACATAAACCAGCCTGAAAATAGCTGAAATTGATTCAAATATGGTTCATGGCAGGCCAGTGTCTGCCATCGCCCCTGAGGCAATTTCCTCCCTCCATCCTCTTACTGTCCTGTCCCCCTCAGCAAACCCTGCGGACCTCAGCTGGGGCTTGCCAACTGCGGCTGCACCTCCATGGCTTGCTTGCAGCCAGGCAGGGATGGAGTTAATTTCTCCCTGTCCCCTCTCTTCCTTAGAATCCCTGGGGTTTTGGCTGCAGTCTCAATCATCACACATGTGCTGGAGATGTAGTTAAGGGAAGTTGCACACAGCTTCACCAAAGACTACATAGAGCTACATTTACATTATAAAACAGAACCTGTAAAAGGTAAGAATAGCTTAAAAAAAAAAAAAAAGCCTTACTAAATGCCTGGCTGTAAGATGACACAGGATTACGTAAGACTCATGCAAAGCTTTCTCTTGTCTTCCTCCTTTTACATTTTAAGTTAGACTAAATTGTGTATGCTGTGTTTTACTGGGCTGTATTTTAGCTTAGGTGAAGATTTTTGGTAGTTTCCTGTTGTATGCTTTGCAAATTGCTGTGTTCAGTACATGATTGCTTCCCCACTCCTTAGTCTGGTAGCAGGTGCCACCCCTCCTCCCTCTGCCCTGCTGTGCCTGGCACCCCCTGGGCCTTCTAGTCCTGGCCGGTGCCTGGTCACGCCCCTTCTCTCTAGCAGCCTTGGAGGGTGTCTCTTGCCTCCCCTTTGCAGTGGCTGGCAGGTGTGCTGTAGTGCCCCCCCCCGGCTTCTGGCTTGAGTCACTGCAGGTTTATGGCTATATTTCCTGGTTTAACAGAGAATGTCGTTCCAGTTATTAATCAGTTTAAGCTGTGCATCTTAGATTAACCTGCAAAGAGTGAATCAGTTCAGGCTCTGGCTTTTTGAATGTCTGTCCCTAGCCTCTGAATTCTCATTTAGAGATTTTCCTTTACACTTATATTGAAGCATTTGAAGTTACCTCAGCAGTTTCCCAATTTCTGCCTCCATCTCCTTTAGTTCTTAATAGTTTCCTTCCTGTTACTAACACATAAGTGTTCACAACACAGATATTTCCAAGTTTTTAGTTCTATTCATAATATGTCAGTTATGTTAACAATTTATACTGATATTGCTCACATTCAAAGATGATCCTGCTTGTGATTGTTTTTCTCTTTTTCTTTCTCTTTTTTCTTTTTAACTCTGTGGTGTGCTAGATTTTGGCTAGAACTGTCCAAAAAAATCCCAATGTTAAGAAAGTTCATTTTTTTTTCTTGAAGAAGATTTTCGCAGATTAAAACACAAAGATGATGCTGGAAAACAAAATCTATTAAACAAAAGAAAAACAAAAATGATAGCTAACAAGAGTGTGCATATGTGCAGTCATACACAAAACTGAAATAAAAGACAAACATAGTCTTGAGATTGCAAATGAATCCATGAAGTTGGAGCCCTGAACTTGCATGGAGTCTAATTGACATCATTAGGACCCTACATGGGTGCTAGGATTCCCTTGCACAGGTTTGTTTGTTGGTACAAGCCTGCACTGTGAAACTCGGATTGTACCAAAAAGAAAAACATTGTAACTTTTAGGAAAATTCTGCCCTTGGATACTTGAACAGCTCCAGCCGAACTAATGGACATCTGAGGATGGAATGTGGCTTCTTATACTAAGAGAAAACAACACAGTAATAATAATGTGCCAAAACAGCAAAGGGAAAAGCTTAACTGAAGATTTAGTTGATGTTGTAGCTTGCTTCTCTATCTCCCTAAAACACTTTCTGGCTCTAAGATGTTTAGCTGTTAGATGTCTTTTTCTACTGAGTATGCATTTACATAGAAAGTAGAGACTGGGTTTAAATCAGCAGCTTATACAAATGCAGATTGCTTTTCAGTCAGCAAGTAGGATGATCTAGACAACAGTTCATGGTCACTAAAAATCCAGCAGCTAATTTTAAAACTCATTTAGCAGGCTGCATACCAAAGATTTGTATTTTAAAATGATCAGAGGTGGTGTTGAATTTTTGTCTGCGAACTTCACTTTGATCTGTTCCTCGTTGGTGCTGTTTGTTCCTCAAAGCCTTATTGTAGAGTTTCACTCTGGGAATGAGTGACCTGTTTGTTTCATGCTGTCCTAGTCTAAGTTACCTGTTGCCTCCTTCCTCGTCCATAGTGGATCCTTGTATTCAGTTGCACTAGCCTATGCTTCTGTATGCCACGCAGGAAAAAGCATAGCTGGATATTAAGGAGTCGCAGACCCTGCTATGCTAATAAGGGTCTTCCCTTATTTCTCTTGTAGAGGGTTTGGCCTAGGTAAATCATGGCTGCATTTGTTGTTTTCATTCATTGCTATTAGGCATTGGAATTACTTTATACAGAATCATTCCAGTTGTTTGCTAAAGTAACTCCAGATGTAACATCAATCTGTGTGTAATTAACCTGCTTTATGGCTTGGCCTAGAGGACAATTTTCATCATCTACATTAGTGTTTCTCAACCTTTTAAGTAGCAAGTACCCCCTAATTTCTGAAAATTTTAGTAAGTACCTCAACACTTAATTTTCCAGCTGATTTTATATTTACAGACTAACATGTCATCTATGACACTATATAAGGTCGTGATATGACTGATGTCTGATCTGGTGTGGATGGGGTTGCCACCTTTTATACCAGGGTTGCACAACTCAAGTATGTATGTGGGCTAGAGGTGATGTAGGCCAAAGCTAGGAGGGCTGAACCCAGTGCTGCATAAAGCACAGGACACCAAATTATTACTGGAAAATTTGAAGTGCCGTGCAATATGTGACACACCAAATTTTTTTCCATGGTTTTGAGAGGAAAAGAGGGCAAGAGAGAGTCAGTGTTGGGGTACCCATGTTCCCCCTGCATTTATCTCACATACCCCCAGGGGTACGCGTACCAAAGGTTGAGAAACTATGATCTACATTTCATGAATAAAATGAGGAGTCTATCACAGATAGGAGGAGCTTTCTTGCCCTTCTGGAGCGCTGTGGTCAAAGAAACTGACTTCCGTACATTGAGTCACCTGTGTTCTGACACAGGCAGCTTGTTAGAGATTTGCGTTTCATCACTAGCCTCTATGTATAGTACAGTCCAGTACAATCTATTATCAGCCTTTGGTAGGTGCCCCCACTGCATAAGGTAATGACTTACACTTTCATAAGCGCTCCAAGTTTACACTGGTTTCCTCCAGTTCAGTGCAAGCAGTGGTTATAAGTTATAAAGCAATTAGCCATGTTCAGTTTATATTCGGAAAGTAAGCTTAGCCTCAGGTTTTGCAAGGCTTTATACAAGGCCCTTTGCTGCTTGGTATTAAT
Source organism: Caiman crocodilus (assembly GCA_030014935.1). Lineage (NCBI taxonomy): Eukaryota > Metazoa > Chordata > Crocodylia > Alligatoridae > Caiman > Caiman crocodilus. The sequence goes on from JAGPOW010003685.1 coordinate 5,715,163, forward strand.
TAGGGTTTCCTTAGCTGATAACAGATGCTGTAAAGGAACGTTTTGTCACCAAAGGGTGCAAGAAGGGTTGGACAGCTAAGTGGAGCAGATCTAGATACCTACCACATCCTACTTGGCAATATCTATTCTTCTACCAAGTATAGCTAGGCCAGCATGACTGGTCTTCTAACTCCTTTCTGACCTGCTTTCCAAGCCTCACTATTATGGCCTGAATCACAGTGCATGTCCTGCTCTGCTTTCAAGTTTTGCATTTTTCCACCCTGTTAGCTGCAGTTTGAGGGGGAACAGGACTTTTTTGTAACCTGCAGGGGCCAGCAGTAACAGCAGCCTACCCAGCAAGAGCACAGACCCTGAGACTGGGACCTGTTAAGGCCTCTGGGAGAGTTCAGGGCAGGAACAGACAGAGCTAGTTAGACCAAGTAGAGGCAGCTGGACTAAGCTGCAGCAGACAGGGAGGTTGATTATCAAGCAAAGTGGAAACCCTTTTGTGTGTCTGGAGAGCCAGCTGACAGGAAGGGGTGGAGCTCTGGGCACAAAACCAGGGCATGGGAGCTAGTGGAGCAGTCTGACTTTGCTTCTTCAGATTGAATCTGAAGAAAAGGACTGCAGGAAATAGCTGGCGGATGCCTAAGGGCTTCCCTAGGTCTGCAAGGAAAAAGTCAGGGGAGTTTAGGGCATGTGGTAAGGCAGGGGGCTAAGTTGGGGTAACTGGAAAGCAGTTTGCTTGTATGTTTTTTGACAAAGCTTAAAACTGGAGGATTGAGTTGCAGCTGCAGGGGTGGAGGAGGCCACAGGCAGGTGCCTCAGGGGCACTCTTACTGGGACTGAGACCCAGGAACTTGGGTGGACCTGGGAAGAGCCACAGCCAGATATAAAGGGCTGAAGTTGGGCAGTGGAAGCCTGGAAAAGGGTCTTGGGGCCCCAGGGACCTCGTGTTGATTTGGATGTAGAGGCCTGTTACGAAGGGACTGCTGAGAGTCATCTGCAAGGCATGGATATGATTGTGGGGGCAGCAGGAGGTCACCACTTTAGCCCCAAAGGTGACCAAGGCCCTCTTAGAGAGTATACCTGTGGGCTGAGAAACAGGTAACTGGCACCAAGGAGTAGGCCACCCTGGCTCGTGTAGGCAGCCTGCCCTTTTATATATTTAACAGCAAGCTGTAGCAGGTGAGAGGAGGCAGAGGAGGTTGGAAAGCACAGACATTTCCAGTTGGGACGTTTGAATCCTCAGCATGGCCAGACTCACCCAGTGTTTGGGGTCTCTCATCAATTCAGCGCATGGACTGAGGAGGAAAATAAGAGTGAATGGCTGAGTGTTTTTTCCCCCCATCCAAAGGTATGGATCTCCGCAGCTGAACACAGCATATGTCTAAGGTCAACCTTGCCAGAAGCTTAATTTTTTTTGTGAGGAAATACCGATCTCAAGGTGTGGTAATAAGATACAGAGCTCCTACTAGTCTTCAGGGTTGCTACTTCATCAACTTACACAAACATTAGGTTTTGCCAGCCACCTCTTTTCCCAAGTACTTTTTCCAACAACTCAAGCTGTAGAAATAGTGTGTAAGTTGGACTACTGTCATCTAATTTTGCTACTTCACATGCAGAATATTGACTAAGCAGTGATTTTTAATTTGCACAGAGACAGAGGAAATTATCAGAAAAATATTCCCTATCATCTGGCTCAGCACTGAAATTGGAAAGTGTGTATTGAAAGCACTGCTAATGCTTTGTGGAAAGCTCTGCCAAGCATTCTGTGTTGAGACAATTGTGCCAATGCCAAACATATTTCATCCATATCTCTTCCAGGGACATTTCCAGGAAAACCATTTCTCCATATCTTAATCTTCTACACATGGCATCACAATTAATTGCTGTAAAAAAATTATGATACTGTATATATCAGATTTTACTACTCATGGCATTTGGGTGTAATCTCATGAGCTTCCGACCAAAAAGCTCATTCTAACTTTTCTTAAAAACAGAGTCTTCATAATGATAACTTTGACTTCATACCACTCGTGTCAGTCAGGCATTGAAAGCATTTGCTTCTAAACTCTGAAGGAGAATCTCATAAAGGAACTCAGTGCATTTAGGCATGTGGGCACACACAGGGCTCCCTCATTACAGCAGAGAGAAGCTAAAATGTACTTGAGACAAACAGGCTGGTGGCCAAGTTTGCCTTGCAGGCAGTGATAGATCAAGTTTTATCAGACCTATGAGCAGGGCATCCATTCACTGGACATCTTGAGAGAGATACTATGACTGAGGATTTGCTGATGGCTCATAGGTATACATACATCTAGATGTTTGGCACTGCTGGTAGCTTACTGAAGGATTCTGCATCTAACTTGTAGTCTCTGGGGATTCACCTCCCTGCTTCAAACCACAAACAGTGTTTTCCTTAGCCACAACCAGATGCTGTCTAGGAAGTATCCAGTGTCACAGAGGAAGTCCTGAAAGTGTTCAAGGGACAAAGCTTTTATTCCTGATGTTGCTTCATTCCAATAAAGCAAGACAGTCTCTTTTACCTAGGAAGACTAAGTAGATGGATGGGACCATTCATGATACTCTTATGTGGCTAAGACAGCTTGGCTTTTGGACAAGTATCTAGTTGGCTTCTCGTATGCTTATTTGCTGCCAAATAATATTTTGAAATCAGGGTAAGATCCTGCATGCATAAATTGTACCCATCAAGTGCCAATGTAGGGTACAGACAGAAGTGACAATTTTCATCCAGTCTGGCCACAGAAAGCAGTTTATAGCTGTGACCAAACACAAGCACATGGCTGCAGACAGCTTAAAAATGGCCAATTGGGTGAAAATTGGAACCCTTATTTTATGAGGGGTCAGATGAAAACATTTCAAGATAGAGCGAGCATCTTCTGTAACTTCTGTCTGCCTGCCTCCCAAACTTTTGCTGTTTTCAGAATGGGAGTGGGGGGAAAAGGAGCAGAGGGATTTTGGTCTGGGTTTTTTTCAGCTTCTGCTGGAGGTTGGAATAGGTGAGCTGGAGCTCCCCCAAGGTGTAGAGGGATCCAATTCATCCACTCCATTCTCCAGTGCTGGCTGGGGAACCCCTAGAATAAGCTCCCTTTGCATCCTGCCATTCTGAAAACTTTGCAGCCTCACAGGGAGGAGGGGACATTGCTGGAGGAAACTGGCTGCAGTCTGGCAGCCAACAGCTAAATTCCCCTTCCCTTCTGGAACCAATGTTGAACTTCTGTTTTGTCTGGGGGATTGTTGCAACTCAGAACACTTCCTGCAAAGTGTTCTTGGTTACAACAGGAAGCTGTGCTTGTGTTGCACGTGATGGCTTGGATGGTGGCTCACTGTATGCAGCTGACTCTCAAATTTTTCATAGACATTCGGGCTAGAAAGGACCCTGAAGGATCATCGAGTCCAGCCCCCTGCCCCAGGGGCAGGAAGTCAGTAAGGATCATAGGATTCCAGCAAGATAAACATCCAATCGTGTCTTGAAGGTGTTCAAAGTGGGTGCTTGAACCACTTCCGGCGGCAGTCTATTCCAAACCTTGGGGGCTCGGACAGTAAAGGAGTCCTTATGTCCAGCCTGAATCGGTCGTGGTGGAGTTTGTGACCATTCAGTCTTGTCATCCCTTGGGGCACTCTGGTGAACAGACATTCCCCCAGATCCTGGTGAAGACCCCTGATAAACTTTATAGGTGGCCACCAGATCACCCCTGAGTCCACACTTTTCTAGGCTGAAGAGTCCCATGGCTCTCAGCCTCTCATCATAAAGTCTGTTTTCCTGACCTCTGATCATGCGTGTGGCTCTCTTCTGCACTCTCTTGAGCTTCTTCACAACCTTTTTGAATTCTGGAGCCCAAAACTGGACGCAGTACTCCAGCTGCAGCCTCATCAAGTCCGAGTACAGTGGGAGAGTGGTGTCCCAGGATTTGCTTGAGAAACATCTATAGATGCAAGCCAGCGTTTTGCTTGGTTTACTAGCCACAGCATCACTTGAAGGCTCATGTTCATCTCATGGTCAATCATGACCCCCAAGTCCCTTTCATCTGTAGTGCTATCCAGCATGGCACTGCCAAGTCTATAAGGATGCTGCAGGTTTTTCCTCCCAAGGTGGAGAACCTGGCATTTTTCAGTGTTAAACAGCATCAGGCTCTCATCTGCCCATTTAATGATCCTGTCAAGATCTGCTTGGATCACTCTTCTGTCCTCAGGTGTGGATGCTTTACCCCAGAGTTTGGTGTCGGCAGCTAACTTGGCCAGCTTGCTTCTGACACCAGTGTCTACATCATTGAAGATGTTGAAAAGTGTAGGCCCTAGGACAGAGCCTTGAGGGACCCCACTGGTCACAGCGCACCACAACAATTGATTTCTATCAACCACCACACTCTAGGTTCTACTGCAGAGCCAATTCCCCAGCCAGCAGATCATGGTGATGTTGAGGCCGCAGTTGGCCAGTTTTGCCAAGAGGTGATCATGGGATACCAGATCGAAGGCTTTTTTAAAGTCAAGATATATGACAGCGATCTCTTCCCCCTTGTCCAGGTGATAAGTCACTTTCTTGTAAAAGGAAATACGATTGGTCAAGCAAGACTTACCCACAACAAATCCATGCTGGGTAATCCATGCTGGGTATTCCTGTCAGCTAGTCTGTTAAGGATGGCCTCTTCGATAATCTTTTCCAAGACCTTCTTCCCCAGCAGAGAGGTCAGACTGATGGGCCTGTAGTTTGCTGGATCCACTTTCCTCTCTTTCTTTCTTGAAGATAGGCACCACGTTGGCCTTCTTCCAGTCTTTGGGTACTTTACCAGAACACCAGGATTTCTTAAAGATCTATGCCAGACGTTGGGCTATGATGCTTGCCAGCTTCTTGAGTACTTTTGAATATAAACTGTCAGGGTCAGCTGACTTGAAGGTATCCAGCCTGTCAAGGTGTTCCTTCACGAGGTTAACTTTGATGGAATCTCCCTCACCCAGGCCTCTCTGACCCATAGTGGGCAGGGGCATCCCATGGGACTGGTGAAAGATTGACACAAAGTACCCATTTAGCAAGTTGGCTTTTTCCTGGGCTTCGGTTGTCAGTTGTCCCATCTGGTTTAGCAAGGGTCCAATGTTGCCCTTGCTTTTCCTCCAGCTTCCCACATATCTAAAAAAGGACGTTTTATTGTACTTGATATTTGTAGCTAGCTGGAGTTCCGTCGCAGCTGTGGCTTTCCTGGTGTGCTCTCTGCAGGTTTGGACCAGAGCAGACTATTACTCCTTGGTGGTGGTTCCAGTCCTCCATCCTTTGTAGGTCTTCCTTTTTAAGATGCAGGAAGTCTGCCAGTTCCCTGGAGAGCTAAGGGGGCTGTTGTGCCCTTTTGCTGTTCAGACCATAAACTTAGGTAGTCTCAAGTACAGGAGACCGTCATACAAATCAGGAAGCCTTCCAGCAAGAGACCTTCTCCTGGATCTGAAGAAGATCCTTTATATATGCCACTCGAGATAATATTGGTCTAGGAATATATCCTGCTCCTCAGACACAAAAAGGTAGTGTTTCATTTAATTAAAGCTCACAAAGTTCACATAATCTTCTCACACTCTAAAGAAGTTCCTTTTGGCCATCTTTTATATTTCTTCTCCCCATGTGTTCACACATGGGACATCAGTCTTGTCCTTCAGAAGTTTTTGGAGCTTCTGTATAGACCACTGTTGGAGTGTTTAATAGATCAACCTACCATCAAGACACTTTGCTGCTGGAGAATCCACAAGGTCTTGTAGCCAGATTGCCTTTCATATGCATTTTTTCATTAGGGACAAGATGATATTGAGATCAAAATTTAAATTATTAAAATCAGCTCAGAATGCTACCTAAATTAACAGATTGTTTTATAAGATTTGTTCCTGAATCTGCACTCAATACTGGGATGCCAGGGAAAAATTGCTTACTTTGGAAGGCTTCAGAGTCTTGCTTTATTACCTCAATGGAACCCAACCTTTAAAGTAGTCTGCTTTTTGTGACTGTTTGTTGAAGAACTAAGCAATCTCACCACAGAAAACACGCTGGATTGGCATTTGCTGTGAGATGACTAGCAAGCCTCTTCTTCCAAACATGGAGGTACCCTCAACCAGGCTACAAGCAGCAGTATCTGCCTGGTTTAGATACATGTCAGTCTGTGATCTGAAAGGTGGCTATGTGGAACAACTCACTAACATTTGTTAAACATAATCTTGGTATAGGAGCCGGATCCATTGCCACATTTGAGAAGCATTACTTTAGTTACTGTTTGAGTATAACCATGGAATCTCCTCATTTCTACCATCTAGAGAACATACTGTTTCATCATGTAGAGCGGGATCCACAGTGCAATGCACACAAAGAAGAAAGTTACTTACTTTAGAGTAGCAGTGGTTCATTGTAGTTAGTGTGGATCCCAGAACCTGCCTTCCTGTGTCTGCTTCCAGAGTCCTCAGTCACAAACTTCAAATGGTGAGGGAACTGAGGGAGGTTACAGCCAGCCTGCTGTTTTATGCCCTGAGGTGGGAGCACAAGGAGACAGTTAGCATTCATGGCTTTGATAGATATTTCTGTTCCAAAAGCTTATGATCTTGCAGGGCATGTTCCCCTTAAAGTAGAACCTACACTGATTATAACATCTCAGTGAAGCACAGTTACTGTAGGGTAAATAATCATTCCTTACAGGCTAGGGACAGAAGTTACACATAAACCAGTTTCAAAATGGCCAAACTTAGTTTAAGATAAACTTGGTTGAATGTAATCACACTTAACTGATTTGGGTCAAACTGGTTTATGGAACTTCTGTCCCAAACCCCTTCCTGGTTTAAGTTAAATAAGAGTCCCCTAGCATCCCAGTGTGCTTTTCAGCCCTGTGCTGTGCTGTCTGCTTCAGAGAGCAGGGCTGGACCCACCTCTCTTCTCCCTAGCCAGAGCTCCAGTTGGCTGCTGGGGGACTGCAGCACCTGCCAGGCATCTGCCTTCCTCACCCTCTCTCATTGCTCCAGGGATCCCCACCCCTCTCCCGCAGCAGGGACCTCAGTGGTACGAACCCAGCTGGCATCAGGCCATGCCCCCCATGCTAGCTAATTCTGAGAGGTTTCTGTGTGTGTCTCCAGTTTCACTGGAACAAAGAGCTAGTGGCTTGCAAATGCATCCTGCAGATAAGAAGAGCTTGTACTAATGAGAGAGATGGCTCTGTTTTCTTTTGTAGGGCTTGATGGGCTGATAAGCTTTGTTTTCTGATAAGCACCCTGCTGGCTGCAGTCTGTCAGTGTTCAACAGGAGACAGAGAGAGGTGTGAGAAATGACTTGGTTTGCAATGAATGCAGTGCTTGTCAGTGTACTCCAGACAGTATGAAGAAGCATACTTGAGGGAGATTTTAACGCTCAGTATCAACAGATGCATGCAGTCTATACAATCAGTCCTCCTTCTCCACCCCTCCCCCTTGCCTCAGAGTGATAGCCAGGAGCTGGGGTCTAGCAGTAGTCCCCACTTCTTATCCCTTGAGCAGCAAGCAGGGGAAAAGCCTGGCAAAGGTTGCTTGCCCTCCCACTCCAGGCACACCCTGGCTGGGGACTATTCAGGCCAGGGTGGGAATTTAATCCCTTCCCTAATCATAGTGTCCTGCCAGGACCTGGCCACTTCCCACCTCAGCTCAGCCCTATACAAGGGAAAGGAGGGCTTGCTCTAGCGTACCCCCTGGCTTCTAGCCTGAGCCACTGTAGGCATGTGCCTGCATTTCTTGATTCAAAAGTAAATGTCTGTCCATTTGCAAATCAGTTCAATTTCTGCAGGTGCAGAGATATCTTGCAATATCTTTCAGAGTCTTGCAGAGACTGTCTTGCAATGATTGAATCAATTCAGGCTCAGGCTCTTTGAATATCTGTCCCTAGCCATAATACCTGATGTGGTTGGGGCAGGTGAACTTTTCAGAAAAAGTTCCTTTTTCTATGCAGGTATTCCTAGCAATTTACAGCTATAACAAGATTGATATGCCCAAATCCTCCAATGAAAAAATCTAACATATGGGCAGAATAGTTCTAAAAATTTTTCTTTGCTTTTCCACAAGGCCTACATGATTCATTAAGCTCCAATAGAATCTGAATCTCTTCTAGTTAAAATCCTGTCATGACATTTTTTTTCAGTCTGAAAATAGCAGTGTCAGAACTTTGCACTTTTTAAAAACGTTCATTTTACAAAAAGGGTTGGGCATTGATACTCTTGGATCCCAATGTGGAGAATGATACAATATCTACCTAAAATTCCCCATGTGAGCTTCAGTTGAATGTGGTATTCTTTTTACTTCTATCCAAAGGGAATAAAGCATAAAAAAAAAAATCATCCCTAGTATAACTTGATTAAAGTAAATGGAGTTAGCTGAAGGATGAATCTGAGAGTCCTTTTAACATGTAGTGCACCTAATCGTAAATGACACCCCTCCTCCCCACACATATACCCCTGTCTACCTACCTACCTACCTTCCTTCCTTCTAGAGTCCTGGGGTTCTATAAAACACAGCATGTGCACTTTCACACATTGTTTTTGAACAAAAAGAAAGGCAGCTGCTTACAAAATTACATACACTGATTCTATCTATGCAAATTATATTGATGAATGAAGAGGTTAAATATACATGGTTCTGGAAGAAGGTTGCATATAAATAGTTGATGTCTGACTTCATTCATAAATAAAGATTTTATTTATAAAAGATAAGTCATATTTTGCATCAACATATGGATATTTTGTCCATTCCCTAGAAGCCAATACTTTAAATGGATCTAGTACTTCACTATTGGAGTCAGGTGTTTTGAGGTTTTGAAGGGCTAAACAGTGTCCATCAGCGCTGTGTCAATGATTGTGTCCTCAGCCCACTCAGAAGTATAGTACTGAACTAGCTCTCTTTTCAGGAAACTGACACAGAGACATTTGTGCTCCAAATCATATATAGTTTGATTCTTAGAGGCTTCTTGCAGGTACAAGTGGAACTGAACTGGAACTGAAAACTGGAACCAGTGCCATCAATAAACCATGCAAGCCAACAGTAGACCCCATATTTAAAAGGGGCTAGAATGATCCACAGCAGGTGAGATGCTGGCACAAAAGTCCTGGTTCCATTCAGTTACTCCAACTATTAGAAAATTCTTCCTTTTTTTAGTAATGCCTTCTTGCACAACCAGGATTGCTGTATTGGCTGGAAAAATCTAGTTCCCAGCAGCTGGAAAACGATTACTTAAGTTTTCAGTGCCAACCATCCCTCCATCAAATCTTTCTTTTAGAAAAGAAATCAGAGCCATTCCCTTGTTGGATGACTGGATAGCTGAATATGCACTGTGGTCTGCAGGGATCCTACAGACTGTTTTTGCTTCCATTACATTTTCTTCCCTTCTTCACTCTTCCCTTTCTGAGCAAAGCTGTCTCTTTCCTGACACTGCCTTTGTTGCTCTGCATTACAAAGGTGGTGTTGACACAGTGCTTGGTTCCAAGATAGACCCCATTCTGTTCGACAAACCAGAGCTGCCAGGAAGGACAAATTGAATACTGTTCTTTTCCAGATTTCTGTTTCTAACAGCTGCTTTTATCTTTTCTCCTGTTGGGTGGGAGGAGGTTTGTTGTTCTTCACTGGAAACACCCGATGGGTGAGCTTTTTGGGGTCAGTGCTGCTTCTTGAGACTGAGGAGTTCTCAGTTCATATGTTTGGCATATAATTCACATTTTTCAGGGAGATTTCAGATCTGATTTTAAAGCAGTTAAGGTGACTAGTACAAGTGATGAGGCACCTGTACACAGCACATGTTTTAATCCTCATTAAATTAGATAGGTTTATAAAATTTAAACTTGTTAATTTTGGAGCGTCACATCAGTGTTTACATGCATTAGGTTTTCAAACAAATTAAACCAGGTCCCTGGCTAGCACCACTGAAGTGCGTGAGGATCCAGCACTGCCCCCCCAGCCCAGGGCTCTCCATCTACCCCATCTTCATGCTCTGCCACACAGCTGTGGAAGCAGGGAGTTGGCAAACAAGAAAAAAAAGAAAGCCCCCCCCAAAAAAAAAAGAGGCAGCAGTTTGAAAGTGAAACAATTCGAAGGGGTGAACTACAAAGAAGTTGCAGCACCATCTGGTGGACAAAGAGGCTCATTACACGTCTTTGTGTTTGCACGCAACGAATCCATGGACGTGACCTTTTAATTCCTGATGAGCCCAGCTAAACTACATCTGAGGAGTTTTAGTTTAACGTACAAGAAAGACTTTTAAAGCTTTGGGAAATCCTGCTCTTGCAAACAGACATTCAATTGAAGTGCATGAAAGGGTAAAAATCGTGGTATGTACATGAGCCCATGCAGATCAGTGGGCAACTTGTACAGATATCTTCCACCTCTCTGAAAGCCATATCCCTTAGAAAGCTTCACAGTAGGGTAAAAGGGCACTCTCTTATACTCAGGTTGGGGATCAAACAATATGCAAAGTGACACAAAGAAGCAGCTTGAATTAGAGGCTTGAATATTTGCTCAGTCTACACTGGCAGTGGGTTCATTCTCTGTCTACCTACAAACCTTAAATACTTTTGTTGAAAATGAGGCAAGGGGCTGTCAGTGGTTCTAAGACAGTGAGTACTAACACTAGAGACTTCTGCTGGTATAGTTGTTGGTCTGATGTGTGAATAGGTGTGATCCCTGACTGATGTGTATGGTGGCAGAAGCCCCTCACATGGGTGGTAATGTCCCATGAATACTTTACATATAGTCTGTTTTGGTGAGAGTTTTACCATACTGGTACAAAGCACAGCTTTGTTAGTCTAGAGTCTGGTGCTACACTACAAAGTGTTGCTGGCATAGTAACATTAACTACAAGGTGTAAAAAGATCACCGTGCCTTGTCTGTTGACTCTGAATTGTTCAGAAGACATTCTGCTTTCTCTGTAGCCCAAAATATGGGTGAGTTTCTTTAAGGCTGGGGAGAAATGAGGTATATAGAGAGGTAAGTTTCTTCTGCAGTTTTCACTTGTGTTCTTGTCTCTATCAAAGCCTCAGTGTGGTGCTGACTCGTCCTTTTGGCTGAGGAGAGCTGGCCACAACTCCCTGTGGAGCTCATCAATTCTGCTGCTGTGTTGGTTGGAGGATGCTGCTGCGTAAGAGCAGCGTGAGGCCTTTCTCCTCCCTTCCACCCCCACTCCTCCAAGCTGTGTTTTCTATCTCTGCAGCATACCCACCTGCTGCCAACCTAGGGAATGAGATGCAGAGCTCCTGAAGAAATGCTGGTTTAACAATAAAATACCCTGATGCCATATCCTTCTCACGGAGCTAACAGCACACAGAGGATTTGCAAAATGGGCCGAGGGAAAGCTCGTTAGTAACCGAGTTTTTCTGTAGATTTTTGTGTTGCGGAGAATCAAGTCTCCACACCCACTACTGCAGCGAAACACAAATATGTTCCCCTAGGAAAGTTCTGCCCTAGAACTCTCGGCAAACACTTTGAAGCCAGGGGAAGAGTTCCTGACCTGGAACATTTTGCAAATATTCATTAAGAAAAAAGGAATCCGGGTTTGAAAATGAGCTGCATTGAAGGAAACTTGATGTTACAAGCCTTTTTCCTTCTGCCAAGTGCTGCATTGCACTATGACTCACTGTGAATTATTTTAGACCACAGAAATCTCATGGTGTTATGTCTCAGAATGGGTGCCATCATGCTCCCACTGAAATCAGTAGCAAAGCTTCTCAGTGACTCTAATAGGAGACTAGTGAGTCTTACACAACATACAGGGAGGCAGCACAAGCATGTGGGACAAAATGAATCTCTGATGTAAGAAACTGTGCTGACACCAGTGATTAATTTTTGGTTGAATTTACCCACTGGGCATCAAGAACATGTTATAACCTTGCATTAAATGTTCTGTATACATCTATATAAAAAAAACAGTTAAGAATTTGTCAAAAACTGTGTTCTCTGTGACATCCTAGCATGGGTGGAAGAGATTCCCTCAGAAGTGTAGAGATTGCAGAATGGTCATCACTTCCTCTGTGTGATCCTAACAGAGGGTGCTGTACGTACTAAGGAGGGGAGGGTCTGGTTTGTGCTAGTGCAGTTGTTGACAGGACAGTGTTCAAAGTTCCTCTAATTTATAGCAGCCTTTAGGGCTGCTCTGACTTACACCTGCAGGGTGTTTCAGAATTAGGAAGTTTAAAAACAATCTTTGCACTTCTCCTGTGCTCCTAGACTGTTTTCTGAAAGGGGTTGCTTATTGGCTGTACCGCACATTTGCACTGGTCTTTTGGTTTGCTGGAGCTGCTTCGCCAGTGTGCATTTTAGTGGTGTCTCAATATTGAAATCATTCATCATGATTTCTGGGTAAACTGAGACCTGGGTTGACTAAGATGGGCACTCAGCACACCAGAAGTCAAGTCTTTGGTGTCTCACAGATTCACAGAAGTTTAGGGCTGGATGGGACTTCATGAGACCTTTGGATCCAGCACTCCAGCTCTGGGCAGGAAAGACTGCTGGGGTCAAATAACCCCAGCAAGGTGTGCGTGCAGTCTCCTTCATTTGGGGTGCTCCGTTTACAGAGGTACCAAAATTACTAGAAGTCTTAAAATATTTGTAATTGCAACCTGCCTTATTTTTGTGCTTGAATTCGTACCGGTCCAAAAGCTTGCAAGTGTCTGTTGAGATGTTCTTTTACCTGATTGATTCCAATTTATATTAAAAACATTACAATGGTAGCTGTAAAGGGGCCACATGGTGTTTTAAATAAGAAAGTGACTCAATGAAAAACTTGTTTTACATAGTGAGTAGTCCATTTCCCCGAATTGTTTTCTGAAGGACCAGATTGTACTCACTCTCCTGCATCTGACAGGAAGTAAAGCTTTTTAATCTAATTACTCATATTGAGGTGCCCATACAGACAACAAAAATGTAGGTAGAGATTGTGTGAGTTATTCAAGTGACAGTCATACTTTGCTCTAGAGGAGCTGGTGGGAGAATCCAGTTTCATTAAGTAAATAAATAAATAATTGGTGTGGCCCAGGGGCTTAGACAGAGTTTTAAGGCTCAAGAAATGTGAATTCCGGTCATGGGTATGACACCAACTTGTGGTCTAGTTGCAGCATAGTCACCCTTACTGCCTTGCTTTCAACATTTGTAATTTTTTTAGTTACCAAGACAATTCAGTTCCAAACTTAACCAACAGAACATTGCAAGGAAGCTTGTAATATCACTGCCCAAGTTCTGTCTACTCTGTAGATAAATTGAGTCTACTGATGTCTTTTTTGAGTTGTCAATCTGGTGTGTTTATCAGCAGTAAATTCATTGAAATAACATGCTCTGATTATGAATGAATGTAATGTTGCCTTCCAATTCCCCCTGAAATACTGTTCTCACCAGTACAGCATTAGTGTGCTGCTGTGATCACATACATGATTCATAGACTTGTGTAATGTGTGTGTCATTAGATACTATCTTGGTATGATGAATGGAGGCCCTGCAGTCTGCAGTGTGATCTCTGATTCTGGATTAGAAAAGAGAAAGGGCTCACTGCAGGGGCAAAAACTCCATCCAGCAACTGAAATTCTTCTCTGAGCTCAATTTACAATAGGAAAAATAGGCTTTCCTATCTCCTGTTGGCACAGGTTCCAACTCAACACTGCTTTTTAATTTAGTGATGGGGTACCAGGCAGCATTCTGTTTAGATGTCTGCAAGAGGTATGAATATAAGTTATTTACTTCCTTCCTTTTCAAGTTTTCCAAAATGCTGTTCTCCAAGAGCGCTCACAAAATCTAAAAAGCATTTCTAACCTTAGCATACCCTCCACTCATGAAATCCCCACATGTTTTTAGTCAGGCTTGTTCTTTGTCTGGCAATCTTTCACATTTTTCACTGTTTGAAAATCTCACTATCTGAGGTTATAGCCCAATTTATACACCTTGCTCCAGCATTTCTTCCAGTTTCATATTTTCCCTCTTTCACTGGACAATTTGAGACTGTTTACGGAACATTCTAGCACAGAAATGGTCTTTTAAATTTACGTACCCCCTGAAATTATAACGAATACTTTAGACCAAACTAAGTTTAAAAGTTTTCCTTTTGAGCTTGATTTGTTCCTTTCAAGAAAACGTTCTTTGTTTAAATAATTATGATACTAAAAATGATACCCAGGTTTGATCAGATTTCCATATCTGTTCCCTAAGTGCATGTATGAATTGTTGGAGGTTTATGAATGAACCTCCTTATGACTATAGGAGCTCACAAATGAACTAGAGGATTGCTTGAAAAATATAGCTTTGTTTAGCCTTCACAAGAACACAGGCTCCAGTTACTTTGCACAGTTACGCCAGCAGAAAGAATTAGGAGACAAACTCCACTGAACTGCATGGCACTGGGGAATCCTTGGGTTTCTTGAGACAATCTCAGCAATTTCAGATTTTGCCTCAGGCCTGGAGTGATGTCCAACTGCTGTCTTTGCTTTCTACCCCTGCCTTCCTTCTCTGTGCCAGATGAACTGTGCCAGATGTAGCAAAGCTATTGTCAAGGACCGTCTGCATGTGTGTGTCATGGTAGTTGGAACCATATAATAATCTAGAAAGGAGATTATGTGAATTATTGGCAGAGGGAAGAAAAGATGTTTTATTTAAGGATTAACAAATGTGTTGTTGACTGAGTTGGACTGCTTTTGAAAAAAAGACATGCAAATACAACTTTCCACATGCTGATGGATGTGCATGTAAAACTTAAGGGTGAATTTACCCTTTTCTATAGGTGCAAAGTGAGAGTTGTGGATGTAGTTACAAGGTCAGTGTACCCAAGTTCTCATCTGTACAAATGTAATTTGGTGGTGTTTTTTTGTGATCTTTTGAATATCTGTCCCTGTGCTTCTAGATTGAAACTCCTACTGGTGTTGGCACTGGATTTATGACCCAGATACCTTGTTCCAGGTAGACCCAAACCCTCAGACCTACTACAACCTCTCCATTCAATGATAGGCAAATTTTATTCATACACAGTGGATAAGAATAACGCAAACAATTCTACATCTACCAGTCCTAAAGTTGTCGCAGGATGGTACATCTATCCAGTACATGTGACGTTCATGGACCACACTGGGTGACGCCCCTTGTGGGTAGCCCCTCCCCCTCGTCTCTCCTGCCACGACTTTGATGGAAATGAGTTATTTAATGGAGGGGTTCAGTGGAGGTCTTGCTACTGGAGAGGTCTTACCACCGAGGGGTACTCACGGTTGCGATGTCTGATGTTCCACGGGGCTCCGCCACCCCTACACCCCGTCCACTCGCCAACCGGTCACTTTGAGGGTTTGCCAGGACCATGATGATTAGACACAGGTCTATAAGCTGGTCAGTGCTTGCCGCTTCCTGGACTTGAGGTGATACTGGCTCCCAGCCAGCACCCTCAAACCCGACTGTCTTCCCCACTATCGTGGGACTTCTTCCTTTTTTTGGTCTTTAGAAGTAATACTCCTCTGCCCCTGAGAGGCTTCCTGGGGCAGAGTATTGATCCGGACAATCCCCGGAGACCAAACCCTCTGCGACCTCCTGGGCTCCGGTTGCCCGACTTGGTCGCTGGGCAGAGAGAGTGCTGTCTGCCTGTGAGCCAGCCTCCAGGGGAGCTGCAGCACCCTGATCATGCTGCCTGCCTGCTCCCTTCCCTTCCCTCTGCCCCCGGCCACAAGACTTACTGGGGCTTTTAAACTTTCCTGCGGCAGCCACATTGGCTGCCACGATTGGCTCCGCTGTTCCCCTTGCCAGGAACAGCTGTTTAAAGACCCCGCGCAACAGCAGCTCACGCGGCTGTAATGGCGGCGGCTGCTGCTGCCGACACGTTCCCGGCTTTGGCACTGTTGACCCTCCGGCAGGTAAGCAGGTTGCCTCAGGGTCCCCTAGAGGGTCTGCCAGTCCCCTATGACCCTCCTTTTGCTTTCCTAGAGCCCATGATGGCGGCACGCCGCCGTCACAGTGAGCTTTACCCTGAGGCTTTTCTCTTGAATGTCAGATGTCAGTAGCCTGGAGGTCAAAGGCTGAGGCCCAGCACCACCTCCCGCCCCCCCCTCCCCCCCCGTGGGTTGTGTAAGACGAGCTCATGTTGCTCCCTCTGTTCCTCTCAGGGAACCTTTTCTGTTCTGAAATCCCTCCTTTTTGTATTTTTTCTTCCCCTCTGATGGCTCTTCATTCTCAGGCTTCCTTGTGGTCATCATACTGTTCACGATCTGTTTTGTCAGCATGATTCTTTGTTCCAATGAACCCATCACATGCACCCATCTTAATTTGGTTATTTACTGGACCTCCTAATTTGCTCTGTTCATCAAAGCCAGAAATCCCAAGGGCACTGCAGTTGGGCACTGTGACCTAATGCCACCTTATCTCATGTTATGGAACAGGTGTGGTACATGTCTTCAATTTCCCAGCCTGTGTGTCTTCTGGCTTCAGATACAATGGGGTGTGAAGGAAACTTTGTCACAAACAGGTTATTTAAAACCAATTAACCCTTGCCATACCCCTGGACTAATGTTCTAATGCAATATCTACTTTACCTACAAGTCAATTCCCAAAAGCAAAACTCTAAATCCCATTTTCTAGCCATGAAGTGGGAGGAGGGAATACACAGCCACTTTCTCTTCCTTTATGTATCTCATTATCTCTAAGTACAAATAATCTACTGCCTTAATTTTTTTATTTGTCATGACTGCAAGAACCTCCCATTTTTTAGCATGAAGTAATGGCTTTGCAAGGAAAATCTCTGAGCTTCCAGTTAATCTGTTATTACTTAGTGATATATGGTAATTTAAGTTGATTATAATTATCACTGTAATTATCACTAAACTTGATTTGTTTGTTTATACTTTTAAATTAAATATATTGAAGAGGAGCTCTTTTGTCTCTCTAAACTGTCCTGCAATAAATTTCCGTAAGTTAAAATGGCCTCCTGTTTGGATCTCTTTTACTAGGTTTGTCTGGTTCATTAAGAAGTCATCCTGAGATGACATTAGCAGCAGCTTTCAAGTCCTAACACCTGAAATGTTTCATCTTTTAATTAGCAATCCTCTGAATTACCATGACGTGCCTTTGTTGAGTTTTGAGAAAATGAAATAGCCTGTCATAAACTGGTGTTAACTGGGAGAATTTGAGAACACTTTAGATATTTGGAAATACTATTCAGATCAAGAAATGCATCATACTGTATTAGGTTGTACTAAACAGCACTGTGCTGCAAGTAAGCAAGCAAGTATTCCAGTTAGATTCTGCAAAGCTCTGACCTTGATCAGAACAAAGCCAGAGTTCCGAATGTGCATATCTGAGGTTTTGACTTTTGATTCCAGTGCCAGCAGGGGGAAATTAGCATCTGTACTGGAAATGCAGCAATCTTCGAATCCCATTTTTGTTTGTACCTATCAATAGTTTAAAGAAAATGAAGTGGTTGGGTGTTGGACAGTGGAGGTGGTGGTGTTTCTATCACTGGTGTATTATTTCCACTGGTTATTAACAACACATTCTCAACATATGGATTTATTTTATATTTGGTAGCTGTTGTTATTCTGGCATTTAGACAAGTGATTCTGTTCAGCTGAATTCAGTAATACCTACCTCATTCTAAGGTATATTGGAAATAACTTAGTATGGTTGGTCCAGTAAAAGAGAACACCTACCAAAATCCTTATGTGTCTCTGCTTTGTGCTTAAATATATCTTAGGCCAGATACTCCAGCTAATGGGAATTCTTTTTCACTGCTATGGGAGTTGGTGAGGAGTGTTTGTGCTTTTCTAATACTCTTAATTCTTTCATCAGTTGCTGTGAAGTTCCACCTACTCATGTGCAGCTTACTGACAACCATGAAGTGTTAGATGGCCATGAGTTAGTTGCAACAAACAGCCCGTATTTGGAATAGATTACCTAAAAGTGTAGAAGTAATACTATTGAGATGCACTTGTTAAATTTTGATTTCATAGCTCTCAGCTTTTAGGGCACTTGTACATGTGATGGGGGTTTAGTCCTCAGAGTTTTATACCATGTCTCCTAAATTGAAATGGTGGGTTTTTAATTGAAACCTACCATTTCAATTTTCCTGTCACATTATAGAAAGGAGCCCAATCCTTTTTATTTTGGTCATAGGTGAAGCCTGCCCACAGCCGGGGGATGAGCTGCCAGCTGGAGTCATCTGTTCCTCAAGATCACCCAGGGAGAAGCACCTAGTAGGTTCAAGTAGGAGAGCTCAAGGAAGAATTGGATTGGGCCAGGTGCTGCCTCCTAGCTGAGGCAACACCCGGCCCACTAGTAATGTGCCCAGACAGCCCTGGGGGGCACTGCCACAGTGGAGGGAAGGACCAGGGTCTCCTGCAGCTCAAGGGCCACTCGGCCTACTGATAGCTTGCCCCCAGGAGCAGGAGAGGTTGGCAGCTTCCACTGGGAAAAATAAATAAATAAAAGGATCAGTTGCCTCACCGCTTCTGCCTTCAGCAGGCTCCTGCGGCTGGGAGGACATCTGGGGTTTCCTGGGAATGGGCTGGCTTGCCCCTGGGGCAGCATGGGAAGGCAGCAGGAGGGCAGCTGAGTTTGCTAGCAGCCAGAGAAGGTCGTGGCTATGGTACATGGGGCGCTGGAAGTCTGGATGGGCTTTAGGAAGCATTGGATCAAGCACCTCTGAACTGAGGCAGTGCCTGGCCAGCTAGCAGCCTTGCCTGGGCTTCCAGCGCCCCGTGCGCTATCCCCACCACCAGCAAATCCACCTGCCCTCCTCCTGCCTTTCTGCACTGCCCAGGGGCAAGCCAGCCCATTTCTAGGTGGCCCCAGCGGTCGAGAAAGGCCTGGGCCACTTCCATTTTTTGAGGCTCAAAATACAATGCAATAATTTATAATAAATGTTCCTTTTTTATTTAACAAGTGCTTTTCTAGCTTTTTTCTTCTTCTTTCAATCCTGAGGCTCTCCGTGAATGAAAGGCCCGGGCCAGATGGCCTCCTGGCCGCCCTGTGATAGGCCCTGGCCCCAGCCATCCTGTCGGCCGCAGGAGTCTGCTGAAAATAGAAGCCTTGAGGGGCCCGATCCTTTTTTATTCTGTGGAGCCTGCCTTCCTCTCCAATGGCTGGGGGTGGAGCTGAGAGCTGTATTGCAATTTGCAATATTGTAAACTAAACTACATCCAGATACAGGTTAGTTTGCAACAATGCAAACCCATTTAAAACCCCCCAAACTTGCATGCGTCCAGTGTGACTCCAGTAAACCACACACAGCGACATTTCCATCATGTGTACATGGTAATGGCATCACGTGTACAAGCACTCTTAGACTGTAGCTCATTTACTTCTTCGTTCTTGAGGCAGGCATCTTCTTTTACTGCATTTAGCACAGTTTCTAAAAAATGGGCCCCCTGCCTTGCTTAGACACTTTCTGCAAAATATGACAGCTCTGTGAAATTAACAGATGCCATACAGGTGTATTTGATTTCAGAATATGGTCATCCATAAAAACACGCCATAAGAGGTGATCAGAGCAGTTATAAAGGTTCCCAAAAATAAAACCACAAAAGATTCCCAAAAATAAAAAGAAGGAAAAATGTGTAGAGAGAAGAAAGTGAAAGGCTAGGTATGTAAGTTGAGATGCTAATAAGTGAAGGCTCTTTTAAAGGGAAAGGACAGCCAATTAAATACACTTTCCTTTCCACACAGCATACTAAGCTTTAGCCCAAACCCTATTGGTTGCTTGGCTGATATTAAGCAGCATGAAAGTCATTCCAACAATACAGTAACAGCATGTCACAACTCTTTACCATTCACTACACGACATGAATGGTTTAAACAAAGTAATTTTCCTTTAATTACCTTGAAGGTGTAAGTCTGTTTTGATTTTGGTTTTTGTGTCTCTGTGAGGCCTTTAGCAAAACCCACAAGAGGTGGGCAAAGCAAAGCAGACAGATCTCTGAAGTCATTGCTACCTAAATATAACTTGTCATTGCAGAAAGCTGCAGTCCTCTGTGTAACAAATGGAAATTGGCTGCGCACCAGGTTTCTTTAGTGAAGGATTACAAAGTGTGCGCTATTTGTAACTCGCCTTCTGTGAAAATAGGTGGCCTGTTAGAGCTGGAATAGCTGGCACACTACACAATTCTAGCTACTGTTTGCATTTCTGTTTCCAAATGGAATAGGGTAGATGGGAATAATATTTTACAAACTAGTGGATACTTCTCAAAGCCATCCAACTGTCTATTTGCAGACATTTGGTAAGTGTATAGTCTTATTAAATCAGCTTTACATCAAGTTGTTAGAAAGAACAACGTATTCAAAACTGGTTGTCTTTAAAAAAAGATACTCAGGTTTATTTTGCTCCTGTGAAATCTGATGGTGTGGGAAGTGCTGAGACCACTCCAGAATTAAAATCAGGATGCATTTTTAATCGCAACAGTCTGTTTTGAATGTTCTAGAATCTGTTTTTTATTTTTCTAAATGTATACATTTTTTTCAAATCAGAAAACCTCAGAACAGGGCTTGGCAGTGATGATCATTAAAGTTTTCCGCAATAGTTGAGTCTATCTAAAGAATTCTGATGTCCTGTTTCCTTGTGCCTATGCTTGGCCCAAAAGAAGCATTTTGTTTTCTTAAAGGCTAAGGAACATCTAATTTTAGATGATTTTGGATTCCTGATTATGGAAGCAGAAAGGGCTACACCTCACTTGGAGTGCTGGGCCCAGTCTTGAGCACCAACAATGTTTTAGGATGCTGAGGAATTGGGAAAGATGTGAACCTGGGTGGTGAAGAGGATAAAGGGGTGGGAATGCAAACTGTTTGGAGAAAGGGTTGAGAGAACAAGGTGTTATGAGTTTGGAGAAAAGGAGATTGAGGGGAGCCATGATACCTGTTCCTAACTTTTGAAAGGCCATCATAAAGAAGAGGGATGAAAGAAGTGGAACACATTTCTTAGGAAGGTTGTAGAATCTCCTTCATCAGAGGTTTTCCAGAAGCAGCTGGATAGGCTTTTTCATGGGATGGTATAACAGCAAATCCTGCATCTGTGTATGGGTTTGGACTTGAGGTGCCTCATGTCTTCACAATTCTTTGAACTAATTTTTTTAAGGTCTCATCCATATGAAAACAGTGTGCATGTATATTGTTGACTGGAAGAAGAAAAGGCCAAGAAGAGAATTATGATAGTGTGCTTAGCTTATAGTGGTGGTTTTACCAGTCTGACTGTACTTGCTATAGACTGAGCTACAGAGACAATGGAGCGTGCCTACTGGCCAGTTTGATTCTTCTTTGATATGTCTCTTTGTGGATAGCCTTTTGGAGGCTCTCCCCTTTTAAAAAGTGTACATCTGCATTTTTTTAAAACACACAGTCCTAAAGTTAGGCTTCAAAGGTTAGTATCTGGGTATCTAGATAAGTGGCCTGAAGAT
Source organism: Caiman crocodilus (assembly GCA_030014935.1). Taxonomy (NCBI): domain Eukaryota; kingdom Metazoa; phylum Chordata; order Crocodylia; family Alligatoridae; genus Caiman; species Caiman crocodilus. Next base: position 5,736,525 of record JAGPOW010003685.1, read on the forward strand.
TTTTAAGTGTGCTAAGCACCCCATTCACTTAGGAGCTTAACTTTAGACATGCAGCTTTTAATATAATTTGCCCAACTGCTTGGACTAGTATTGTAGTACTTCTTAAATAAGACTGCACCCTGTTCAAGTTTGCTGACGACACAAAGTTGTGGGGGGATGTGGGCACATTAGAAGGGAGTGGTAGGCTCCAGGCTGACCTTGACAGGTTACAGC